>OY284479.1:2534983-2930226 GCA_958336345.1 Dorcus parallelipipedus | reverse complement strand
TATTTTAAAAAATTATTTCCTCTTATTTTCGTGTATTTATTTCGGCGGGGAAACTGCTACGTACCTTCTGACACCTCATCGCACTCATGTGATCCTAATACAATTCTAGTTTTGTACGAAAATTTCGTATCGCGCATAATTATTTTAAAAAATTATTTCCTCTTATTTTCGTGTATTTATTTCGGCGGGAAACTGCTACGTACCTTCTGACACCTCATCGCACTCATGTGATCCTAATACAATTCTAGTTTTGTACGAAAATTTCGTATCGCGCAGTAATTATTTTAAAAAATTATTTCCTCTTATTTTCGTGTATTTATTTCGGCGGGAAACTGCTACGTACCTTCTGACACCTCATCGCACTCATGTGATCCTAATACAATTCTAGTTTTGTACGAAAATTTCGTATCGCGCATAATTATTTTAAAAAATTATTTCCTCTTATTTTCGTGTATTTATTTCGGCGGGAAACTGCTACGTACCTTCTGACACCTCATCGCACTCATGTGATCCTAATACAATTCTAGTTTTGTACGAAAATTTCGTATCGCGCATAATTATTTTAAAAAATTATTTCCTCTTATTTTCGTGTATTTATTTCGGCGGGAAACTGCTACGTACCTTCTGACACCTCATCGCACTCATGTGATCCTAATACAATTCTAGTTTTGTACGAAAATTTCGTATCGCGCATAATTATTTTAAAAAATTATTTCCTCTTATTTTCGTGTATTTATTTCGGCGGGAAACTGCTACGTACCTTCTGACACCTCATCGCACTCATGTGATCCTAATACAATTCTAGTTTTGTACGAAAATTTCGTATCGCGCATAATTATTTTAAAAAATTATTTCCTCTTATTTTCGTGTATTTATTTCGGCGGGAAACTGCTACGTACCTTCTGACACCTCATCGCACTCATGTGATCCTAATACAATTCTAGTTTTGTACGAAAATTTCGTATCGCGCATAATTATTTTAAAAAATTATTTCCTCTTATTTTCGTGTATTTATTTCGGCGGGAAACTGCTACGTACCTTCTGACACCTCATCGCACTCATGTGATCCTAATACAATTCTAGTTTTGTACGAAAATTTCGTATCGCGCATAATTATTTGTCGACTTTCGGCTACTCATGTGTAGATGTCGCCAGCGGAGATGCAAATATTTTAAAAAATTATTTCCTCTCATTTTCGTGTATTTATTTCGGCGGGAAACTGCTACGTACCTTCTGACACCTCATCGCACTCATGTGATCCTAATACAATTCTAGTTTTGTACGAAAATTTCGTATCGCGCATAATTATTTTAAAAAATTATTTCCTCTTATTTTCGTGTATTTATTTCGGCGGGAAACTGCTACGTACCTTCTGACACCTCATCGCACTCATGTGATCCTAATACAATTCTAGTTTTGTACGAAAATTTCGTATCGCGCATAATTATTTTAAAAAATTATTTCCTCTTATTTTCGTGTATTTATTTCGGCGGGAAACTGCTACGTACCTTCTGACACCTCATCGCACTCATGTGATCCTAATACAATTCTAGTTTTGTACGAAAATTTCGTATCGCGCATAATTATTTTAAAAAATTATTTCCTCTTATTTTCGTGTATTTATTTCGGCGGGAAACTGCTACGTACCTTCTGACACCTCATCGCACTCATGTGATCCTAATACAATTCTAGTTTTGTACGAAAATTTCGTATCGCGCATAATTATTTTAAAAAATTATTTCCTCTTATTTTCGTGTATTTATTTCGGCGGGAAACTGCTACGTACCTTCTGACACCTCATCGCACTCATGTGATCCTAATACAATTCTAGTTTTGTACGAAAATTTCGTATCGCGCATAATTATTTTAAAAAATTATTTCCTCTTATTTTCGTGTATTTATTTCGGCGGGAAACTGCTACGTACCTTCTGACACCTCATCGCACTCATGTGATCCTAATACAATTCTAGTTTTGTACGAAAATTTCGTATCGCGCATAATTATTTTAAAAAATTATTTCCTCTTATTTTCGTGTATTTATTTCGGCGGGAAACTGCTACGTACCTTCTGACACCTCATCGCACTCATGTGATCCTAATACAATTCTAGTTTTGTACGAAAATTTCGTATCGCGCATAATTATTTTAAAAAATTATTTCCTCTTATTTTCGTGTATTTATTTCGGCGGGAAACTGCTACGTACCTTCTGACACCTCATCGCACTCATGTGATCCTAATACAATTCTAGTTTTGTACGAAAATTTCGTATCGCGCATAATTATTTGTCGACTTTCGGCTACTCATGTGTAGATGTCGCCAGCGGAGATGCAAATATTTTAAAAAATTATTTCCTCTCATTTTCGTGTATTTATTTCGGCGGGAAACTGCTACGTACCTTCTGACACCTCATCGCACTCATGTGATCCTAATACAATTCTAGTTTTGTACGAAAATTTCGTATCGCGCATAATTATTTTAAAAAATTATTTCCTCTTATTTTCGTGTATTTATTTCGGCGGGAAACTGCTACGTACCTTCTGACACCTCATCGCACTCATGTGATCCTAATACAATTCTAGTTTTGTACGAAAATTTCGTATCGCGCATAATTATTTTAAAAAATTATTTCCTCTTATTTTCGTGTATTTATTTCGGCGGGAAACTGCTACGTACCTTCTGACACCTCATCGCACTCATGTGATCCTAATACAATTCTAGTTTTGTACGAAAATTTCGTATCGCGCATAATTATTTTAAAAAATTATTTCCTCTTATTTTCGTGTATTTATTTCGGCGGGAAACTGCTACGTACCTTCTGACACCTCATCGCACTCATGTGATCCTAATACAATTCTAGTTTTGTACGAAAATTTCGTATCGCGCATAATTATTTGTCGACTTTCGGCTACTCATGTGTAGATGTCGCCAGCGGAGATGCAAATATTTTAAAAAATTATTTCCTCTCATTTTCGTGTATTTATTTCGGCGGGAAACTGCTACGTACCTTCTGACACCTCATCGCACTCATGTGATCCTAATACAATTCTAGTTTTGTACGAAAATTTCGTATCGCGCATAATTATTTTAAAAAATTATTTCCTCTTATTTTCGTGTATTTATTTCGGCGGGAAACTGCTACGTACCTTCTGACACCTCATCGCACTCATGTGATCCTAATACAATTCTAGTTTTGTACGAAAATTTCGTATCGCGCATAATTATTTTAAAAAATTATTTCCTCTTATTTTCGTGTATTTATTTCGGCGGGAAACTGCTACGTACCTTCTGACACCTCATCGCACTCATGTGATCCTAATACAATTCTAGTTTTGTACGAAAATTTCGTATCGCGCATAATTATTTTAAAAAATTATTTCCTCTTATTTTCGTGTATTTATTTCGGCGGGAAACTGCTACGTACCTTCTGACACCTCATCGCACTCATGTGATCCTAATACAATTCTAGTTTTGTACGAAAATTTCGTATCGCGCATAATTATTTTAAAAAATTATTTCCTCTTATTTTCGTGTATTTATTTCGGCGGGAAACTGCTACGTACCTTCTGACACCTCATCGCACTCATGTGATCCTAATACAATTCTAGTTTTGTACGAAAATTTCGTATCGCGCATAATTATTTTAAAAAATTATTTCCTCTTATTTTCGTGTATTTATTTCGGCGGGAAACTGCTACGTACCTTCTGACACCTCATCGCACTCATGTGATCCTAATACAATTCTAGTTTTGTACGAAAATTTCGTATCGCGCATAATTATTTTAAAAAATTATTTCCTCTTATTTTCGTGTATTTATTTCGGCGGGAAACTGCTACGTACCTTCTGACACCTCATCGCACTCATGTGATCCTAATACAATTCTAGTTTTGTACGAAAATTTCGTATCGCGCATAATTATTTTAAAAAATTATTTCCTCTTATTTTCGTGTATTTATTTCGGCGGGAAACTGCTACGTACCTTCTGACACCTCATCGCACTCATGTGATCCTAATACAATTCTAGTTTTGTACGAAAATTTCGTATCGCGCATAATTATTTTAAAAAATTATTTCCTCTTATTTTCGTGTATTTATTTCGGCGGGAAACTGCTACGTACCTTCTGACACCTCATCGCACTCATGTGATCCTAATACAATTCTAGTTTTGTACGAAAATTTCGTATCGCGCATAATTATTTTAAAAAATTATTTCCTCTTATTTTCGTGTATTTATTTCGGCGGGAAACTGCTACGTACCTTCTGACACCTCATCGCACTCATGTGATCCTAATACAATTCTAGTTTTGTACGAAAATTTCGTATCGCGCATAATTATTTTAAAAAATTATTTCCTCTTATTTTCGTGTATTTATTTCGGCGGGAAACTGCTACGTACCTTCTGACACCTCATCGCACTCATGTGATCCTAATACAATTCTAGTTTTGTACGAAAATTTCGTATCGCGCATAATTATTTTAAAAAATTATTTCCTCTTATTTTCGTGTATTTATTTCGGCGGGAAACTGCTACGTACCTTCTGACACCTCATCGCACTCATGTGATCCTAATACAATTCTAGTTTTGTACGAAAATTTCGTATCGCGCATAATTATTTTAAAAAATTATTTCCTCTTATTTTCGTGTATTTATTTCGGCGGGAAACTGCTACGTACCTTCTGACACCTCATCGCACTCATGTGATCCTAATACAATTCTAGTTTTGTACGAAAATTTCGTATCGCGCATAATTATTTTAAAAAATTATTTCCTCTTATTTTCGTGTATTTATTTCGGCGGGAAACTGCTACGTACCTTCTGACACCTCATCGCACTCATGTGATCCTAATACAATTCTAGTTTTGTACGAAAATTTCGTATCGCGCATAATTATTTTAAAAAATTATTTCCTCTTATTTTCGTGTATTTATTTCGGCGGGAAACTGCTACGTACCTTCTGACACCTCATCGCACTCATGTGATCCTAATACAATTCTAGTTTTGTACGAAAATTTCGTATCGCGCATAATTATTTTAAAAAATTATTTCCTCTTATTTTCGTGTATTTATTTCGGCGGGAAACTGCTACGTACCTTCTGACACCTCATCGCACTCATGTGATCCTAATACAATTCTAGTTTTGTACGAAAATTTCGTATCGCGCATAATTATTTTAAAAAATTATTTCCTCTTATTTTCGTGTATTTATTTCGGCGGGAAACTGCTACGTACCTTCTGACACCTCATCGCACTCATGTGATCCTAATACAATTCTAGTTTTGTACGAAAATTTCGTATCGCGCATAATTATTTTAAAAAATTATTTCCTCTTATTTTCGTGTATTTATTTCGGCGGGAAACTGCTACGTACCTTCTGACACCTCATCGCACTCATGTGATCCTAATACAATTCTAGTTTTGTACGAAAATTTCGTATCGCGCATAATTATTTTAAAAAATTATTTCCTCTTATTTTCGTGTATTTATTTCGGCGGGAAACTGCTACGTACCTTCTGACACCTCATCGCACTCATGTGATCCTAATACAATTCTAGTTTTGTACGAAAATTTCGTATCGCGCATAATTATTTGTCGACTTTCGGCTACTCATGTGTAGATGTCGCCAGCGGAGATGCAAATATTTTAAAAAATTATTTCCTCTCATTTTCGTGTATTTATTTCGGCGGGAAACTGCTACGTACCTTCTGACACCTCATCGCACTCATGTGATCCTAATACAATTCTAGTTTTGTACGAAAATTTCGTATCGCGCATAATTATTTTAAAAAATTATTTCCTCTTATTTTCGTGTATTTATTTCGGCGGGAAACTGCTACGTACCTTCTGACACCTCATCGCACTCATGTGATCCTAATACAATTCTAGTTTTGTACGAAAATTTCGTATCGCGCATAATTATTTTAAAAAATTATTTCCTCTTATTTTCGTGTATTTATTTCGGCGGGAAACTGCTACGTACCTTCTGACACCTCATCGCACTCATGTGATCCTAATACAATTCTAGTTTTGTACGAAAATTTCGTATCGCGCATAATTATTTTAAAAAATTATTTCCTCTTATTTTCGTGTATTTATTTCGGCGGGAAACTGCTACGTACCTTCTGACACCTCATCGCACTCATGTGATCCTAATACAATTCTAGTTTTGTACGAAAATTTCGTATCGCGCATAATTATTTTAAAAAATTATTTCCTCTTATTTTCGTGTATTTATTTCGGCGGGAAACTGCTACGTACCTTCTGACACCTCATCGCACTCATGTGATCCTAATACAATTCTAGTTTTGTACGAAAATTTCGTATCGCGCATAATTATTTGTCGACTTTCGGCTACTCATGTGTAGATGTCGCCAGCGGAGATGCAAATATTTTAAAAAATTATTTCCTCTCATTTTCGTGTATTTATTTCGGCGGGAAACTGCTACGTACCTTCTGACACCTCATCGCACTCATGTGATCCTAATACAATTCTAGTTTTGTACGAAAATTTCGTATCGCGCATAATTATTTTAAAAAATTATTTCCTCTTATTTTCGTGTATTTATTTCGGCGGGAAACTGCTACGTACCTTCTGACACCTCATCGCACTCATGTGATCCTAATACAATTCTAGTTTTGTACGAAAATTTCGTATCGCGCATAATTATTTGTCGACTTTCGGCTACTCATGTGTAGATGTCGCCAGCGGAGATGCAAATATTTTAAAAAATTATTTCCTCTCATTTTCGTGTATTTATTTCGGCGGGAAACTGCTACGTACCTTCTGACACCTCATCGCACTCATGTGATCCTAATACAATTCTAGTTTTGTACGAAAATTTCGAATCGCGCATAATTATTTTAAAAAATTATTTCCTCTTATTTTCGTGTATTTATTTCGGCGGGAAACTGCTACGTACCTTCTGACACCTCATCGCACTCATGTGATCCTAATACAATTCTAGTTTTGTACGAAAATTTCGTATCGCGCATAATTATTTGTCGACTTTCGGCTACTCATGTGTAGATGTCGCCAGCGGAGATGCAAATATTTTAAAAAATTATTTCCTCTCATTTTCGTGTATTTATTTCGGCGGGAAACTGCTACGTACCTTCTGACACCTCATCGCACTCATGTGATCCTAATACAATTCTAGTTTTGTACGAAAATTTCGTATCGCGCATAATTATTTGTCGACTTTCGGCTACTCATGTGTAGATGTCGCCAGCGGAGATGCAAATATTTTAAAAAATTATTTCCTCTCATTTTCGTGTATTTATTTCGGCGGGAAACTGCTACGTACCTTCTGACACCTCATCGCACTCATGTGATCCTAATACAATTCTAGTTTTGTACGAAAATTTCGTATCGCGCATAATTATTTGTCGACTTTCGGCTACTCATGTGTAGATGTCGCCAGCGGAGATGCAAATATTTTAAAAAATTATTTCCTCTCATTTTCGTGTATTTATTTCGGCGGGAAACTGCTACGTACCTTCTGACACCTCATCGCACTCATGTGATCCTAATACAATTCTAGTTTTGTACGAAAATTTCGTATCGCGCATAATTATTTGTCGACTTTCGGCTACTCATGTGTAGATGTCGCCAGCGGAGATGCAAATATTTTAAAAAATTATTTCCTCTCATTTTCGTGTATTTATTTCGGCGGAAAACTGCTACGTACCTTCTGACACCTCATCGCACTTATGTGATCCTAATACAATTCTAGTTTTGTACGAAAATTTCGTATCGCGCATAATTATTTTAAAAAATTATTTCCTCTTATTTTCGTGTATTTATTTCGGCGGGAAACTGCTACGTACCTTCTGACACCTCATCGCACTTATGTGATCCTAATACAATTCTAGTTTTGTACGAAAATTTCGTATCGCGCATAATTATTTGTCGACTTTCGGCTACTCATGTGTAGATGTCGCCAGCGGAGATGCAAATATTTTAAAAAATTATTTCCTCTCATTTTCGTGTATTTATTTCGGCGGGAAACTGCTACGTACCTTCTGACACCTCATCGCACTTATGTGATCCTAATACAATTCTAGTTTTGTACGAAAATTTCGTATCGCGCATAATTATTTGTCGACTTTCGGCTACTCATGTGTAGATGTCGCCAGCGGAGATGCAAATATTTTAAAAAATTATTTCCTCTCATTTTCGTGTATTTATTTCGGCGGAAAACTGCTACGTACCTTCTGACACCTCATCGCACTTATGTGATCCTAATACAATTCTAGTTTTGTACGAAAATTTCGTATCGCGCATAATTATTTTAAAAAATTATTTCCTCTTATTTTCGTGTATTTATTTCGGCGGGAAACTGCTACGTACCTTCTGACACCTCATCGCACTTATGTGATCCTAATACAATTCTAGTTTTGTACGAAAATTTCGTATCGCGCATAATTATTTTAAAAAATTATTTCCTCTTATTTTCGTGTATTTATTTCGGCGGGAAACTGCTACGTACCTTCTGACACCTCATCGCACTTATGTGATCCTAATACAATTCTAGTTTTGTACGAAAATTTCGTATCGCGCATAATTATTTGTCGACTTTCGGCTACTCATGTGTAGATGTCGCCAGCGGAGATGCAAATATTTTAAAAAATTATTTCCTCTCATTTTCGTGTATTTATTTCGGCGGGAAACTGCTACGTACCTTCTGACACCTCATCGCACTCATGTGATCCTAATACAATTCTAGTTTTGTAGGAAAATTTCGTATCGCGCATAATTATTTGTCGACTTTCGGCTACTCATGTGTAGATGTCGCCAGCGGAGATGCAAATATTTTAAAAAATTATTTCCTCTCATTTTCGTGTATTTATTTCGGCGGGAAACTGCTACGTACCTTCTGACACCTCATCGCACTCATGTGATCCTAATACAATTCTAGTTTTGTACGAAAATTTCGTATCGCGCATAATTATTTGTCGACTTTCGGCTACTCATGTGTAGATGTCGCCAGCGGAGATGCAAATATTTTAAAAAATTATTTCCTCTCATTTTCGTGTATTTATTTCGGCGGAAAACTGCTACGTACCTTCTGACACCTCATCGCACTTATGTGATCCTAATACAATTCTAGTTTTGTACGAAAATTTCGTATCGCGCATAATTATTTTAAAAAATTATTTCCTCTTATTTTCGTGTATTTATTTCGGCGGGAAACTGCTACGTACCTTCTGACACCTCATCGCACTTATGTGATCCTAATACAATTCTAGTTTTGTACGAAAATTTCGTATCGCGCATAATTATTTGTCGACTTTCGGCTACTCATGTGTAGATGTCGCCAGCGGAGATGCAAATATTTTAAAAAATTATTTCCTCTCATTTTCGTGTATTTATTTCGGCGGAAAACTGCTACGTACCTTCTGACACCTCATCGCACTTATGTGATCCTAATACAATTCTAGTTTTGTACGAAAATTTCGTATCGCGCATAATTATTTTAAAAAATTATTTCCTCTTATTTTCGTGTATTTATTTCGGCGGGAAACTGCTACGTACCTTCTGACACCTCATCGCACTTATGTGATCCTAATACAATTCTAGTTTTGTACGAAAATTTCGTATCGCGCATAATTATTTTAAAAAATTATTTCCTCTTATTTTCGTGTATTTATTTCGGCGGGAAACTGCTACGTACCTTCTGACACCTCATCGCACTTATGTGATCCTAATACAATTCTAGTTTTGTACGAAAATTTCGTATCGCGCATAATTATTTGTCGACTTTCGGCTACTCATGTGTAGATGTCGCCAGCGGAGATGCAAATATTTTAAAAAATTATTTCCTCTCATTTTCGTGTATTTATTTCGGCGGGAAACTGCTACGTACCTTCTGACACCTCATCGCACTCATGTGATCCTAATACAATTCTAGTTTTGTACGAAAATTTCGTATCGCGCATAATTATTTGTCGACTTTCGGCTACTCATGTGTAGATGTCGCCAGCGGAGATGCAAATATTTTAAAAAATTATTTCCTCTCATTTTCGTGTATTTATTTCGGCGGGAAACTGCTACGTACCTTCTGACACCTCATCGCACTCATGTGATCCTAATACAATTCTAGTTTTGTACGAAAATTTCGTATCGCGCATAATTATTTTAAAAAATTATTTCCTCTTATTTTCGTGTATTTATTTCGGCGGGAAACTGCTACGTACCTTCTGACACCTCATCGCACTCATGTGATCCTAATACAATTCTAGTTTTGTACGAAAATTTCGTATCGCGCATAATTATTTTAAAAAATTATTTCCTCTTATTTTCGTGTATTTATTTCGGCGGGAAACTGCTACGTACCTTCTGACACCTCATCGCACTCATGTGATCCTAATACAATTCTAGTTTTGTACGAAAATTTCGTATCGCGCATAATTATTTTAAAAAATTATTTCCTCTTATTTTCGTGTATTTATTTCGGCGGGAAACTGCTACGTACCTTCTGACACCTCATCGCACTTATGTGATCCTAATACAATTCTAGTTTTGTACGAAAATTTCGTATCGCGCATAATTATTTGTCGACTTTCGGCTACTCATGTGTAGATGTCGCCAGCGGAGATGCAAATATTTTAAAAAATTATTTCCTCTCATTTTCGTGTATTTATTTCGGCGGGAAACTGCTACGTACCTTCTGACGCCTCATCGCACTTATGTGATCCTAATACAATTCTAGTTTTGTACGAAAATTTCGTATCGCGCATAATTATTTTAAAAAATTATTTCCTCTTATTTTCGTGTATTTATTTCGGCGGGAAACTGCTACGTACCTTCTGACACCTCATCGCACTTATGTGATCCTAATACAATTCTAGTTTTGTACGAAAATTTCGTATCGCGCATAATTATTTTAAAAAATTATTTCCTCTTATTTTCGTGTATTTATTTCGGCGGGAAACTGCTACGTACCTTCTGACACCTCATCGCACTTATGTGATCCTAATACAATTCTAGTTTTGTACGAAAATTTCGTATCGCGCATAATTATTTTAAAAAATTATTTCCTCTTATTTTCGTGTATTTATTTCGGCGGGAAACTGCTACGTACCTTCTGACACCTCATCGCACTTATGTGATCCTAATACAATTCTAGTTTTGTACGAAAATTTCGTATCGCGCATAATTATTTGTCGACTTTCGGCTACTCATGTGTAGATGTCGCCAGCGGAGATGCAAATATTTTAAAAAATTATTTCCTCTTATTTTCGTGTATTTATTTCGGCGGGAAACTGCTACGTACCTTCTGACACCTCATCGCACTTATGTGATCCTAATACAATTCTAGTTTTGTACGAAAATTTCGTATCGCGCATAATTATTTTAAAAAATTATTTCCTCTTATTTTCGTGTATTTATTTCGGCGGGAAACTGCTACGTACCTTCTGACACCTCATCGCACTCATGTGATCCTAATACAATTCTAGTTTTGTACGAAAATTTCGTATCGCGCATAATTATTTGTCGACTTTCGGCTACTCATGTGTAGATGTCGCCAGCGGAGATGCAAATATTTTAAAAAATTATTTCCTCTCATTTTCGTGTATTTATTTCGGCGGGAAACTGCTACGTACCTTCTGACACCTCATCGCACTCATGTGATCCTAATACAATTCTAGTTTTGTACGAAAATTTCGTATCGCGCATAATTATTTGTCGACTTTCGGCTACTCATGTGTAGATGTCGCCAGCGGAGATGCAAATATTTTAAAAAATTATTTCCTCTCATTTTCGTGTATTTATTTCGGCGGGAAACTGCTACGTACCTTCTGACACCTCATCGCACTCATGTGATCCTAATACAATTCTAGTTTTGTACGAAAATTTCGTATCGCGCATAATTATTTGTCGACTTTCGGCTACTCATGTGTAGATGTCGCCAGCGGAGATGCAAATATTTTAAAAAATTATTTCCTCTTATTTTCGTGTATTTATTTCGGCGGGAAACTGCTACGTACCTTCTGACACCTCATCGCACTCATGTGATCCTAATACAATTCTAGTTTTGTACGAAAATTTCGTATCGCGCATAATTATTTGTCGACTTTCGGCTACTCATGTGTAGATGTCGCCAGCGGAGATGCAAATATTTTAAAAAATTATTTCCTCTTATTTTCGTGTATTTATTTCGGCGGGAAACTGCTACGTACCTTCTGACACCTCATCGCACTCATGTGATCCTAATACAATTCTAGTTTTGTACGAAAATTTCGTATCGCGCATAATTATTTGTCGACTTTCGGCTACTCATGTGTAGATGTCGCCAGCGGAGATGCAAATATTTTAAAAAATTATTTCCTCTTATTTTCGTGTATTTATTTCGGCGGGAAACTGCTACGTACCTTCTGACACCTCATCGCACTTATGTGATCCTAATAGAATTCTAGTTTTGTACGAAAATTTCGTATCGCGCATAATTATTTGTCGACTTTCGGCTACTCATGTGTAGATGTCGCCAGCGGAGATGCAAATATTTTAAAAAATTATTTCCTCTTATTTTCGTGTATTTATTTCGGCGGGAAACTGCTACGTACCTTCTGACACCTCATCGCACTTATGTGATCCTAATAGAATTCTAGTTTTGTACGAAAATTTCGTATCGCGCATAATTATTTGTCGACTTTCGGCTACTCATGTGTAGATGTCGCCAGCGGAGATGCAAATATTTTAAAAAATTATTTCCTCTTATTTTCGTGTATTTATTTCGGCGGGAAACTGCTACGTACCTTCTGACACCTCATCGCACTTATGTGATCCTAATAGAATTCTAGTTTTGTACGAAAATTTCGTATCGCGCATAATTATTTGTCGACTTTCGGCTACTCATGTGTAGATGTCGCCAGCGGAGATGCAAATATTTTAAAAAATTATTTCCTCTTATTTTCGTGTATTTATTTCGGCGGGAAACTGCTACGTACCTTCTGACACCTCATCGCACTCATGTGATCCTAATACAATTCTAGTTTTGTACGAAAATTTCGTATCGCGCATAATTATTTGTCGACTTTCGGCTACTCATGTGTAGATGTCGCCAGCGGAGATGCAAATATTTTAAAAAATTATTTCCTCTCATTTTCGTGTATTTATTTCGGCGGGAAACTGCTACGTACCTTCTGACACCTCATCGCACTCATGTGATCCTAATACAATTCTAGTTTTGTACGAAAATTTCGTATCGCGCATAATTATTTGTCGACTTTCGGCTACTCATGTGTAGATGTCGCCAGCGGAGATGCAAATATTTTAAAAAATTATTTCCTCTCATTTTCGTGTATTTATTTCGGCGGGAAACTGCTACGTACCTTCTGACACCTCATCGCACTTATGTGATCCTAATACAATTCTAGTTTTGTACGAAAATTTCGTATCGCGCATAATTATTTTAAAAAATTATTTCCTCTTATTTTCGTGTATTTATTTCGGCGGGAAACTGCTACGTACCTTCTGACACCTCATCGCACTTATGTGATCCTAATAGAATTCTAGTTTTGTACGAAAATTTCGTATCGCGCATAATTATTTGTCGACTTTCGGCTACTCATGTGTAGATGTCGCCAGCGGAGATGCAAATATTTTAAAAAATTATTTCCTCTTATTTTCGTGTATTTATTTCGGCGGGAAACTGCTACGTACCTTCTGACACCTCATCGCACTCATGTGATCCTAATACAATTCTAGTTTTGTACGAAAATTTCGTATCGCGCATAATTATTTGTCGACTTTCGGCTACTCATGTGTAGATGTCGCCAGCGGAGATGCAAATATTTTAAAAAATTATTTCCTCTTATTTTCGTGTATTTATTTCGGCGGGAAACTGCTACGTACCTTCTGACACCTCATCGCACTCATGTGATCCTAATACAATTCTAGTTTTGTACGAAAATTTCGTATCGCGCATAATTATTTGTCGACTTTCGGCTACTCATGTGTAGATGTCGCCAGCGGAGATGCAAATATTTTAAAAAATTATTTCCTCTTATTTTCGTGTATTTATTTCGGCGGGAAACTGCTACGTACCTTCTGACACCTCATCGCACTTATGTGATCCTAATAGAATTCTAGTTTTGTACGAAAATTTCGTATCGCGCATAATTATTTGTCGACTTTCGGCTACTCATGTGTAGATGTCGCCAGCGGAGATGCAAATATTTTAAAAAATTATTTCCTCTTATTTTCGTGTATTTATTTCGGCGGGAAACTGCTACGTACCTTCTGACACCTCATCGCACTTATGTGATCCTAATAGAATTCTAGTTTTGTACGAAAATTTCGTATCGCGCATAATTATTTGTCGACTTTCGGCTACTCATGTGTAGATGTCGCCAGCGGAGATGCAAATATTTTAAAAAATTATTTCCTCTTATTTTCGTGTATTTATTTCGGCGGGAAACTGCTACGTACCTTCTGACACCTCATCGCACTCATGTGATCCTAATACAATTCTAGTTTTGTACGAAAATTTCGTATCGCGCATAATTATTTGTCGACTTTCGGCTACTCATGTGTAGATGTCGCCAGCGGAGATGCAAATATTTTAAAAAATTATTTCCTCTCATTTTCGTGTATTTATTTCGGCGGGAAACTGCTACGTACCTTCTGACACCTCATCGCACTCATGTGATCCTAATACAATTCTAGTTTTGTACGAAAATTTCGTATCGCGCATAATTATTTGTCGACTTTCGGCTACTCATGTGTAGATGTCGCCAGCGGAGATGCAAATATTTTAAAAAATTATTTCCTCTCATTTTCGTGTATTTATTTCGGCGGGAAACTGCTACGTACCTTCTGACACCTCATCGCACTTATGTGATCCTAATACAATTCTAGTTTTGTACGAAAATTTCGTATCGCGCATAATTATTTTAAAAAATTATTTCCTCTTATTTTCGTGTATTTATTTCGGCGGGAAACTGCTACGTACCTTCTGACACCTCATCGCACTTATGTGATCCTAATAGAATTCTAGTTTTGTACGAAAATTTCGTATCGCGCATAATTATTTGTCGACTTTCGGCTACTCATGTGTAGATGTCGCCAGCGGAGATGCAAATATTTTAAAAAATTATTTCCTCTTATTTTCGTGTATTTATTTCGGCGGGAAACTGCTACGTACCTTCTGACACCTCATCGCACTTATGTGATCCTAATAGAATTCTAGTTTTGTACGAAAATTTCGTATCGCGCATAATTATTTGTCGACTTTCGGCTACTCATGTGTAGATGTCGCCAGCGGAGATGCAAATATTTTAAAAAATTATTTCCTCTTATTTTCGTGTATTTATTTCGGCGGGAAACTGCTACGTACCTTCTGACACCTCATCGCACTTATGTGATCCTAATACAATTCTAGTTTTGTACGAAAATTTCGTATCGCGCATAATTATTTTAAAAAATTATTTCCTCTTATTTTCGTGTATTTATTTCGGCGGGAAACTGCTACGTACCTTCTGACACCTCATCGCACTCATGTGATCCTAATACAATTCTAGTTTTGTACGAAAATTTCGTATCGCGCATAATTATTTGTCGACTTTCGGCTACTCATGTGTAGATGTCGCCAGCGGAGATGCAAATATTTTAAAAAATTATTTCCTCTCATTTTCGTGTATTTATTTCGGCGGGAAACTGCTACGTACCTTCTGACACCTCATCGCACTCATGTGATCCTAATACAATTCTAGTTTTGTACGAAAATTTCGTATCGCGCATAATTATTTGTCGACTTTCGGCTACTCATGTGTAGATGTCGCCAGCGGAGATGCAAATATTTTAAAAAATTATTTCCTCTCATTTTCGTGTATTTATTTCGGCGGGAAACTGCTACGTACCTTCTGACACCTCATCGCACTTATGTGATCCTAATAGAATTCTAGTTTTGTACGAAAATTTCGTATCGCGCATAATTATTTGTCGACTTTCGGCTACTCATGTGTAGATGTCGCCAGCGGAGATGCAAATATTTTAAAAAATTATTTCCTCTTATTTTCGTGTATTTATTTCGGCGGGAAACTGCTACGTACCTTCTGACACCTCATCGCACTTATGTGATCCTAATAGAATTCTAGTTTTGTACGAAAATTTCGTATCGCGCATAATTATTTGTCGACTTTCGGCTACTCATGTGTAGATGTCGCCAGCGGAGATGCAAATATTTTAAAAAATTATTTCCTCTTATTTTCGTGTATTTATTTCGGCGGGAAACTGCTACGTACCTTCTGACACCTCATCGCACTTATGTGATCCTAATAGAATTCTAGTTTTGTACGAAAATTTCGTATCGCGCATAATTATTTGTCGACTTTCGGCTACTCATGTGTAGATGTCGCCAGCGGAGATGCAAATATTTTAAAAAATTATTTCCTCTTATTTTCGTGTATTTATTTCGGCGGGAAACTGCTACGTACCTTCTGACACCTCATCGCACTTATGTGATCCTAATAGAATTCTAGTTTTGTACGAAAATTTCGTATCGCGCATAATTATTTGTCGACTTTCGGCTACTCATGTGTAGATGTCGCCAGCGGAGATGCAAATATTTTAAAAAATTATTTCCTCTCATTTTCGTGTATTTATTTCGGCGGGAAACTGCTACGTACCTTCTGACACCTCATCGCACTTATGTGATCCTAATACAATTCTAGTTTTGTACGAAAATTTCGTATCGCGCATAATTATTTTAAAAAATTATTTCCTCTTATTTTCGTGTATTTATTTCGGCGGGAAACTGCTACGTACCTTCTGACACCTCATCGCACTTATGTGATCCTAATAGAATTCTAGTTTTGTACGAAAATTTCGTATCGCGCATAATTATTTGTCGACTTTCGGCTACTCATGTGTAGATGTCGCCAGCGGAGATGCAAATATTTTAAAAAATTATTTCCTCTCATTTTCGTGTATTTATTTCGGCGGGAAACTGCTACGTACCTTCTGACACCTCATCGCACTCATGTGATCCTAATACAATTCTAGTTTTGTACGAAAATTTCGTATCGCGCATAATTATTTGTCGACTTTCGGCTACTCATGTGTAGATGTCGCCAGCGGAGATGCAAATATTTTAAAAAATTATTTCCTCTTATTTTCGTGTATTTATTTCGGCGGGAAACTGCTACGTACCTTCTGACACCTCATCGCACTCATGTGATCCTAATACAATTCTAGTTTTGTACGAAAATTTCGTATCGCGCATAATTATTTGTCGACTTTCGGCTACTCATGTGTAGATGTCGCCAGCGGAGATGCAAATATTTTAAAAAATTATTTCCTCTCATTTTCGTGTATTTATTTTGGCGGGAAACTGCTACGTACCTTCTGACACCTCATCGCACTTATGTGATCCTAATACAATTCTAGTTTTGTACGAAAATTTCGTATCGCGCATAATTATTTGTCGACTTTCGGCTACTCATGTGTAGATGTCGCCAGCGGAGATGCAAATATTTTAAAAAATTATTTCCTCTTATTTTCGTGTATTTATTTCGGCGGGAAACTGCTACGTACCTTCTGACACCTCATCGCACTTATGTGATCCTAATACAATTCTAATTTTGTACGAAAATTTCGTATCGCGCATAATTATTTTAAAAAATTATTTCCTCTTATTTTCGTGTATTTATTTCGGCGGGAAACTGCTACGTACCTTCTGACACCTCATCGCACTCATGTGATCCTAATACAATTCTAGTTTTGTACGAAAATTTCGTATCGCGCATAATTATTTTAAAAAATTATTTCCTCTTATTTTCGTGTATTTATTTCGGCGGGAAACTGCTACGTACCTTCTGACACCTCATCGCACTTATGTGATCCTAATAGAATTCTAGTTTTGTACGAAAATTTCGTATCGCGCATAATTATTTGTCGACTTTCGGCTACTCATGTGTAGATGTCGCCAGCGGAGATGCAAATATTTTAAAAAATTATTTCCTCTTATTTTCGTGTATTTATTTCGGCGGGAAACTGCTACGTACCTTCTGACACCTCATCGCACTTATGTGATCCTAATAGAATTCTAGTTTTGTACGAAAATTTCGTATCGCGCATAATTATTTGTCGACTTTCGGCTACTCATGTGTAGATGTCGCCAGCGGAGATGCAAATATTTTAAAAAATTATTTCCTCTTATTTTCGTGTATTTATTTCGGCGGGAAACTGCTACGTACCTTCTGACACCTCATCGCACTTATGTGATCCTAATAGAATTCTAGTTTTGTACGAAAATTTCGTATCGCGCATAATTATTTGTCGACTTTCGGCTACTCATGTGTAGATGTCGCCAGCGGAGATGCAAATATTTTAAAAAATTATTTCCTCTCATTTTCGTGTATTTATTTCGGCGGGAAACTGCTACGTACCTTCTGACACCTCATCGCACTCATGTGATCCTAATACAATTCTAGTTTTGTACGAAAATTTCGTATCGCGCATAATTATTTGTCGACTTTCGGCTACTCATGTGTAGATGTCGCCAGCGGAGATGCAAATATTTTAAAAAATTATTTCCTCTTATTTTCGTGTATTTATTTCGGCGGGAAACTGCTACGTACCTTCTGACACCTCATCGCACTCATGTGATCCTAATACAATTCTAGTTTTGTACGAAAATTTCGTATCGCGCATAATTATTTGTCGACTTTCGGCTACTCATGTGTAGATGTCGCCAGCGGAGATGCAAATATTTTAAAAAATTATTTCCTCTCATTTTCGTGTATTTATTTTGGCGGGAAACTGCTACGTACCTTCTGACACCTCATCGCACTTATGTGATCCTAATACAATTCTAGTTTTGTACGAAAATTTCGTATCGCGCATAATTATTTGTCGACTTTCGGCTACTCATGTGTAGATGTCGCCAGCGGAGATGCAAATATTTTAAAAAATTATTTCCTCTTATTTTCGTGTATTTATTTCGGCGGGAAACTGCTACGTACCTTCTGACACCTCATCGCACTTATGTGATCCTAATACAATTCTAATTTTGTACGAAAATTTCGTATCGCGCATAATTATTTTAAAAAATTATTTCCTCTTATTTTCGTGTATTTATTTCGGCGGGAAACTGCTACGTACCTTCTGACACCTCATCGCACTCATGTGATCCTAATACAATTCTAGTTTTGTACGAAAATTTCGTATCGCGCATAATTATTTTAAAAAATTATTTCCTCTTATTTTCGTGTATTTATTTCGGCGGGAAACTGCTACGTACCTTCTGACACCTCATCGCACTTATGTGATCCTAATAGAATTCTAGTTTTGTACGAAAATTTCGTATCGCGCATAATTATTTGTCGACTTTCGGCTACTCATGTGTAGATGTCGCCAGCGGAGATGCAAATATTTTAAAAAATTATTTCCTCTTATTTTCGTGTATTTATTTCGGCGGGAAACTGCTACGTACCTTCTGACACCTCATCGCACTTATGTGATCCTAATAGAATTCTAGTTTTGTACGAAAATTTCGTATCGCGCATAATTATTTGTCGACTTTCGGCTACTCATGTGTAGATGTCGCCAGCGGAGATGCAAATATTTTAAAAAATTATTTCCTCTCATTTTCGTGTATTTATTTCGGCGGGAAACTGCTACGTACCTTCTGACACCTCATCGCACTCATGTGATCCTAATACAATTCTAGTTTTGTACGAAAATTTCGTATCGCGCATAATTATTTGTCGACTTTCGGCTACTCATGTGTAGATGTCGCCAGCGGAGATGCAAATATTTTAAAAAATTATTTCCTCTCATTTTCGTGTATTTATTTTGGCGGGAAACTGCTACGTACCTTCTGACACCTCATCGCACTTATGTGATCCTAATACAATTCTAGTTTTGTACGAAAATTTCGTATCGCGCATAATTATTTTAAAAAATTATTTCCTCTTATTTTCGTGTATTTATTTCGGCGGGAAACTGCTACGTACCTTCTGACACCTCATCGCACTCATGTGATCCTAATACAATTCTAGTTTTGTACGAAAATTTCGTATCGCGCATAATTATTTTAAAAAATTATTTCCTCTTATTTTCGTGTATTTATTTCGGCGGGAAACTGCTACGTACCTTCTGACACCTCATCGCACTTATGTGATCCTAATAGAATTCTAGTTTTGTACGAAAATTTCGTATCGCGCATAATTATTTGTCGACTTTCGGCTACTCATGTGTAGATGTCGCCAGCGGAGATGCAAATATTTTAAAAAATTATTTCCTCTTATTTTCGTGTATTTATTTCGGCGGGAAACTGCTACGTACCTTCTGACACCTCATCGCACTTATGTGATCCTAATACAATTCTAGTTTTGTACGAAAATTTCGTATCGCGCATAATTATTTTAAAAAATTATTTCCTCTTATTTTCGTGTATTTATTTCGGCGGGAAACTGCTACGTACCTTCTGACACCTCATCGCACTCATGTGATCCTAATACAATTCTAGTTTTGTACGAAAATTTCGTATCGCGCATAATTATTTGTCGACTTTCGGCTACTCATGTGTAGATGTCGCCAGCGGAGATGCAAATATTTTAAAAAATTATTTCCTCTCATTTTCGTGTATTTATTTCGGCGGGAAACTGCTACGTACCTTCTGACACCTCATCGCACTCATGTGATCCTAATACAATTCTAGTTTTGTACGAAAATTTCGTATCGCGCATAATTATTTTAAAAAATTATTTCCTCTTATTTTCGTGTATTTATTTCGGCGGGAAACTGCTACGTACCTTCTGACACCTCATCGCACTCATGTGATCCTAATACAATTCTAGTTTTGTACGAAAATTTCGTATCGCGCATAATTATTTGTCGACTTTCGGCTACTCATGTGTAGATGTCGCCAGCGGAGATGCAAATATTTTAAAAAATTATTTCCTCTCATTTTCGTGTATTTATTTCGGCGGGAAACTGCTACGTACCTTCTGACACCTCATCGCACTCATGTGATCCTAATACAATTCTAGTTTTGTACGAAAATTTCGTATCGCGCATAATTATTTGTCGACTTTCGGCTACTCATGTGTAGATGTCGCCAGCGGAGATGCAAATATTTTAAAAAATTATTTCCTCTCATTTTCGTGTATTTATTTTGGCGGGAAACTGCTACGTACCTTCTGACACCTCATCGCACTTATGTGATCCTAATACAATTCTAGTTTTGTACGAAAATTTCGTATCGCGCATAATTATTTTAAAAAATTATTTCCTCTTATTTTCGTGTATTTATTTCGGCGGGAAACTGCTACGTACCTTCTGACACCTCATCGCACTCATGTGATCCTAATACAATTCTAGTTTTGTACGAAAATTTCGTATCGCGCATAATTATTTTAAAAAATTATTTCCTCTTATTTTCGTGTATTTATTTCGGCGGGAAACTGCTACGTACCTTCTGACACCTCATCGCACTTATGTGATCCTAATAGAATTCTAGTTTTGTACGAAAATTTCGTATCGCGCATAATTATTTGTCGACTTTCGGCTACTCATGTGTAGATGTCGCCAGCGGAGATGCAAATATTTTAAAAAATTATTTCCTCTTATTTTCGTGTATTTATTTCGGCGGGAAACTGCTACGTACCTTCTGACACCTCATCGCACTTATGTGATCCTAATACAATTCTAGTTTTGTACGAAAATTTCGTATCGCGCATAATTATTTTAAAAAATTATTTCCTCTTATTTTCGTGTATTTATTTCGGCGGGAAACTGCTACGTACCTTCTGACACCTCATCGCACTCATGTGATCCTAATACAATTCTAGTTTTGTACGAAAATTTCGTATCGCGCATAATTATTTGTCGACTTTCGGCTACTCATGTGTAGATGTCGCCAGCGGAGATGCAAATATTTTAAAAAATTATTTCCTCTCATTTTCGTGTATTTATTTCGGCGGGAAACTGCTACGTACCTTCTGACACCTCATCGCACTCATGTGATCCTAATACAATTCTAGTTTTGTACGAAAATTTCGTATCGCGCATAATTATTTTAAAAAATTATTTCCTCTTATTTTCGTGTATTTATTTCGGCGGGAAACTGCTACGTACCTTCTGACACCTCATCGCACTCATGTGATCCTAATACAATTCTAGTTTTGTACGAAAATTTCGTATCGCGCATAATTATTTGTCGACTTTCGGCTACTCATGTGTAGATGTCGCCAGCGGAGATGCAAATATTTTAAAAAATTATTTCCTCTCATTTTCGTGTATTTATTTTGGCGGGAAACTGCTACGTACCTTCTGACACCTCATCGCACTTATGTGATCCTAATACAATTCTAGTTTTGTACGAAAATTTCGTATCGCGCATAATTATTTTAAAAAATTATTTCCTCTTATTTTCGTGTATTTATTTCGGCGGGAAACTGCTACGTACCTTCTGACACCTCATCGCACTTATGTGATCCTAATACAATTCTAGTTTTGTACGAAAATTTCGTATCGCGCATAATTATTTTAAAAAATTATTTCCTCTTATTTTCGTGTATTTATTTCGGCGGGAAACTGCTACGTACCTTCTGACACCTCATCGCACTCATGTGATCCTAATACAATTCTAGTTTTGTACGAAAATTTCGTATCGCGCATAATTATTTGTCGACTTTCGGCTACTCATGTGTAGATGTCGCCAGCGGAGATGCAAATATTTTAAAAAATTATTTCCTCTCATTTTCGTGTATTTATTTTGGCGGGAAACTGCTACGTACCTTCTGACACCTCATCGCACTTATGTGATCCTAATACAATTCTAGTTTTGTACGAAAATTTCGTATCGCGCATAATTATTTTAAAAAATTATTTCCTCTTATTTTCGTGTATTTATTTCGGCGGGAAACTGCTACGTACCTTCTGACACCTCATCGCACTTATGTGATCCTAATACAATTCTAGTTTTGTACGAAAATTTCGTATCGCGCATAATTATTTTAAAAAATTATTTCCTCTTATTTTCGTGTATTTATTTCGGCGGGAAACTGCTACGTACCTTCTGACACCTCATCGCACTCATGTGATCCTAATACAATTCTAGTTTTGTACGAAAATTTCGTATCGCGCATAATTATTTTAAAAAATTATTTCCTCTTATTTTCGTGTATTTATTTCGGCGGGAAACTGCTACGTACCTTCTGACACCTCATCGCACTCATGTGATCCTAATACAATTCTAGTTTTGTACGAAAATTTCGTATCGCGCATAATTATTTGTCGACTTTCGGCTACTCATGTGTAGATGTCGCCAGCGGAGATGCAAATATTTTAAAAAATTATTTCCTCTCATTTTCGTGTATTTATTTCGGCGGGAAACTGCTACGTACCTTCTGACACCTCATCGCACTTATGTGATCCTAATAGAATTCTAGTTTTGTACGAAAATTTCGTATCGCGCATAATTATTTGTCGACTTTCGGCTACTCATGTGTAGATGTCGCCAGCGGAGATGCAAATATTTTAAAAAATTATTTCCTCTTATTTTCGTGTATTTATTTCGGCGGGAAACTGCTACGTACCTTCTGACACCTCATCGCACTTATGTGATCCTAATAGAATTCTAGTTTTGTACGAAAATTTCGTATCGCGCATAATTATTTGTCGACTTTCGGCTACTCATGTGTAGATGTCGCCAGCGGAGATGCAAATATTTTAAAAAATTATTTCCTCTCATTTTCGTGTATTTATTTCGGCGGGAAACTGCTACGTACCTTCTGACACCTCATCGCACTCATGTGATCCTAATACAATTCTAGTTTTGTACGAAAATTTCGTATCGCGCATAATTATTTGTCGACTTTCGGCTACTCATGTGTAGATGTCGCCAGCGGAGATGCAAATATTTTAAAAAATTATTTCCTCTTATTTTCGTGTATTTATTTCGGCGGGAAACTGCTACGTACCTTCTGACACCTCATCGCACTCATGTGATCCTAATACAATTCTAGTTTTGTACGAAAATTTCGTATCGCGCATAATTATTTGTCGACTTTCGGCTACTCATGTGTAGATGTCGCCAGCGGAGATGCAAATATTTTAAAAAATTATTTCCTCTCATTTTCGTGTATTTATTTTGGCGGGAAACTGCTACGTACCTTCTGACACCTCATCGCACTTATGTGATCCTAATACAATTCTAGTTTTGTACGAAAATTTCGTATCGCGCATAATTATTTGTCGACTTTCGGCTACTCATGTGTAGATGTCGCCAGCGGAGATGCAAATATTTTAAAAAATTATTTCCTCTTATTTTCGTGTATTTATTTCGGCGGGAAACTGCTACGTACCTTCTGACACCTCATCGCACTTATGTGATCCTAATACAATTCTAATTTTGTACGAAAATTTCGTATCGCGCATAATTATTTTAAAAAATTATTTCCTCTTATTTTCGTGTATTTATTTCGGCGGGAAACTGCTACGTACCTTCTGACACCTCATCGCACTTATGTGATCCTAATAGAATTCTAGTTTTGTACGAAAATTTCGTATCGCGCATAATTATTTGTCGACTTTCGGCTACTCATGTGTAGATGTCGCCAGCGGAGATGCAAATATTTTAAAAAATTATTTCCTCTTATTTTCGTGTATTTATTTCGGCGGGAAACTGCTACGTACCTTCTGACACCTCATCGCACTTATGTGATCCTAATACAATTCTAATTTTGTACGAAAATTTCGTATCGCGCATAATTATTTTAAAAAATTATTTCCTCTTATTTTCGTGTATTTATTTCGGCGGGAAACTGCTACGTACCTTCTGACACCTCATCGCACTTATGTGATCCTAATAGAATTCTAGTTTTGTACGAAAATTTCGTATCGCGCATAATTATTTGTCGACTTTCGGCTACTCATGTGTAGATGTCGCCAGCGGAGATGCAAATATTTTAAAAAATTATTTCCTCTTATTTTCGTGTATTTATTTCGGCGGGAAACTGCTACGTACCTTCTGACACCTCATCGCACTTATGTGATCCTAATAGAATTCTAGTTTTGTACGAAAATTTCGTATCGCGCATAATTATTTGTCGACTTTCGGCTACTCATGTGTAGATGTCGCCAGCGGAGATGCAAATATTTTAAAAAATTATTTCCTCTCATTTTCGTGTATTTATTTCGGCGGGAAACTGCTACGTACCTTCTGACACCTCATCGCACTTATGTGATCCTAATACAATTCTAGTTTTGTACGAAAATTTCGTATCGCGCATAATTATTTGTCGACTTTCGGCTACTCATGTGTAGATGTCGCCAGCGGAGATGCAAATATTTTAAAAAATTATTTCCTCTCATTTTCGTGTATTTATTTCGGCGGGAAACTGCTACGTACCTTCTGACACCTCATCGCACTTATGTGATCCTAATACAATTCTAGTTTTGTACGAAAATTTCGTATCGCGCATAATTATTTGTCGACTTTCGGCTACTCATGTGTAGATGTCGCCAGCGGAGATGCAAATATTTTAAAAAATTATTTCCTCTCATTTTCGTGTATTTATTTTGGCGGGAAACTGCTACGTACCTTCTGACACCTCATCGCACTTATGTGATCCTAATACAATTCTAGTTTTGTACGAAAATTTCGTATCGCGCATAATTATTTTAAAAAATTATTTCCTCTTATTTTCGTGTATTTATTTCGGCGGGAAACTGCTACGTACCTTCTGACACCTCATCGCACTCATGTGATCCTAATACAATTCTAGTTTTGTACGAAAATTTCGTATCGCGCATAATTATTTGTCGACTTTCGGCTACTCATGTGTAGATGTCGCCAGCGGAGATGCAAATATTTTAAAAAATTATTTCCTCTCATTTTCGTGTATTTATTTCGGCGGGAAACTGCTACGTACCTTCTGACACCTCATCGCACTTATGTGATCCTAATACAATTCTAGTTTTGTACGAAAATTTCGTATCGCGCATAATTATTTGTCGACTTTCGGCTACTCATGTGTAGATGTCGCCAGCGGAGATGCAAATATTTTAAAAAATTATTTCCTCTCATTTTCGTGTATTTATTTTGGCGGGAAACTGCTACGTACCTTCTGACACCTCATCGCACTTATGTGATCCTAATACAATTCTAGTTTTGTACGAAAATTTCGTATCGCGCATAATTATTTTAAAAAATTATTTCCTCTTATTTTCGTGTATTTATTTCGGCGGGAAACTGCTACGTACCTTCTGACACCTCATCGCACTCATGTGATCCTAATACAATTCTAGTTTTGTACGAAAATTTCGTATCGCGCATAATTATTTTAAAAAATTATTTCCTCTTATTTTCGTGTATTTATTTCGGCGGGAAACTGCTACGTACCTTCTGACACCTCATCGCACTTATGTGATCCTAATAGAATTCCAGTTTTGTACGAAAATTTCGTATCGCGCATAATTATTTGTCGACTTTCGGCTACTCATGTGTAGATGTCGCCAGCGGAGATGCAAATATTTTAAAAAATTATTTCCTCTCATTTTCGTGTATTTATTTCGGCGGGAAACTGCTACGTACCTTCTGACACCTCATCGCACTTATGTGATCCTAATACAATTCTAGTTTTGTACGAAAATTTCGTATCGCGCATAATTATTTTAAAAAATTATTTCCTCTTATTTTCGTGTATTTATTTCGGCGGGAAACTGCTACGTACCTTCTGACACCTCATCGCACTCATGTGATCCTAATACAATTCTAGTTTTGTACGAAAATTTCGTATCGCGCATAATTATTTGTCGACTTTCGGCTACTCATGTGTAGATGTCGCCAGCGGAGATGCAAATATTTTAAAAAATTATTTCCTCTCATTTTCGTGTATTTATTTCGGCGGGAAACTGCTACGTACCTTCTGACACCTCATCGCACTCATGTGATCCTAATACAATTCTAGTTTTGTACGAAAATTTCGTATCGCGCATAATTATTTTAAAAAATTATTTCCTCTTATTTTCGTGTATTTATTTCGGCGGGAAACTGCTACGTACCTTCTGACACCTCATCGCACTCATGTGATCCTAATACAATTCTAGTTTTGTACGAAAATTTCGTATCGCGCATAATTATTTTAAAAAATTATTTCCTCTTATTTTCGTGTATTTATTTCGGCGGGAAACTGCTACGTACCTTCTGACACCTCATCGCACTCATGTGATCCTAATACAATTCTAGTTTTGTACGAAAATTTCGTATCGCGCATAATTATTTTAAAAAATTATTTCCTCTTATTTTCGTGTATTTATTTCGGCGGGAAACTGCTACGTACCTTCTGACACC
Source organism: Dorcus parallelipipedus (assembly GCA_958336345.1). NCBI lineage: Eukaryota > Metazoa > Arthropoda > Insecta > Coleoptera > Lucanidae > Dorcus > Dorcus parallelipipedus. The sequence continues at coordinate 2,902,922 of OY284479.1, read as the reverse complement.
TCATCGCACTCATGTGATCCTAATACAATTCTAGTTTTGTACGAAAATTTCGTATCGCGCATAATTATTTGTCGACTTTCGGCTACTCATGTGTAGATGTCGCCAGCGGAGATGCAAATATTTTAAAAAATTATTTCCTCTCATTTTCGTGTATTTATTTCGGCGGGAAACTGCTACGTACCTTCTGACACCTCATCGCACTTATGTGATCCTAATAGAATTCCAGTTTTGTACGAAAATTTCGTATCGCGCATAATTATTTGTCGACTTTCGGCTACTCATGTGTAGATGTCGCCAGCGGAGATGCAAATATTTTAAAAAATTATTTCCTCTCATTTTCGTGTATTTATTTCGGCGGGAAACTGCTACGTACCTTCTGACACCTCATCGCACTTATGTGATCCTAATACAATTCTAGTTTTGTACGAAAATTTCGTATCGCGCATAATTATTTTAAAAAATTATTTCCTCTTATTTTCGTGTATTTATTTCGGCGGGAAACTGCTACGTACCTTCTGACACCTCATCGCACTCATGTGATCCTAATACAATTCTAGTTTTGTACGAAAATTTCGTATCGCGCATAATTATTTTAAAAAATTATTTCCTCTTATTTTCGTGTATTTATTTCGGCGGGAAACTGCTACGTACCTTCTGACACCTCATCGCACTCATGTGATCCTAATACAATTCTAGTTTTGTACGAAAATTTCGTATCGCGCATAATTATTTTAAAAAATTATTTCCTCTTATTTTCGTGTATTTATTTCGGCGGGAAACTGCTACGTACCTTCTGACACCTCATCGCACTCATGTGATCCTAATACAATTCTAGTTTTGTACGAAAATTTCGTATCGCGCATAATTATTTTAAAAAATTATTTCCTCTTATTTTCGTGTATTTATTTCGGCGGGAAACTGCTACGTACCTTCTGACACCTCATCGCACTCATGTGATCCTAATACAATTCTAGTTTTGTACGAAAATTTCGTATCGCGCATAATTATTTGTCGACTTTCGGCTACTCATGTGTAGATGTCGCCAGCGGAGATGCAAATATTTTAAAAAATTATTTCCTCTCATTTTCGTGTATTTATTTCGGCGGGAAACTGCTACGTACCTTCTGACACCTCATCGCACTTATGTGATCCTAATACAATTCTAGTTTTGTACGAAAATTTCGTATCGCGCATAATTATTTGTCGACTTTCGGCTACTCATGTGTAGATGTCGCCAGCGGAGATGCAAATATTTTAAAAAATTATTTCCTCTCATTTTCGTGTATTTATTTCGGCGGGAAACTGCTACGTACCTTCTGACACCTCATCGCACTTATGTGATCCTAATACAATTCTAGTTTTGTACGAAAATTTCGTATCGCGCATAATTATTTGTCGACTTTCGGCTACTCATGTGTAGATGTCGCCAGCGGAGATGCAAATATTTTAAAAAATTATTTCCTCTCATTTTCGTGTATTTATTTCGGCGGGAAACTGCTACGTACCTTCTGACACCTCATCGCACTCATGTGATCCTAATACAATTCTAGTTTTGTACGAAAATTTCGTATCGCGCATAATTATTTGTCGACTTTCGGCTACTCATGTGTAGATGTCGCCAGCGGAGATGCAAATATTTTAAAAAATTATTTCCTCTCATTTTCGTGTATTTATTTCGGCGGGAAACTGCTACGTACCTTCTGACACCTCATCGCACTTATGTGATCCTAATACAATTCTAGTTTTGTACGAAAATTTCGTATCGCGCATAATTATTTGTCGACTTTCGGCTACTCATGTGTAGATGTCGCCAGCGGAGATGCAAATATTTTAAAAAATTATTTCCTCTCATTTTCGTGTATTTATTTCGGCGGGAAACTGCTACGTACCTTCTGACACCTCATCGCACTCATGTGATCCTAATACAATTCTAGTTTTGTACGAAAATTTCGTATCGCGCATAATTATTTTAAAAAATTATTTCCTCTTATTTTCGTGTATTTATTTCGGCGGGAAACTGCTACGTACCTTCTGACACCTCATCGCACTCATGTGATCCTAATACAATTCTAGTTTTGTACGAAAATTTCGTATCGCGCATAATTATTTTAAAAAATTATTTCCTCTTATTTTCGTGTATTTATTTCGGCGGGAAACTGCTACGTACCTTCTGACACCTCATCGCACTTATGTGATCCTAATAGAATTCCAGTTTTGTACGAAAATTTCGTATCGCGCATAATTATTTGTCGACTTTCGGCTACTCATGTGTAGATGTCGCCAGCGGAGATGCAAATATTTTAAAAAATTATTTCCTCTTATTTTCGTGTATTTATTTCGGCGGGAAACTGCTACGTACCTTCTGACACCTCATCGCACTTATGTGATCCTAATACAATTCTAGTTTTGTACGAAAATTTCGTATCGCGCATAATTATTTTAAAAAATTATTTCCTCTTATTTTCGTGTATTTATTTCGGCGGGTAACTGCTACGTACCTTCTGACACCTCATCGCACTCATGTGATCCTAATACAATTCTAGTTTTGTACGAAAATTTCGTATCGCGCATAATTATTTTAAAAAATTATTTCCTCTTATTTTCGTGTATTTATTTCGGCGGGAAACTGCTACGTACCTTCTGACACCTCATCGCACTCATGTGATCCTAATACAATTCTAGTTTTGTACGAAAATTTCGTATCGCGCATAATTATTTTAAAAAATTATTTCCTCTTATTTTCGTGTATTTATTTCGGCGGGAAACTGCTACGTACCTTCTGACACCTCATCGCACTCATGTGATCCTAATACAATTCTAGTTTTGTACGAAAATTTCGTATCGCGCATAATTATTTTAAAAAATTATTTCCTCTTATTTTCGTGTATTTATTTCGGCGGGAAACTGCTACGTACCTTCTGACACCTCATCGCACTCATGTGATCCTAATACAATTCTAGTTTTGTACGAAAATTTCGTATCGCGCATAATTATTTGTCGACTTTCGGCTACTCATGTGTAGATGTCGCCAGCGGAGATGCAAATATTTTAAAAAATTATTTCCTCTCATTTTCGTGTATTTATTTCGGCGGGAAACTGCTACGTACCTTCTGACACCTCATCGCACTTATGTGATCCTAATACAATTCTAGTTTTGTACGAAAATTTCGTATCGCGCATAATTATTTGTCGACTTTCGGCTACTCATGTGTAGATGTCGCCAGCGGAGATGCAAATATTTTAAAAAATTATTTCCTCTCATTTTCGTGTATTTATTTCGGCGGGAAACTGCTACGTACCTTCTGACACCTCATCGCACTTATGTGATCCTAATACAATTCTAGTTTTGTACGAAAATTTCGTATCGCGCATAATTATTTGTCGACTTTCGGCTACTCATGTGTAGATGTCGCCAGCGGAGATGCAAATATTTTAAAAAATTATTTCCTCTCATTTTCGTGTATTTATTTCGGCGGGAAACTGCTACGTACCTTCTGACACCTCATCGCACTTATGTGATCCTAATACAATTCTAGTTTTGTACGAAAATTTCGTATCGCGCATAATTATTTTAAAAAATTATTTCCTCTTATTTTCGTGTATTTATTTCGGCGGGTAACTGCTACGTACCTTCTGACACCTCATCGCACTCATGTGATCCTAATACAATTCTAGTTTTGTACGAAAATTTCGTATCGCGCATAATTATTTTAAAAAATTATTTCCTCTTATTTTCGTGTATTTATTTCGGCGGGAAACTGCTACGTACCTTCTGACACCTCATCGCACTCATGTGATCCTAATACAATTCTAGTTTTGTACGAAAATTTCGTATCGCGCATAATTATTTTAAAAAATTATTTCCTCTTATTTTCGTGTATTTATTTCGGCGGGAAACTGCTACGTACCTTCTGACACCTCATCGCACTCATGTGATCCTAATACAATTCTAGTTTTGTACGAAAATTTCGTATCGCGCATAATTATTTTAAAAAATTATTTCCTCTTATTTTCGTGTATTTATTTCGGCGGGAAACTGCTACGTACCTTCTGACACCTCATCGCACTCATGTGATCCTAATACAATTCTAGTTTTGTACGAAAATTTCGTATCGCGCATAATTATTTGTCGACTTTCGGCTACTCATGTGTAGATGTCGCCAGCGGAGATGCAAATATTTTAAAAAATTATTTCCTCTCATTTTCGTGTATTTATTTCGGCGGGAAACTGCTACGTACCTTCTGACACCTCATCGCACTTATGTGATCCTAATACAATTCTAGTTTTGTACGAAAATTTCGTATCGCGCATAATTATTTGTCGACTTTCGGCTACTCATGTGTAGATGTCGCCAGCGGAGATGCAAATATTTTAAAAAATTATTTCCTCTCATTTTCGTGTATTTATTTCGGCGGGAAACTGCTACGTACCTTCTGACACCTCATCGCACTTATGTGATCCTAATACAATTCTAGTTTTGTACGAAAATTTCGTATCGCGCATAATTATTTGTCGACTTTCGGCTACTCATGTGTAGATGTCGCCAGCGGAGATGCAAATATTTTAAAAAATTATTTCCTCTCATTTTCGTGTATTTATTTCGGCGGGAAACTGCTACGTACCTTCTGACACCTCATCGCACTCATGTGATCCTAATACAATTCTAGTTTTGTACGAAAATTTCGTATCGCGCATAATTATTTGTCGACTTTCGGCTACTCATGTGTAGATGTCGCCAGCGGAGATGCAAATATTTTAAAAAATTATTTCCTCTCATTTTCGTGTATTTATTTCGGCGGGAAACTGCTACGTACCTTCTGACACCTCATCGCACTTATGTGATCCTAATACAATTCTAGTTTTGTACGAAAATTTCGTATCGCGCATAATTATTTGTCGACTTTCGGCTACTCATGTGTAGATGTCGCCAGCGGAGATGCAAATATTTTAAAAAATTATTTCCTCTCATTTTCGTGTATTTATTTCGGCGGGAAACTGCTACGTACCTTCTGACACCTCATCGCACTCATGTGATCCTAATACAATTCTAGTTTTGTACGAAAATTTCGTATCGCGCATAATTATTTTAAAAAATTATTTCCTCTTATTTTCGTGTATTTATTTCGGCGGGAAACTGCTACGTACCTTCTGACACCTCATCGCACTCATGTGATCCTAATACAATTCTAGTTTTGTACGAAAATTTCGTATCGCGCATAATTATTTTAAAAAATTATTTCCTCTTATTTTCGTGTATTTATTTCGGCGGGAAACTGCTACGTACCTTCTGACACCTCATCGCACTTATGTGATCCTAATAGAATTCCAGTTTTGTACGAAAATTTCGTATCGCGCATAATTATTTGTCGACTTTCGGCTACTCATGTGTAGATGTCGCCAGCGGAGATGCAAATATTTTAAAAAATTATTTCCTCTTATTTTCGTGTATTTATTTCGGCGGGAAACTGCTACGTACCTTCTGACACCTCATCGCACTTATGTGATCCTAATACAATTCTAGTTTTGTACGAAAATTTCGTATCGCGCATAATTATTTTAAAAAATTATTTCCTCTTATTTTCGTGTATTTATTTCGGCGGGTAACTGCTACGTACCTTCTGACACCTCATCGCACTCATGTGATCCTAATACAATTCTAGTTTTGTACGAAAATTTCGTATCGCGCATAATTATTTGTCGACTTTCGGCTACTCATGTGTAGATGTCGCCAGCGGAGATGCAAATATTTTAAAAAATTATTTCCTCTCATTTTCGTGTATTTATTTCGGCGGGAAACTGCTACGTACCTTCTGACACCTCATCGCACTCATGTGATCCTAATACAATTCTAGTTTTGTACGAAAATTTCGTATCGCGCATAATTATTTTAAAAAATTATTTCCTCTTATTTTCGTGTATTTATTTCGGCGGGAAACTGCTACGTACCTTCTGACACCTCATCGCACTCATGTGATCCTAATACAATTCTAGTTTTGTACGAAAATTTCGTATCGCGCATAATTATTTGTCGACTTTCGGCTACTCATGTGTAGATGTCGCCAGCGGAGATGCAAATATTTTAAAAAATTATTTCCTCTCATTTTCGTGTATTTATTTTGGCGGGAAACTGCTACGTACCTTCTGACACCTCATCGCACTTATGTGATCCTAATACAATTCTAGTTTTGTACGAAAATTTCGTATCGCGCATAATTATTTTAAAAAATTATTTCCTCTTATTTTCGTGTATTTATTTCGGCGGGAAACTGCTACGTACCTTCTGACACCTCATCGCACTCATGTGATCCTAATACAATTCTAGTTTTGTACGAAAATTTCGTATCGCGCATAATTATTTGTCGACTTTCGGCTACTCATGTGTAGATGTCGCCAGCGGAGATGCAAATATTTTAAAAAATTATTTCCTCTCATTTTCGTGTATTTATTTTGGCGGGAAACTGCTACGTACCTTCTGACACCTCATCGCACTTATGTGATCCTAATACAATTCTAGTTTTGTACGAAAATTTCGTATCGCGCATAATTATTTTAAAAAATTATTTCCTCTTATTTTCGTGTATTTATTTCGGCGGGAAACTGCTACGTACCTTCTGACACCTCATCGCACTTATGTGATCCTAATACAATTCTAGTTTTGTACGAAAATTTCGTATCGCGCATAATTATTTTAAAAAATTATTTCCTCTTATTTTCGTGTATTTATTTCGGCGGGAAACTGCTACGTACCTTCTGACACCTCATCGCACTTATGTGATCCTAATAGAATTCTAGTTTTGTACGAAAATTTCGTATCGCGCATAATTATTTTAAAAAATTATTTCCTCTTATTTTCGTGTATTTATTTCGGCGGGAAACTGCTACGTACCTTCTGACACCTCATCGCACTTATGTGATCCTAATAGAATTCTAGTTTTGTACGAAAATTTCGTATCGCGCATAATTATTTGTCGACTTTCGGCTACTCATGTGTAGATGTCGCCAGCGGAGATGCAAATATTTTAAAAAATTATTTCCTCTTATTTTCGTGTATTTATTTCGGCGGGAAACTGCTACGTACCTTCTGACACCTCATCGCACTTATGTGATCCTAATACAATTCTAGTTTTGTACGAAAATTTCGTATCGCGCATAATTATTTTAAAAAATTATTTCCTCTTATTTTCGTGTATTTATTTCGGCGGGAAACTGCTACGTACCTTCTGACACCTCATCGCACTTATGTGATCCTAATAGAATTCTAGTTTTGTACGAAAATTTCGTATCGCGCATAATTATTTGTCGACTTTCGGCTACTCATGTGTAGATGTCGCCAGCGGAGATGCAAATATTTTAAAAAATTATTTCCTCTTATTTTCGTGTATTTATTTCGGCGGGAAACTGCTACGTACCTTCTGACACCTCATCGCACTTATGTGATCCTAATACAATTCTAGTTTTGTACGAAAATTTCGTATCGCGCATAATTATTTTAAAAAATTATTTCCTCTTATTTTCGTGTATTTGTTTTGGCGGGAAACTGCTACGTACCTTCTGACACCTCATCGCACTTATGTGATCCTAATACAATTCTAGTTTTGTACGAAAATTTCGTATCGCGCATAATTATTTTAAAAAATTATTTCCTCTTATTTTCGTGTATTTATTTCGGCGGGAAACTGCTACGTACCTTCTGACACCTCATCGCACTTATGTGATCCTAATAGAATTCTAGTTTTGTACGAAAATTTCGTATCGCGCATAATTATTTGTCGACTTTCGGCTACTCATGTGTAGATGTCGCCAGCGGAGATGCAAATATTTTAAAAAATTATTTCCTCTTATTTTCGTGTATTTATTTCGGCGGGAAACTGCTACGTACCTTCTGACACCTCATCGCACTTATGTGATCCTAATAGAATTCTAGTTTTGTACGAAAATTTCGTATCGCGCATAATTATTTGTCGACTTTCGGCTACTCATGTGTAGATGTCGCCAGCGGAGATGCAAATATTTTAAAAAATTATTTCCTCTCATTTTCGTGTATTTATTTCGGCGGGAAACTGCTACGTACCTTCTGACACCTCATCGCACTCATGTGATCCTAATACAATTCTAGTTTTGTACGAAAATTTCGTATCGCGCATAATTATTTGTCGACTTTCGGCTACTCATGTGTAGATGTCGCCAGCGGAGATGCAAATATTTTAAAAAATTATTTCCTCTCATTTTCGTGTATTTATTTCGGCGGGAAACTGCTACGTACCTTCTGACACCTCATCGCACTTATGTGATCCTAATACAATTCTAGTTTTGTACGAAAATTTCGTATCGCGCATAATTATTTGTCGACTTTCGTCTACTCATGTGTAGATGTCGCCAGCGGAGATGCAAATATTTTAAAAAATTATTTCCTCTCATTTTCGTGTATTTATTTTGGCGGGAAACTGCTACGTACCTTCTGACACCTCATCGCACTTATGTGATCCTAATACAATTCTAGTTTTGTACGAAAATTTCGTATCGCGCATAATTATTTTAAAAAATTATTTCCTCTTATTTTCGTGTATTTATTTCGGCGGGAAACTGCTACGTACCTTCTGACACCTCATCGCACTCATGTGATCCTAATACAATTCTAGTTTTGTACGAAAATTTCGTATCGCGCATAATTATTTTAAAAAATTATTTCCTCTTATTTTCGTGTATTTATTTCGGCGGGAAACTGCTACGTACCTTCTGACACCTCATCGCACTCATGTGATCCTAATACAATTCTAGTTTTGTACGAAAATTTCGTATCGCGCATAATTATTTGTCGACTTTCGGCTACTCATGTGTAGATGTCGCCAGCGGAGATGCAAATATTTTAAAAAATTATTTCCTCTCATTTTCGTGTATTTATTTCGGCGGGAAACTGCTACGTACCTTCTGACACCTCATCGCACTTATGTGATCCTAATACAATTCTAGTTTTGTACGAAAATTTCGTATCGCGCATAATTATTTGTCGACTTTCGGCTACTCATGTGTAGATGTCGCCAGCGGAGATGCAAATATTTTAAAAAATTATTTCCTCTCATTTTCGTGTATTTATTTTGGCGGGAAACTGCTACGTACCTTCTGACACCTCATCGCACTTATGTGATCCTAATAGAATTCTAGTTTTGTACGAAAATTTCGTATCGCGCATAATTATTTGTCGACTTTCGGCTACTCATGTGTAGATGTCGCCAGCGGAGATGCAAATATTTTAAAAAATTATTTCCTCTCATTTTCGTGTATTTATTTCGGCGGGAAACTGCTACGTACCTTCTGACACCTCATCGCACTCATGTGATCCTAATACAATTCTAGTTTTGTACGAAAATTTCGTATCGCGCATAATTATTTGTCGACTTTCGGCTACTCATGTGTAGATGTCGCCAGCGGAGATGCAAATATTTTAAAAAATTATTTCCTCTCATTTTCGTGTATTTATTTCGGCGGGAAACTGATACGTACCTTCTGACACCTCATCGCACTTATGTGATCCTAATACAATTCTAGTTTTGTACGAAAATTTCGTATCGCGCATAATTATTTGTCGACTTTCGGCTACTCATGTGTAGATGTCGCCAGCGGAGATGCAAATATTTTAAAAAATTATTTCCTCTCATTTTCGTGTATTTATTTTGGCGGGAAACTGCTACGTACCTTCTGACACCTCATCGCACTTATGTGATCCTAATACAATTCTAGTTTTGTACGAAAATTTCGTATCGCGCATAATTATTTTAAAAAATTATTTCCTCTTATTTTCGTGTATTTATTTCGGCGGGAAACTGCTACGTACCTTCTGACACCTCATCGCACTCATGTGATCCTAATACAATTCTAGTTTTGTACGAAAATTTCGTATCGCGCATAATTATTTTAAAAAATTATTTCCTCTTATTTTCGTGTATTTATTTCGGCGGGAAACTGCTACGTACCTTCTGACACCTCATCGCACTCATGTGATCCTAATACAATTCTAGTTTTGTACGAAAATTTCGTATCGCGCATAATTATTTGTCGACTTTCGGCTACTCATGTGTAGATGTCGCCAGCGGAGATGCAAATATTTTAAAAAATTATTTCCTCTCATTTTCGTGTATTTATTTTGGCGGGAAACTGCTACGTACCTTCTGACACCTCATCGCACTTATGTGATCCTAATACAATTCTAGTTTTGTACGAAAATTTCGTATCGCGCATAATTATTTGTCGACTTTCGGCTACTCATGTGTAGATGTCGCCAGCGGAGATGCAAATATTTTAAAAAATTATTTCCTCTTATTTTCGTGTATTTATTTCGGCGGGAAACTGCTACGTACCTTCTGACACCTCATCGCACTTATGTGATCCTAATACAATTCTAGTTTTGTACGAAAATTTCGTATCGCGCATAATTATTTGTCGACTTTCGGCTACTCATGTGTAGATGTCGCCAGCGGAGATGCAAATATTTTAAAAAATTATTTCCTCTCATTTTCGTGTATTTATTTCGGCGGAAAACTGCTACGTACCTTCTGACACCTCATCGCACTTATGTGATCCTAATACAATTCTAGTTTTGTACGAAAATTTCGTATCGCGCATAATTATTTTAAAAAATTATTTCCTCTTATTTTCGTGTATTTATTTCGGCGGGAAACTGCTACGTACCTTCTGACACCTCATCGCACTCATGTGATCCTAATACAATTCTAGTTTTGTACGAAAATTTCGTATCGCGCATAATTATTTGTCGACTTTCGGCTACTCATGTGTAGATGTCGCCAGCGGAGATGCAAATATTTTAAAAAATTATTTCCTCTCATTTTCGTGTATTTATTTCGGCGGAAAACTGCTACGTACCTTCTGACACCTCATCGCACTTATGTGATCCTAATACAATTCTAGTTTTGTACGAAAATTTCGTATCGCGCATAATTATTTTAAAAAATTATTTCCTCTTATTTTCGTGTATTTATTTCGGCGGGAAACTGCTACGTACCTTCTGACACCTCATCGCACTCATGTGATCCTAATACAATTCTAGTTTTGTACGAAAATTTCGTATCGCGCATAATTATTTGTCGACTTTCGGCTACTCATGTGTAGATGTCGCCAGCGGAGATGCAAATATTTTAAAAAATTATTTCCTCTCATTTTCGTGTATTTATTTCGGCGGAAAACTGCTACGTACCTTCTGACACCTCATCGCACTTATGTGATCCTAATACAATTCTAGTTTTGTACGAAAATTTCGTATCGCGCATAATTATTTTAAAAAATTATTTCCTCTTATTTTCGTGTATTTATTTCGGCGGGAAACTGCTACGTACCTTCTGACACCTCATCGCACTTATGTGATCCTAATAGAATTCCAGTTTTGTACGAAAATTTCGTATCGCGCATAATTATTTGTCGACTTTCGGCTACTCATGTGTAGATGTCGCCAGCGGAGATGCAAATATTTTAAAAAATTATTTCCTCTCATTTTCGTGTATTTATTTCGGCGGGAAACTGCTACGTACCTTCTGACACCTCATCGCACTTATGTGATCCTAATACAATTCTAGTTTTGTACGAAAATTTCGTATCGCGCATAATTATTTTAAAAAATTATTTCCTCTTATTTTCGTGTATTTATTTCGGCGGGAAACTGCTACGTACCTTCTGACACCTCATCGCACTCATGTGATCCTAATACAATTCTAGTTTTGTACGAAAATTTCGTATCGCGCATAATTATTTGTCGACTTTCGGCTACTCATGTGTAGATGTCGCCAGCGGAGATGCAAATATTTTAAAAAATTATTTCCTCTCATTTTCGTGTATTTATTTCGGCGGGAAACTGCTACGTACCTTCTGACACCTCATCGCACTCATGTGATCCTAATACAATTCTAGTTTTGTACGAAAATTTCGTATCGCGCATAATTATTTTAAAAAATTATTTCCTCTTATTTTCGTGTATTTATTTCGGCGGGAAACTGCTACGTACCTTCTGACACCTCATCGCACTCATGTGATCCTAATACAATTCTAGTTTTGTACGAAAATTTCGTATCGCGCATAATTATTTTAAAAAATTATTTCCTCTTATTTTCGTGTATTTATTTCGGCGGGAAACTGCTACGTACCTTCTGACACCTCATCGCACTCATGTGATCCTAATACAATTCTAGTTTTGTACGAAAATTTCGTATCGCGCATAATTATTTTAAAAAATTATTTCCTCTTATTTTCGTGTATTTATTTCGGCGGGAAACTGCTACGTACCTTCTGACACCTCATCGCACTTATGTGATCCTAATAGAATTCTAGTTTTGTACGAAAATTTCGTATCGCGCATAATTATTTGTCGACTTTCGGCTACTCATGTGTAGATGTCGCCAGCGGAGATGCAAATATTTTAAAAAATTATTTCCTCTCATTTTCGTGTATTTATTTCGGCGGGAAACTGCTACGTACCTTCTGACACCTCATCGCACTTATGTGATCCTAATACAATTCTAGTTTTGTACGAAAATTTCGTATCGCGCATAATTATTTGTCGACTTTCGGCTACTCATGTGTAGATGTCGCCAGCGGAGATGCAAATATTTTAAAAAATTATTTCCTCTCATTTTCGTGTATTTATTTCGGCGGGAAACTGCTACGTACCTTCTGACACCTCATCGCACTTATGTGATCCTAATACAATTCTAGTTTTGTACGAAAATTTCGTATCGCGCATAATTATTTTAAAAAATTATTTCCTCTTATTTTCGTGTATTTATTTCGGCGGGAAACTGCTACGTACCTTCTGACACCTCATCGCACTCATGTGATCCTAATACAATTCTAGTTTTGTACGAAAATTTCGTATCGCGCATAATTATTTGTCGACTTTCGGCTACTCATGTGTAGATGTCGCCAGCGGAGATGCAAATATTTTAAAAAATTATTTCCTCTCATTTTCGTGTATTTATTTTGGCGGGAAACTGCTACGTACCTTCTGACACCTCATCGCACTTATGTGATCCTAATACAATTCTAGTTTTGTACGAAAATTTCGTATCGCGCATAATTATTTTAAAAAATTATTTCCTCTTATTTTCGTGTATTTATTTCGGCGGGAAACTGCTACGTACCTTCTGACACCTCATCGCACTCATGTGATCCTAATACAATTCTAGTTTTGTACGAAAATTTCGTATCGCGCATAATTATTTTAAAAAATTATTTCCTCTTATTTTCGTGTATTTATTTCGGCGGGAAACTGCTACGTACCTTCTGACACCTCATCGCACTTATGTGATCCTAATAGAATTCTAGTTTTGTACGAAAATTTCGTATCGCGCATAATTATTTGTCGACTTTCGGCTACTCATGTGTAGATGTCGCCAGCGGAGATGCAAATATTTTAAAAAATTATTTCCTCTTATTTTCGTGTATTTATTTCGGCGGGAAACTGCTACGTACCTTCTGACACCTCATCGCACTTATGTGATCCTAATACAATTCTAGTTTTGTACGAAAATTTCGTATCGCGCATAATTATTTTAAAAAATTATTTCCTCTTATTTTCGTGTATTTATTTCGGCGGGAAACTGCTACGTACCTTCTGACACCTCATCGCACTCATGTGATCCTAATACAATTCTAGTTTTGTACGAAAATTTCGTATCGCGCATAATTATTTGTCGACTTTCGGCTACTCATGTGTAGATGTCGCCAGCGGAGATGCAAATATTTTAAAAAATTATTTCCTCTCATTTTCGTGTATTTATTTCGGCGGGAAACTGCTACGTACCTTCTGACACCTCATCGCACTCATGTGATCCTAATACAATTCTAGTTTTGTACGAAAATTTCGTATCGCGCATAATTATTTTAAAAAATTATTTCCTCTTATTTTCGTGTATTTATTTCGGCGGGAAACTGCTACGTACCTTCTGACACCTCATCGCACTTATGTGATCCTAATAGAATTCTAGTTTTGTACGAAAATTTCGTATCGCGCATAATTATTTGTCGACTTTCGGCTACTCATGTGTAGATGTCGCCAGCGGAGATGCAAATATTTTAAAAAATTATTTACTCTCATTTTCGTGTATTTATTTCGGCGGGAAACTGCTACGTACCTTCTGACACCTCATCGCACTTATGTGATCCTAATACAATTCTAGTTTTGTACGAAAATTTCGTATCGCGCATAATTATTTTAAAAAATTATTTCCTCTTATTTTCGTGTATTTATTTCGGCGGGAAACTGCTACGTACCTTCTGACACCTCATCGCACTCATGTGATCCTAATACAATTCTAGTTTTGTACGAAAATTTCGTATCGCGCATAATTATTTGTCGACTTTCGGCTACTCATGTGTAGATGTCGCCAGCGGAGATGCAAATATTTTAAAAAATTATTTCCTCTTATTTTCGAGTATTTATTTCGGCGGGAAACTGCTACGTACCTTCTGACACCTCATCGCACTTATGTGATCCTAATACAATTCTAGTTTTGTACGAAAATTTCGTATCGCGCATAATTATTTTAAAAAATTATTTCCTCTTATTTTCGTGTATTTATTTCGGCGGGAAACTGCTACGTACCTTCTGACACCTCATCGCACTCATGTGATCCTAATACAATTCTAGTTTTGTACGAAAATTTCGTATCGCGCATAATTATTTGTCGACTTTCGGCTACTCATGTGTAGATGTCGCCAGCGGAGATGCAAATATTTTAAAAAATTATTTCCTCTCATTTTCGTGTATTTATTTCGGCGGGAAACTGCTACGTACCTTCTGACACCTCATCGCACTTATGTGATCCTAATACAATTCTAGTTTTGTACGAAAATTTCGTATCGCGCATAATTATTTTAAAAAATTATTTCCTCTTATTTTCGTGTATTTATTTCGGCGGGAAACTGCTACGTACCTTCTGACACCTCATCGCACTCATGTGATCCTAATACAATTCTAGTTTTGTACGAAAATTTCGTATCGCGCATAATTATTTGTCGACTTTCGGCTACTCATGTGTAGATGTCGCCAGCGGAGATGCAAATATTTTAAAAAATTATTTCCTCTCATTTTCGTGTATTTATTTCGGCGGGAAACTGCTACGTACCTTCTGACACCTCATCGCACTTATGTGATCCTAATACAATTCTAGTTTTGTACGAAAATTTCGTATCGCGCATAATTATTTGTCGACTTTCGGCTACTCATGTGTAGATGTCGCCAGCGGAGATGCAAATATTTTAAAAAATTATTTCCTCTCATTTTCGTGTATTTATTTCGGCGGGAAACTGCTACGTACCTTCTGACACCTCATCGCACTTATGTGATCCTAATACAATTCTAGTTTTGTACGAAAATTTCGTATCGCGCATAATTATTTTAAAAAATTATTTCCTCTTATTTTCGTGTATTTATTTCGGCGGGAAACTGCTACGTACCTTCTGACACCTCATCGCACTCATGTGATCCTAATACAATTCTAGTTTTGTACGAAAATTTCGTATCGCGCATAATTATTTGTCGACTTTCGGCTACTCATGTGTAGATGTCGCCAGCGGAGATGCAAATATTTTAAAAAATTATTTCCTCTCATTTTCGTGTATTTATTTCGGCGGGAAACTGCTACGTACCTTCTGACACCTCATCGCACTTATGTGATCCTAATACAATTCTAGTTTTGTACGAAAATTTCGTATCGCGCATAATTATTTGTCGACTTTCGGCTACTCATGTGTAGATGTCGCCAGCGGAGATGCAAATATTTTAAAAAATTATTTCCTCTCATTTTCGTGTATTTATTTCGGCGGGAAACTGCTACGTACCTTCTGACACCTCATCGCACTTATGTGATCCTAATACAATTCTAGTTTTGTACGAAAATTTCGTATCGCGCATAATTATTTTAAAAAATTATTTCCTCTTATTTTCGTGTATTTATTTCGGCGGGAAACTGCTACGTACCTTCTGACACCTCATCGCACTTATGTGATCCTAATACAATTCTAGTTTTGTACGAAAATTTCGTATCGCGCATAATTATTTTAAAAAATTATTTCCTCTTATTTTCGTGTATTTATTTCGGCGGGAAACTGCTACGTACCTTCTGACACCTCATCGCACTCATGTGATCCTAATACAATTCTAGTTTTGTACGAAAATTTCGTATCGCGCATAATTATTTGTCGACTTTCGGCTACTCATGTGTAGATGTCGCCAGCGGAGATGCAAATATTTTAAAAAATTATTTCCTCTTATTTTCGTGTATTTATTTCGGCGGGAAACTGCTACGTACCTTCTGACACCTCATCGCACTTATGTGATCCTAATACAATTCTAGTTTTGTACGAAAATTTCGTATCGCGCATAATTATTTTAAAAAATTATTTCCTCTTATTTTCGTGTATTTATTTCGGCGGGAAACTGCTACGTACCTTCTGACACCTCATCGCACTCATGTGATCCTAATACAATTCTAGTTTTGTACGAAAATTTCGTATCGCGCATAATTATTTGTCGACTTTCGGCTACTCATGTGTAGATGTCGCCAGCGGAGATGCAAATATTTTAAAAAATTATTTCCTCTCATTTTCGTGTATTTATTTCGGCGGGAAACTGCTACGTACCTTCTGACACCTCATCGCACTCATGTGATCCTAATACAATTCTAGTTTTGTACGAAAATTTCGTATCGCGCATAATTATTTGTCGACTTTCGGCTACTCATGTGTAGATGTCGCCAGCGGAGATGCAAATATTTTAAAAAATTATTTCCTCTTATTTTCGTGTATTTATTTCGGCGGGAAACTGCTACGTACCTTCTGACACCTCATCGCACTTATGTGATCCTAATACAATTCTAGTTTTGTACGAAAATTTCGTATCGCGCATAATTATTTTAAAAAATTATTTCCTCTTATTTTCGTGTATTTATTTCGGCGGGAAACTGCTACGTACCTTCTGACACCTCATCGCACTCATGTGATCCTAATACAATTCTAGTTTTGTACGAAAATTTCGTATCGCGCATAATTATTTGTCGACTTTCGGCTACTCATGTGTAGATGTCGCCAGCGGAGATGCAAATATTTTAAAAAATTATTTCCTCTCATTTTCGTGTATTTATTTCGGCGGGAAACTGCTACGTACCTTCTGACACCTCATCGCACTCATGTGATCCTAATACAATTCTAGTTTTGTACGAAAATTTCGTATCGCGCATAATTATTTGTCGACTTTCGGCTACTCATGTGTAGATGTCGCCAGCGGAGATGCAAATATTTTAAAAAATTATTTCCTCTTATTCTCGTGTATTTATTTCGGCGGGAAACTGCTACGTACCTTCTGACACCTCATCGCACTTATGTGATCCTAATACAATTCTAGTTTTGTACGAAAATTTCGTATCGCGCATAATTATTTGTCGACTTTCGGCTACTCATGTGTAGATGTCGCCAGCGGAGATGCAAATATTTTAAAAAATTATTTCCTCTTATTCTCGTGTATTTATTTCGGCGGGAAACTGCTACGTACCTTCTGACACCTCATCGCACTCATGTGATCCTAATACAATTCTAGTTTTGTACGAAAATTTCGTATCGCGCATAATTATTTGTCGACTTTCGGCTACTCATGTGTAGATGTCGCCAGCGGAGATGCAAATATTTTAAAAAATTATTTCCTCTTATTCTCGTGTATTTATTTCGGCGGGAAACTGCTACGTACCTTCTGACACCTCATCGCACTCATGTGATCCTAATACAATTCTAGTTTTGTACGAAAATTTCGTATCGCGCATAATTATTTGTCGACTTTCGGCTACTCATGTGTAGATGTCGCCAGCGGAGATGCAAATATTTTAAAAAATTATTTCCTCTTATTCTCGTGTATTTATTTCGGCGGGAAACTGCTACGTACCTTCTGACACCTCATCGCACTTATGTGATCCTAATACAATTCTAGTTTTGTACGAAAATTTCGTATCGCGCATAATTATTTGTCGACTTTCGGCTACTCATGTGTAGATGTCGCCAGCGGAGATGCAAATATTTTAAAAAATTATTTCCTCTTATTTTCGTGTATTTATTTCGGCGGGAAACTGCTACGTACCTTCTGACACCTCATCGCACTTATGTGATCCTAATACAATTCTAGTTTTGTACGAAAATTTCGTATCGCGCATAATTATTTGTCGACTTTCGGCTACTCATGTGTAGATGTCGCCAGCGGAGATGCAAATATTTTAAAAAATTATTTCCTCTTATTTTCGTGTATTTATTTCGGCGGGAAACTGCTACGTACCTTCTGACACCTCATCGCACTTATGTGATCCTAATACAATTCTAGTTTTGTACGAAAATTTCGTATCGCGCATAATTATTTGTCGACTTTCGGCTACTCATGTGTAGATGTCGCCAGCGGAGATGCAAATATTTTAAAAAATTATTTCCTCTTATTCTCGTGTATTTATTTCGGCGGGAAACTGCTACGTACCTTCTGACACCTCATCGCACTTATGTGATCCTAATACAATTCTAGTTTTGTACGAAAATTTCGTATCGCGCATAATTATTTGTCGACTTTCGGCTACTCATGTGTAGATGTCGCCAGCGGAGATGCAAATATTTTAAAAAATTATTTCCTCTTATTCTCGTGTATTTATTTCGGCGGGAAACTGCTACGTACCTTCTGACACCTCATCGCACTTATGTGATCCTAATACAATTCTAGTTTTGTACGAAAATTTCGTATCGCGCATAATTATTTGTCGACTTTCGGCTACTCATGTGTAGATGTCGCCAGCGGAGATGCAAATATTTTAAAAAATTATTTCCTCTTATTTTCGTGTATTTATTTCGGCGGGAAACTGCTACGTACCTTCTGACACCTCATCGCACTTATGTGATCCAAATACAATTCTAGTTTTGTACGAAAATTTCGTATCGCGCATAATTATTTGTCGACTTTCGGCTACTCATGTGTAGATGTCGCCAGCGGAGATGCAAATATTTTAAAAAATTATTTCCTCTCATTTTCGTGTATTTATTTCGGCGGGAAACTGCTACGTACCTTCTGACACCTCATCGCACTCATGTGATCCTAATACAATTCTAGTTTTGTACGAAAATTTCGTATCGCGCATAATTATTTGTCGACTTTCGGCTACTCATGTGTAGATGTCGCCAGCGGAGATGCAAATATTTAAAAAAATTATTTCCTCTCATTTTCGTGTATTTATTTCGGCGGGAAACTGCTACGTACCTTCTGACACCTCATCGCACTTATGTGATCCTAATACAATTCTAGTTTTGTACGAAAATTTCGTATCGCGCATAATTATTTTAAAAAATTATTTCCTCTTATTTTCGTGTATTTATTTCGGCGGGAAACTGCTACGTACCTTCTGACACCTCATCGCACTTATGTGATCCTAATACAATTCTAGTTTTGTACGAAAATTTCGTATCGCGCATAATTATTTGTCGACTTTCGGCTACTCATGTGTAGATGTCGCCAGCGGAGATGCAAATATTTTAAAAAATTATTTCCTCTCATTTTCGTGTATTTATTTCAGCGGGAAACTGCTACGTACCTTCTGACACCTCATCGCACTCATGTGATCCTAATACAATTCTAGTTTTGTACGAAAATTTCGTATCGCGCATAATTATTTGTCGACTTTCGGCTACTCATGTGTAGATGTCGCCAGCGGAGATGCAAATATTTTAAAAAATTATTTCCTCTTATTCTCGTGTATTTATTTCGGCGGGAAACTGCTACGTACCTTCTGACACCTCATCGCACTTATGTGATCCTAATACAATTCTAGTTTTGTACGAAAATATCGTATCGCGCATAATTATTTGTCGACTTTCGGCTACTCATGTGTAGATGTCGCCAGCGGAGATGCAAATATTTTAAAAAATTATTTCCTCTTATTCTCGTGTATTTATTTCGGCGGGAAACTGCTACGTACCTTCGGACACCTCATCGCACTTATGTGATCCTAATACAATTCTAGTTTTGTACGAAAATTTCGTATCGCGCATAATTATTTGTCGACTTTCGGCTACTCATGTGTAGATGTCGCCAGCGGAGATGCAAATATTTTAAAAAATTATTTCCTCTCATTTTCGTGTATTTATTTCGGCGGGAAACTGCTACGTACCTTCTGACACCTCATCGCACTCATGTGATCCTAATACAATTCTAGTTTTGTACGAAAATTTCGTATCGCGCATAATTATTTGTCGACTTTCGGCTACTCATGTGTAGATGTCGCCAGCGGAGATGCAAATATTTTAAAAAATTATTTCCTCTCATTTTCGTGTATTTATTTCGGCGGGAAACTGCTACGTACCTTCTGACACCTCATCGCACTTATGTGATCCTAATACAATTCTAGTTTTGTACGAAAATTTCGTATCGCGCATAATTATTTTAAAAAATTATTTCCTCTTATTTTCGCGTATTTATTTCGGCGGGAAACTGCTACGTACCTTCTGACACCTCATCGCACTTATGTGATCCTAATACAATTCTAGTTTTGTACGAAAATTTCGTATCGCGCATAATTATTTGTCGACTTTCGGCTACTCATGTGTAGATGTCGCCAGCGGAGATGCAAATATTTTAAAAAATTATTTCCTCTTATTCTCGTGTATTTATTTCGGCGGGAAACTGCTACGTACCTTCGGACACCTCATCGCACTTATGTGATCCTAATACAATTCTAGTTTTGTACGAAAATTTCGTATCGCGCATAATTATTTGTCGACTTTCGGCTACTCATGTGTAGATGTCGCCAGCGGAGATGCAAATATTTTAAAAAATTATTTCCTCTTATTTTCGTGTATTTATTTCGGCGGGAAACTGCTACGTACCTTCTGACACCTCATCGCACTTATGTGATCCTAATACAATTCTAGTTTTGTACGAAAATTTCGTATCGCGCATAATTATTTGTCGACTTTCGGCTACTCATGTGTAGATGTCGCCAGCGGAGATGCAAATATTTTAAAAAATTATTTCCTCTCATTTTCGTGTATTTATCTCGGCGGGAAACTGCTACGAACCTTCTGACACCTCATCGCACTTATGTGATCCTAATACAATTCTAGTTTTGTACGAAAATTTCGTATCGCGCATAATTATTTGTCGACTTTCGGCTACTCATGTGTAGATGTCGCCAGCGGAGATGCAAATATTTTAAAAAATTATTTCCTCTCATTTTCGTGTATTTATCTCGGCGGGAAACTGCTACGAACCTTCTGACACCTCATCGCACTTATGTGATCCTAATACAATTCTAGTTTTGTACGAAAATTTCGTATCGCGCATAATTATTTGTCGACTTTCGGCTACTCATGTGTAGATGTCGCCAGCGGAGATGCAAATATTTTAAAAAATTATTTCCTCTCATTTTCGTGTATTTATTTCGGCGGGAAACTGCTACGTACCTTCTGACACCTCATCGCACTTATGTGATCCTAATACAATTCTAGTTTTGTACGAAAATTTCGTATCGCGCATAATTATTTGTCGACTTTCGGCTACTCATGTGTAGATGTCGCCAGCGGAGATGCAAATATTTTAAAAAATTATTTCCTCTTATTTTCGTGTATTTATTTCGGCGGGAAACTGCTACGTACCTTCTGACACCTCATCGCACTCATGTGATCCTAATACAATTCTAGTTTTGTACGAAAATTTCGTATCGCGCATAATTATTTGTCGACTTTCGGCTACTCATGTGTAGATGTCGCCAGCGGAGATGCAAATATTTTAAAAAATTATTTCCTCTTATTTTCGTGTATTTATTTCGGCGGGAAACTGCTACGTACCTTCTGACACCTCATCGCACTTATGTGATCCTAATACAATTCTAGTTTTGTACGAAAATTTCGTATCGCGCATAATTATTTGTCGACTTTCGGCTATTCATGTGTAGATGTCGCCAGCGGAGATGCAAATATTTTAAAAAATTATTTCCTCTCATTTTCGTGTATTTATTTCGGCGGGAAACTGCTACGTACCTTCTGACACCTCATCGCACTTATGTGATCCTAATACAATTCTAGTTTTGTACGAAAATTTCGTATCGCGCATAATTATTTGTCGACTTTCGGCTACTCATGTGTAGATGTCGCCAGCGGAGATGCAAATATTTTAAAAAATTATTTCCTCTCATTTTCGTGTATTTATTTCGGCGGGAAACTGCTACGTACCTTCTGACACCTCATCGCACTTATGTGATCCTAATACAATTCTAGTTTTGTACGAAAATTTCGTATCGCGCATAATTATTTGTCGACTTTCGGCTATTCATGTGTAGATGTCGCCAGCGGAGATGCAAATATTTTAAAAAATTATTTCCTCTCATTTTCGTGTATTTATTTCGGCGGGAAACTGCTACGTACCTTCTGACACCTCATCGCACTTATGTGATCCTAATACAATTCTAGTTTTGTACGAAAATTTCGTATCGCGCATAATTATTTGTCGACTTTCGGCTACTCATGTGTAGATGTCGCCAGCGGAGATGCAAATATTTTAAAAAATTATTTCCTCTCATTTTCGTGTATTTATTTCGGCGGGAAACTGCTACGTACCTTCTGACACCTCATCGCACTTATGTGATCCTAATACAATTCTAGTTTTGTACGAAAATTTCGTATCGCGCATAATTATTTGTCGACTTTCGGCTATTCATGTGTAGATGTCGCCAGCGGAGATGCAAATATTTTAAAAAATTATTTCCTCTCATTTTCGTGTATTTATTTCGGCGGGAAACTGCTACGTACCTTCTGACACCTCATCGCACTTATGTGATCCTAATACAATTCTAGTTTTGTACGAAAATTTCGTATCGCGCATAATTATTTGTCGACTTTCGGCTACTCATGTGTAGATGTCGCCAGCGGAGATGCAAATATTTTAAAAAATTATTTCCTCTCATTTTCGTGTATTTATCTCGGCGGGAAACTGCTACGAACCTTCTGACACCTCATCGCACTTATGTGATCCTAATACAATTCTAGTTTTGTACGAAAATTTCGTATCGCGCATAATTATTTGTCGACTTTCGGCTACTCATGTGTAGATGTCGCCAGCGGAGATGCAAATATTTTAAAAAATTATTTCCTCTTATTTTCGTGTATTTATTTCGGCGGGAAACTGCTACGTACCTTCTGACACCTCATCGCACTTATGTGATCCTAATACAATTCTAGTTTTGTACGAAAATTTCGTATCGCGCATAATTATTTGTCGACTTTCGGCTACTCATGTGTAGATGTCGCCAGCGGAGATGCAAATATTTTAAAAAATTATTTCCTCTCATTTTCGTGTATTTATCTCGGCGGGAAACTGCTACGAACCTTCTGACACCTCATCGCACTTATGTGATCCTAATACAATTCTAGTTTTGTACGAAAATTTCGTATCGCGCATAATTATTTGTCGACTTTCGGCTACTCATGTGTAGATGTCGCCAGCGGAGATGCAAATATTTTAAAAAATTATTTCCTCTCATTTTCGTGTATTTATCTCGGCGGGAAACTGCTACGAACCTTCTGACACCTCATCGCACTTATGTGATCCTAATACAATTCTAGTTTTGTACGAAAATTTCGTATCGCGCATAATTATTTGTCGACTTTCGGCTACTCATGTGTAGATGTCGCCAGCGGAGATGCAAATATTTTAAAAAATTATTTCCTCTCATTTTCGTGTATTTATCTCGGCGGGAAACTGCTACGAACCTTCTGACACCTCATCGCACTTATGTGATCCTAATACAATTCTAGTTTTGTACGAAAATTTCGTATCGCGCATAATTATTTGTCGACTTTCGGCTACTCATGTGTAGATGTCGCCAGCGGAGATGCAAATATTTTAAAAAATTATTTCCTCTCATTTTCGTGTATTTATCTCGGCGGGAAACTGCTACGAACCTTCTGACACCTCATCGCACTTATGTGATCCTAATACAATTCTAGTTTTGTACGAAAATTTCGTATCGCGCATAATTATTTGTCGACTTTCGGCTACTCATGTGTAGATGTCGCCAGCGGAGATGCAAATATTTTAAAAAATTATTTCCTCTCATTTTCGTGTATTTATCTCGGCGGGAAACTGCTACGAACCTTCTGACACCTCATCGCACTTATGTGATCCTAATACAATTCTAGTTTTGTACGAAAATTTCGTATCGCGCATAATTATTTGTCGACTTTCGGCTACTCATGTGTAGATGTCGCCAGCGGAGATGCAAATATTTTAAAAAATTATTTCCTCTCATTTTCGTGTATTTATCTCGGCGGGAAACTGCTACGAACCTTCTGACACCTCATCGCACTTATGTGATCCTAATACAATTCTAGTTTTGTACGAAAATTTCGTATCGCGCATAATTATTTGTCGACTTTCGGCTACTCATGTGTAGATGTCGCCAGCGGAGATGCAAATATTTTAAAAAATTATTTCCTCTCATTTTCGTGTATTTATCTCGGCGGGAAACTGCTACGAACCTTCTGACACCTCATCGCACTTATGTGATCCTAATACAATTCTAGTTTTGTACGAAAATTTCGTATCGCGCATAATTATTTGTCGACTTTCGGCTACTCATGTGTAGATGTCGCCAGCGGAGATGCAAATATTTTAAAAAATTATTTCCTCTCATTTTCGTGTATTTATCTCGGCGGGAAACTGCTACGAACCTTCTGACACCTCATCGCACTTATGTGATCCTAATACAATTCTAGTTTTGTACGAAAATTTCGTATCGCGCATAATTATTTGTCGACTTTCGGCTACTCATGTGTAGATGTCGCCAGCGGAGATGCAAATATTTTAAAAAATTATTTCCTCTCATTTTCGTGTATTTATCTCGGCGGGAAACTGCTACGTACCTTCGGACACCTCATCGCACTTATGTGATCCTAATACAATTCTAGTTTTGTACGAAAATTTCGTATCGCGCATAATTATTTGTCGACTTTCGGCTACTCATGTGTAGATGTCGCCAGCGGAGATGCAAATATTTTAAAAAATTATTTCCTCTTATTTTCGTGTATTTATTTCGGCGGGAAACTGCTACGTACCTTCTGACACCTCATCGCACTTATGTGATCCTAATACAATTCTAGTTTTGTACGAAAATTTCGTATCGCGCATAATTATTTGTCGACTTTCGGCTACTCATGTGTAGATGTCGCCAGCGGAGATGCAAATATTTTAAAAAATTATTTCCTCTCATTTTCGTGTATTTATCTCGGCGGGAAACTGCTACGAACCTTCTGACACCTCATCGCACTTATGTGATCCTAATACAATTCTAGTTTTGTACGAAAATTTCGTATCGCGCATAATTATTTGTCGACTTTCGGCTACTCATGTGTAGATGTCGCCAGCGGAGATGCAAATATTTTAAAAAATTATTTCCTCTCATTTTCGTGTATTTATCTCGGCGGGAAACTGCTACGAACCTTCTGACACCTCATCGCACTTATGTGATCCTAATACAATTCTAGTTTTGTACGAAAATTTCGTATCGCGCATAATTATTTGTCGACTTTCGGCTACTCATGTGTAGATGTCGCCAGCGGAGATGCAAATATTTTAAAAAATTATTTCCTCTCATTTTCGTGTATTTATCTCGGCGGGAAACTGCTACGAACCTTCTGACACCTCATCGCACTTATGTGATCCTAATACAATTCTAGTTTTGTACGAAAATTTCGTATCGCGCATAATTATTTGTCGACTTTCGGCTACTCATGTGTAGATGTCGCCAGCGGAGATGCAAATATTTTAAAAAATTATTTCCTCTCATTTTCGTGTATTTATCTCGGCGGGAAACTGCTACGAACCTTCTGACACCTCATCGCACTTATGTGATCCTAATACAATTCTAGTTTTGTACGAAAATTTCGTATCGCGCATAATTATTTGTCGACTTTCGGCTACTCATGTGTAGATGTCGCCAGCGGAGATGCAAATATTTTAAAAAATTATTTCCTCTCATTTTCGTGTATTTATCTCGGCGGGAAACTGCTACGAACCTTCTGACACCTCATCGCACTTATGTGATCCTAATACAATTCTAGTTTTGTACGAAAATTTCGTATCGCGCATAATTATTTGTCGACTTTCGGCTACTCATGTGTAGATGTCGCCAGCGGAGATGCAAATATTTTAAAAAATTATTTCCTCTTATTTTCGTGTATTTATTTCGGCGGGAAACTGCTACGTACCTTCTGACACCTCATCGCACTTATGTGATCCTAATACAATTCTAGTTTTGTACGAAAATTTCGTATCGCGCATAATTATTTGTCGACTTTCGGCTACTCATGTGTAGATGTCGCCAGCGGAGATGCAAATATTTTAAAAAATTATTTCCTCTCATTTTCGTGTATTTATCTCGGCGGGAAACTGCTACGAACCTTCTGACACCTCATCGCACTTATGTGATCCTAATACAATTCTAGTTTTGTACGAAAATTTCGTATCGCGCATAATTATTTGTCGACTTTCGGCTACTCATGTGTAGATGTCGCCAGCGGAGATGCAAATATTTTAAAAAATTATTTCCTCTCATTTTCGTGTATTTATCTCGGCGGGAAACTGCTACGAACCTTCTGACACCTCATCGCACTTATGTGATCCTAATACAATTCTAGTTTTGTACGAAAATTTCGTATCGCGCATAATTATTTGTCGACTTTCGGCTACTCATGTGTAGATGTCGCCAGCGGAGATGCAAATATTTTAAAAAATTATTTCCTCTCATTTTCGTGTATTTTCCTAATACAATTCTAGTTTTGTACGAAAATTTCGTATCGCGTATAATTGTTTTTCGACTTTCGGCTACTCATGTGTAGATGTCGCCAGCGGAGATGCAAATATTTTAAAAAATTATTTCGTATCATTTTCGTGTATTTCGGCGGTTAAAAATTGCGAGTTGGTACCAGGATCGCATAAATGCGAGGAGATGACGAGATCAGTTTCCCTCCAAAATAAGCTGCATTCATGTTTTGATTTGTTTTGTCTTTAGAAAACAGAAATACATGAGTGTTGGTGCTCTTTAAACGAATTCTTAGACGATGTATTTTTGGTTCTAAAAAGAACCATTAAAAGCATGTCTTTGAAGTCGGAAATCCTTTCTCCAAATGGTACTGAACACTTCTTCAGAGGCTCAACATTAACATACCAGAAACAAGATTGTTGGATAGAGTACCTGCAATAAAATTCATTTGTATAATAAAGGCTGTTTTACATTATAACATTTTTTGGTACAAAGTGAGAGAGATAAGCTACCACAGTGAATTCTGATTTGTTGAATAGACACTTCTCACTCACTTTGTATGAAATTTTAGATTAAAAATGTCATAGTGTAAAACGCCCATAAGACATTTAATTACTTTAGGTATTAAATCTTAGGTATATTTAATAAATAATTAGGTAATTGCAATAAAACAATGATTTTGGTTAATTTCAAGATATACAAAAGAACATCATGCAATAAAACTAAAAAGTTTTTTCATTAAATAGATTTCTTTGCAATTTTGTATTTATTAAAACTTTTATATAAAGAAAATCATTGTCTTGGTCCTTGCAGTTTATTTAAAAAATTATTTATTTATTAATTATTAAGTTTGCGATGGTAATTCTTTATTCTCACATTCATCATTGCATTCCTGAAGTTTACTGTTACCATTATTTGCTCTTACTCTGCAGAAATTACATCAACAGACACTTTCAAACTTACCGCAGAAACTGAAGAAGAAAGAATATCACCTTGCTTGGATATAATTTGCCCACAACATCTATTTTTATTATTCTACGGTGAAGGCGACAGCACATAGTGTCTACAATCGTAAAGTTGTCGTAATCTTTTTCTTCTACCTTACAGGAGAGAGCTAGACAAAACAGACAGAAGAACATTAAATCAAGAAACACAGTGCGCAGCAATGAACATGAAATAAACCATGAGGACACTCAAGTAATGGCAAAATGTACTCTGTCCGGCGATAGATTGGAAAATTTCAAATATCCTAACATATTAAAATATCCTAGAATCGAGTGAACACATCATGCGCTTCCTGTTGGTATGAATGCCCACAAAGTAATACTAGTGGTTAACATTACCCTATTCTAGGGTATTTGAATATGTTTGCACATTTAAAATTTTCCAATCTATCGGAGGACAGAGTATACTACCTTTACTGGTAAGAATTCATCCGGGTGGTAACTGTCTACCTCAGCAATATCTACTTTAGGAAGAACTAATGAGTAGGCCGAAGGAGTCACATATAAATCAACCTTGTATACCAAGGTTCTTAAATGTACAGAAACGGTCAACTGATCGCAACGGATAATTGAAGAGAAAGTACAAGTATGATAGCAGTCACATGCAAAATACGTATATTTTTTTCTGCTTGCCAAATTAATATAGGTACCTCATAGTTAGTAATATTCAGCTAAGTTTTGTTAAGCACCATAGAAATGGAACTGGAAACTAAACTTAACAATCACATTCATTTCCAGGGTATATCGATCAACGATCAGAATTTTTTATTCACTATTCTGTTAAGAAACATAAATTATTTTAGTATGTAAACACAAGATAATAAATAACTCACATTTTATATTAATGTTCCATGGCGATTATGTTACTTGCATCATCCACTAAAAATAAACGAAACACTGTTTATTAATTGTATAACTACAAAACATAGTGCTTTTCATCATATTTTATCAATAGGTTTGATTATTATATACAATTTAACAAAATTCAAAACTTCTAACCAAAATAGATGACACTTCTGCATGGGCGCCATCTATGAGCGAATAACTACACTAATGTAGAGCATTTCACGCAAGGTGTGTTCGGACTGCTTATTTTACTCCGAAGCGTTCGTTAATTGTAAAACGAGGTCTTCGAGTTAAATCCAAAGCGTTCGATTATTCATCTAGGAATGCATTTGAGGAAACTCGATTCGCTCGCAGTATTTTGATCGAGCTCGCCGATGAGGATCATGCGCACAATACGCTAGATGTTACCGCGTTTTACAAAATTGTACGTTTAGGTTACGTTTATGTTTATCGTTTAGTTGAACATGGATAACCAACAATTAGTATAAATTTGCAACGAATGCTAGCTGGTTAGGGAGAACCAGGAAAAAATATGCGTTATGCCGCCTTACTATTTGACTCGGATTCGTTCGTTAATGGTTGAGGAAATCGCATTCATCCAGGATCACGTGATCAACATCTAGTACCCCTACGCTCACATCTGAGATGTAATTACCGAACGCAGCAGCAGGTGTCTGTTTTATCAACATGAAACATAAACTGCATTTTTGTGATTGAATTTTATTGTATAAAATCCAAAAGTACAAACTACTAAACTAAACTAAATTTCAACTTGTCAATTTGCGTTAATCTTAATAGGTAATTCAATTTGAATGAATTTATTTAAAGTGCGTTGGTAGCACTGTCTTTCTGACATAACCTTAAAAATACAGCAACCAGGTATAGTTTACACAAGGATCGAATATATTTGCACAATGGACAATAAAAAGATAGCAACTTTATACGTGTACAAAGGAAGCCATGGACTTCCTTCCATCGATCCGAAATGCCTTCAAGTTCTGGTAATTAACAAAATAATTGCTACATAACCTGTACTCTCTAGTTGCATTATGTTGTGTAAAAATGTGGGGGGCCAAGTAACTCCACTTATATTTAATAATCTACTTACAGTTTTACCTTCGATTGAATCCGTGCAATAACATACGTATTAAAACGAGTGGGTTCACAACAGGGCCGGTTCTACCTGCGCTAGAATACGATGGAAAGTTGCTAACAGCGCAGGAAAGTATCTTGAAGAAACTAGATGAATTGGTAAGTTAAGGTGAGTGAGGTTTAATACCGAGTACCCATTTGATTTTTTTTTAGACTCAGTCCCCATGTGATAAACTACTGGGTCTTCAACACAAAAGCAGAATAATGTCGTACAAAGTCCTAACGTCTTCCGTACTTGAAGATGTGTTCACATTAAACTTGTAAGTCCTGTGTGCTTTATAGAATATGCGATCTTTTTATTTATTTTTTGTTTAGTTGGGGCTACGATGATAACTCCTCATATTTAGCCAAGCTTTACAGCAGCGAGAAATATTTTCCGTTGGGTATAGTATTTGCGAGGCGGTTAAATGCATACACCCAAGGTTTAGTGCATCATATTTGCGAGGATAAGTCGCTAGAAGTGTGTGTTTTCCAAGTAAGTTCCGGTGGTAATTATAGGCAAATAGGTTTGTTGATTTTATTTGTTGCGCAGGCAAATGAGAAGTTTGAAAATTATCTGAATAATCTGACGTGTTTATTGGGGGGTACCAGTTTTATAATGGGGGATAAGCCGTGTTCTTTAGACGCACATATCTGTGGATATTTAGCACCGCTACTCGTGCTGAAGTTTCCGAATTCCGGGTTGCTTAATACGTTTAAGAAATTTGATAAGGTTTGCAGATATGTCAGGAAATTCGTTGAAATTTACGGCGATAGAAGTGCGGAAGGTAAAGTAATAGTTCATGCGAGTTAGTATTTTGCAAGGCAATTTATTTGTTGATTTCAGAGGCCGTTGACGACACAGTTATTAAAGAAGTGGACAACGACCGTGCCCCCACAAGCTTAGTTGTTTTTGCAGGGACCGTGGCTTTTGCGGTGATGGTGGGTTATGGTATTGTGAATGATATTATTAGAATAAAGTAGCCCCCCCTCCTCAAGGAACCTCTAGTCACATTGTTAATGTTTAGTTGAAATTAAGAATCACTTAAATTTGCTTCAGTTAAAATCGACTGTTCTCGAGTTCCTTCTAGTATTATTACTTTTTTAAATATTTTATTTACACTTTGATATTTATTACGATCAGATCTATACAAGTCATTAGCAAGTTGTTATTAAATGCTAAACGTTAAGTTGTTTGTATAGATCCAAACTTGTTTAAACTTTTTTTATTTAAAGTTATAACTTTGATACTTTTGAAATAAAACGTACAAAAATCTATTTTTGAAAATTAATTTGAGTGAAACTACTTGCGTTGTATATATTTTATTTATTTAAGGTATGTACACTAACTTAGAAACATCACATATGAGATAATATAGGCAAGCGAGTGCCTCAAGATAAAATAAGTTGCTACTGACTCGAAAAAGCAAAGTGCTCGATTACGTGTGAAGCTTCTTACATAAAACTTATACCGTTGTAACAGACAGGAGTCCTATCATCTTGCTCTGATTTGGAACTACTTTCGGACCGTGTACCAGCACGTCTTGAACCGTTGAGAAGTTCTCGAATCCGTCCTTGTGTGCTTTCTTACTTTTGTGTTTCTTCGCTGCGTTATCAATGTTATTCACCGCTTTTTTGTTCATGAGCGAATGTGATTTAACCATTTTCTGTTCCATCACAACATCGTTACTGTCCTCTTGCAAAGTACGCGATGCCAATAAAATTTCTTGCCTTTGCTTACGCTCCTTCGACTTTTCTATGTGCCTCTTACGTTCTTCTTTGGTCCAGTATCTACCAACCTAGTTAAAAATGAAAATAAAATAAACTTGGGGATTAAGGAAAGAACAAGACGTACTTTTAATTCGGACACGGTGTCTTCTTCCGTGGTCAAGCCTGCTCGCTCTTCTGAAATACGAAGAGCTCTGTCACGCAGTATGCGATTCCTCACAGGGCGTCTTGCAATGTATCTTGTCCCATCCGGCCTTCTTTTCACCTTCCATTCCATTCTTAAATCAACAGTAGCCGCACTCGATGGTTGTGCAAATTGCTAAAAATTAAGTTTTTAATTTAATGGTCACCTCACAAGTGTAAATATACAAACCTGTTGACTGCTTACGAACTGATACTGACTCAAACTTGGTGAAGTGAAACTAGCGGAAGGTTTAGATGGGATCTCAGTGTATTGTCCAAGCGCTTGCCTAAATAGTTGCTGTTGCAAAAGCATGGTTTGTTGAAGGTTAGCTACGTTGGTGTACATGGTATCAGACAAAATGTGAGAGGGTGTTAACCCGGGTCTGGCAGTCGGTGATGAAGGACTGTTGGCTTTCGAATTCGAAACTTTGGGGGGTGCTTTCTTTGGCTTCGAGCTTTGCTGGTGCTTGCAAGTTTCACAGCTTACGTCCTGCGCTTTCGGAGTCTCTTCCTCGGATTCAACGGAGGGGCAAAGCACCAAAGTAGACCTGGTTAAATAAACGAAAGTAAGCGAGGCGATTGTAATCGATGGATACTACCTGTAGGTGTCCTTCTGTTTGGAATCTAAGCTGCAAGCTAATTCGAATGTTAACGGGTTAGAATTACAAGATCCTCCGGTGTTGTAAGCGCTGGAGCTATTTTCGTGTTCCTCTCCGCTGCTGTTGCTTTTCGACGATTTACTCCTTACTTTCTCTTTGGATTTGACTTCTTTCGGGGCTTCCTTGGGCTGGGAAGTCCAGCTGCTCTCTTGAGTCTTCAGCCACTGCTCTACGATATTTTCGTCGCCTGCTTCGTAAGGACAGGAATAAATAGGCTCTAACTCGCAGTCGACGGACTCGGGAATGGTTTCGTATATGTGCTCGGTGTCTGAATCTAAAGGAGCTGGAATATGCGGTAACTGTGGAGGCTTCCTCTTCTCCGACTTCACCAACTGGATGTTCTGCATGCGATTATCTAACTCGGTTATCTCGTGGCTAATCGAGTCTAGCTTAGAACGGATCAGCGAGTTCGTCTGATTAAGTTTATCTTGCATGTAGTGGTGAGGTGGAACCGAAGGGATGATCTCGTTTTTGGAGGCGGCGTTTTGGGTCTCCGCTTGTCTCTGCACGATCTGTTCTATTACGGCGTTTTGATAAGCAGCGTTACGGCCTGATAAGAAATCGGCTCCCTCAGGGTCTAAATAATCCTCATTCTGTTTGAAACACGCAAAGTATTATTTGATAAAATTAAGAAAAAAGGGTTTACCCTCGCATAACAGCGACTGACGAGCAGAGTTACGGCCTTGCGGTTTTCAGCGAAGAGATTTTCGGTTTCTTCTTTGTTGGCAACATCTTTACCATTCACCTAAAATTTATTTATTTTTTGATCAATCGTTGCCGTCGTTCTGCTGATTGTAATAGAATTATTTAATTAACTCTCGTCAAAATTAATGCAATTAAGATTTTTAAATGCCTAACTGACTTACGTTTAAATTAAATTAATCGAGTTTAAATGAAAATGATTTTTTTTGCTTTAAGTTATTTGGAATAAGTTAATAATTGACAGTGATTGATCCAAAAGGGCGGAATTTAATAATTTTTTAGAATTAAGCGCTCCGGTGATTCGATTTTTGTTCTATTGCGTACGAATTAAAAATTCGACGATTACATCGTTTGCTTATCCGACGTATTTTTTTTTCTTAACTGAGAAAATCCGAGCTGCTAAATATTAGATTGCAATATTCGCGAAGCCAATTTATATTACTGTGGAATGATTAACTTTCACAAGCGAAATAATTATTCCGAAACTTTTAAATGAAAGATCCGAGTAATCTCCGGAATAAGGAGGAAATTCGAATTATGACTTCGGACGTTTGCTTGCTTGCTGTGGCATTCATACTTTACGAAACTAAAAGGAGGATTTAAATAAAATGTTTATATAAAGACTGAAAAGAAAATTCGAGTCATTCCCCAATTAGTTGCATTCCCCAATATACTGACACTATAAAAATATTACCTATTAGAATGACTAAGAGGGGCCCAAACACTAGAGGTCTTATGTAGGGTCCCCTTAGTGTCAAAATTGGAAATATTAAGGGAACTCTACATATAGATGCCAGAACGCTGGACTTCAGCGTTTAGCTCATTAATTGTTTTAAGTGCTGCAATTCCCAGTAAAATAAGAAATAAAAACGTGCACGTTTGATTATATTTAATTGCGTACATTTGCCGACATAAATCTCGCAAGTATCTCGAGGATGTAGGTCTTTTATTATAAGGCAGAATTATATAAGGTTTGCGCAATTCGCTGATTTTATTTGCCTAGAATTCGTCTGCCTTGAACTTTTGTGTATGTGTGTGTGTGTGTGTGTGTGTGGTAGGGGGTTGTTGCATTCCAGAAAAGAAATAACCGTGATATATTCGCGATACCTGAAGTATTTGATCTCCTTGGCGAAGGCGTCCGTCACGATCAGCAACGCTCTGGGGTGCTATATCTCTAATATAGACCTCCGTGCACGTGTCCGCTTCCGAACCGGAACTATAGCACACAGTGAGACCTAATTTTTCATCGCTGCTACACTTCCGCAGAGTTACTTCCTAGAAACGAAAACACATATTTACCAAACTCACTTCTCCAAAGCACAATGTTACAATATTAATTTCGCCGGCCACATGAATATTCATTCGCACCCTTCCGTTTTTGCTGGTTTCATTAAAGCGTTATGTAGTCACGGCTAATTGTTTAAAGAAAAAAACACTTTATATTTTAGTCATCAGTTTTCGAATAATTAATTAAACAGACTTTACTTATTTGCAGAGCCTAAACTTTTCGACTGTAGTGTATACGTTGTATATAAAATATATAGTAGCTTAATCGATATGTATGTATTGTGCGTATATAGCAAAGAAATGAACTGTTAAAAATAATTTTTTACACTCTGATGGCATTCTCGCGATGTAGATCTATAAAGCGTGAAACAATTTTCTCTTTTATTTCCTTTCCAGAGGGTTTCGTTTAGGAAATCAGAAGTGGCGTAGTTCTTGAAGTTACTGGTTGGTTCGAATATAAGGGACAGGTACATAAAAAGAAACGGAGGCGTATGAATTCGAGCGGCATATATGTATTTGCATTGACAAAAGATAAATATAGACCGCTGCTGATCGGTTTATTCGAGATAAAGACAACCTGTCAGGAGCTAAGCGTTTTATAATTACGAGCTCCGGCTCTTTTTATTATAAAACTGGCTGCGTGTTATAATAATAAATTTCCGAGCAGCTAAATTGCTGACGAATTACGTTCTCCGAGTATTCAAAAATCAATTTTATGTAGGATGGAACGAGGTGGTTACGAGAGTCATATCAATCTCCTGTCAATGTTGGTGCAATCTGATTTCCCGAGGGTTTAGACGACGGAGTCCAGACCGTGTTGATATTCATGACGTTAGATGCTACAAGAGATTGCATTTCGCCATTAGCCTATGGTTACTATTAATAATGCGGGAACGTAATTCCCTATCAAATAAATTTTCGGCTCCTTAATCATACCTCCAAGTCAATGTCATGACCGAAGCAATCTAATACGTTCTCCTCCAACCAGGTTAACGTCGTTATATCCGTTTGCACGCTGGTGGACACGAATTTTGAAGACGATCGCCCTTCTATATTGCCGTCTGTTATTCGACGTTTTATTTCAACCACTATCGGTTCTTGTGCTGTTAAGAAAGCACGAACTGCATCTTCGTGAGGGAAACTGCTTACATCAGTCCCATTAACCTGAAACAAGTTTATAAATTGATACATTACAAACCACCATAATATTTAACTTAAACATCACAAAATAACTCTCAAATAAGCCTTTACTTTATACACATGTAAGTAATATGAAAAGAAATAACTGTGAAGTGAAACTCGAAACTTTTTCGTCCTTCGAGTCCTTTAAATTCCTGGAATTTACTGCGACGTCCCCGGGGACACTTGCATGTTTGCATGCAGACGTCATACTAAACAGAGTAACATAATTTCTGCCTTAAATATTCATCAAAGATGAGTTATTTTTTAATCCTTTTTGTTGAGCGTGGTGCAAAGAAACTCAGCTTGCTAAATCCATGGGGACAGTTTTTCGTCATCTAAATATGGGCCCCAAATGACGTACAGAGGGCAGTATACAAATAAATATCATCGCATTATCTTTTTGTATCTATTTTAAAAGAAAAAATATCTAATGTATTAATAACACAAAGTGTGTTAGAAAATTAAAGATCGCGCCCAAATTTATGTACGACAGTGTACATCGCAATCTAAACTAAAAAAAAAAAAAAAATGGCGCTGCGTTTATAGAGTACCGCAAACTGACGCCATTTTGACTCCAAATTCAAAACAGAAATTATTTCTTTCTGTATCTCAAAGAGGAAGCTATATTTTTATGCAATCAATATAAGAATATTTTTTGTCATCCATCGCAAATGGGTTATAAGAGACAAGGTCTGTGTATCAGGACATATTTGAAAATCGAGTTCAGGCCCATGTTTGACAATGATTGTTCTAAACGTGTTTATAACGGGAACATTCCGGAAACCTTCAATGTTTAACATTGGAAGATAAATAAGAATTATGAAACTCATTTTATTTTATTAGGTTGGCGATGACTCTCCAAATTACAAAAATAACCTCCAAATTGATACTTGTTTGAAATCATTTTAAGCCCTAACAGCCACATAACAACATAGAATATTCCTATATTTAAATTATGCAAAATAGAAAAACTAGTGTAAACGACGCGTGCGCTAAAATCATGATACCATTTCCAACGATTGCCAACATTAATTTACTAAATATTTTTGTAGAGAAATAAATGAGGATTCTTGGTTCTTGATCAATTAAACTTAGAAATTTGTGTGGGACGACTTATTTTAATTTTACTCGACAGCAAACTGGTTGGTTGCCATTTGTCACACAATTTTAGGTCAAAAATCGACCGCAAGATGTCGCAACTGAACTTGTGAATTAAACTTACTAAAAATAAAACGTTTTTAATCGCTTTTTGACTTAACATTGGATTAGGATTGACAAATTGAAGCCAGTTTTCTACATAATAAGTCATCCCATACAAGGCGGCCATGCGTGCTGTCAAAGCATAATCAAAATAAAACCTAATTTAGTGAAATCCTCTTATTATTCAATTTCTACGAGTTCTACTAATGAATCAAAGGAATGATTGGTTACTCAAGAAATTAGTCAGCAAACAGGTTGCTTTTTGTAATTTCTCATACAATTTTAGGTCAAAAATCGGCTGCAAGATGTCACTGTGAATTAAAAAAAACTAGAGTGCCTTTAATAAGAGTGAAGACATACGTGAAGTCAATTTCTATTGGTCGCAAGCGATTTTCAACCTTATTTACCAAGGTCGGTGGCCATTTTTGTGCTAGAAATGGGCATATTTCAGAATTTGGTCTAAAGGTTTAATTTCTCAACCACCGGCGCATTCCAGACTTCACTGGTTGTATATTTAATGATATGTTGGTAGGCAGGGTTGTCAGTATGGGCGACTTGTCGCCAATCGGCGATCGTTTATTCACTCCGTGTAGGGTTGGAGTAAAAGTAGAATGAGAGGGAAGCTCTTTTGATACAAGTGAAAGTGAGAGAAAAGTGCGAAGAGGGAGTTGAATAAACGAACGCAGTTAAAGTAGGTGATTTGGGCGACATCAGTTACTGTGGCGGCGACTTGAAATGTGAAAATACTGGCAACCCTGTTGGTAGGAGCCCCGGTTTAATATACCGATTAGATTCGGTGAATTATTGTGAAATGGCCTACGTATATGTTGCGCAATATGGACGTCGACGGATATTTTGAGGTTAGTAATTGTTCTTTGTCTTGAGGTAGGTTAATTAAATTAATTAAACTTAATTATTCAGTTTGTAAGTATATACAATCCGTCTGCTTTTTATTTCAATACGGCTTTGTAGTTACAGAAAGAAAATAGTAACGATAAACCGGTTGGCTAATTTGAACCACCACCACCTAATTTTGAACTTCCCTCCTATCCCTTCCCATTTAGCACAAAAGAGGGCGCCTATGTCTTCACTCTTATTAAAGGCACTCTAGAAAAAAACTAATTTAGTGAAATCCTCTATTATTAAATTTCCAGGACTTACTTACTAATGATTAAAAAGATTGGTTGCTCAAGAAAATTGTATGAGATGACTTATTGGGCAGCAAGCTGATCGGTCACAAGATGTCGCCATTAAACTGGTGAATTAAACTTACTAAAAAAACCTAACTTAGTGAAATCTTTCATTATTCAATTTCAAGGATTTCTACTAATGAGTCAAAAGGATTGGTTGCTCAAGAAATTTGCGTAGGAAGACTTATTAGGCAATGTGTCATTTTCCACACAATTTTAGGTCAAAAATTGGGCGCAAGGTCGCAATCTAAACTGGTGACTTAAACTTACAAAAAAAAACTTAATTTAGCGAAATCCTCTATTATTCAATTCCCAGGGCTTCTACTAATGAATCAAAATATTGGTTGCTCAAGAAATTTGTGTAGGATGACTTATTAGGTCAAAGATCGGCCGCAAGATGTCGCGGTGAATTAAGAAAAACTAATTCAGTGAAATCCTCCATTATTAAATGTTCAGGACTTTGACTAATGAATCAAAAGATTGGTTGCTGAAGAAATTTGTTTTTAATAATAATAATAATCTATATTTGTAATAAAATTACAAAGTGCGTCACATTTTAGGTCAAAAATCGGTCACAAGATGTCGCCATTAAACTGGTGAATTAAACTTACTAAAAAAACCTAACTTAGTGAAATCTTTCATTATTCAATTTCAAGGACTTCTACTAATGAGTCAAAAGGATTGGTTGCTCAAGAAATTTGCGTAGGAAGACTTATTAGGCAATTTGTCATTTTCCACACAATTTTAGGTCAAAAATTGGGCGCAAGGTCGCAATCTAAACTGGTGACTTAAACTTACAAAAAAAAAGAAAAAACCTAATTTAGCGAAATCCTCTATTATTCAATTCCCAGGGCTTCTACTAACGAATCAAAAGATTGGTTGCTCAAGAAATTTGTGTAGGATGACTTATTAGGTCAAAGATCGGCCGCAAGATGTCGCAGTGAATTAAGAAAAAACTAATTCAGTGAAATCCTCCATTATTAAATGTTCAGGACTTTGACTAATGAATCAAAAGATTGGTTGCTGAAGAAATTTGTTTTTAATAATAATAATAATCTATATTTGTAATAAAATTACAAAGTGCGTCACATTTTAGGTCAAAAATCGGTCACAAGATGTCGCCATTAAACTGGTGAATTAAACTTACTAAAAAAACCTAACTTAGTGAAATCTTTCATTATTCAATTTCAAGGACTTCTACTAATGAGTCAAAAGGATTGGTTGCTCAAGAAATTTGCGTAGGAAGACTTATTAGGCAATTTGTCATTTTCCACACAATTTTAGGTCAAAAATTGGGCGCAAGGTCGCAATCTAAACTGGTGACTTAAACTTACAAAAAAAAAACCTAATCTAGCGAAATCCTCTATTATTCAATTCCCAGGGCTTCTACTAATGAATCAAAAGATTGGTTGCTCAAGAAATTTGTGTAGGATGACTTATTAGGTCAAGGATCGGCCGCAAGATGTCGCGGTGAATTAAGAAAAAACTAATTCAGCGAAATCCTCCATTATTAAATTTTCAGGACTTTGACTAATGAATCAGAAGATTGGTTGCTGAAGAAATTTGTTTTTAATAATAATAATAATCTATATTTGTAATAAAATTACAAAGTGCGTCACATTTTAGGTCAAAAATCGCTCACAAGATGTCGCCATTAAACTGGTGAATTAAACTTACTGAAAAAACCTAACTTAGTGAAATCTTTCATTATTCAATTTCAAGGACTTCTACTAATGAGTCAAAAGGATTGGTTGCTCAAGAAATTTGCGTAGGAAGACTTATTAGGCAATTTGTCATTTTCCACACAATTTTAGGTCAAAAATTGGGCGCAAGGTCGCAATCTAAACTGGTGACTTAAACTTACAAAAAAAAAACCTAATTTAGCGAAATCCTCTATTATTCAATTCCCAGGGCTTCTACTAATGAATCAAAAGATTGGTTGCTCAAGAAATTTGTGTAGGATGACTTATTAGGTCAAGGATCGGCCGCAAGATGTCGCGGTGAATTAAGAAAAAACTAATTCAGCGAAATCCTCCATTATTAAATTTTCAGGACTTTGACTAATGAATCAAAAGATTGGTTGCTGAAGAAATTTGTTTTTAATAATAATAATAATCTATATTTGTAATGAAATTACAAAGTGCGTCACATTTTAGGTCAAAAATCGGTCACAAGATGTCGCCATTAAACTGGTGAATTAAACTTACTAAAAAAACCTAACTTAGTGAAATCTTTCATTATTCAATTTCAAGGACTTCTACTAATGAGTCAAAAGGATTGGTTGCTCAAGAAATTTGCGTAGGAAGACTTATTAGGCAATTTGTCATTTTCCACACAATTTTAGGTCAAAAATTGGGCGCAAGGTCGCAATCTAAACTGGTGACTTAAACTTACAAAAAAAAAGAAAAAACCTAATTTAGCGAAATCCTCTATTATTCAATTCCCAGGGCTTCTACTAACGAATCAAAAGATTGGTTGCTCAAGAAATTTGTGTAGGATGACTTATTAGGTCAAAGATCGGCCGCAAGATGTCGCGGTGAATTAAGAAAAAACTAATTCAGTGAAATCCTCCATTATTAAATTTTCAGGACTTTGACTAATGAATCAAAAGATTGGTTACTGAAGAAATTTGTTTTTAATAATAATAATAATAATAATCTATATTTGTAATAAAATTACAAAGTGCGTCACATTTGAGAGAAAATAAACATGGTTTACAAACAACATAAAGTACATGTAAGTATATGTATAAGGACAAGGACAATTAATTTTGTTATAATCAATATAATAGTACATCTAATTGAGACACATAACTCATTTAAACTTGAAGTCAAGAAATTCTTTTATAGAATAGAATGCATTGTCTATTAATAATTTTTTTTACACATTTTCCGAATTGATTCGTCCCTTTGACTTTTATATCCTCTGGTATATTTTTGCTTTTTGTCATTTCTCGCACAATTTTAGGTCAAAAATCGGCCGCTAGATGTCGCGGTGAATTTAAAAGAAAACTAATTGAATGAAATTTTTATTTATGAAAGTTTATTTGTGTTCCTTGTCATTTTCAAGTTATGAACAAGGGATCTAATTCTATTGTTTACGTCACTTTCTAAATTTTTCGTTAAATTCAAGTTTGCAATGTTATAGACGGTTGTAGACGCAGAGAGTCAGAAAATTCTTCGATAGACATCTTGCCCTATCCTAGGTACAATGAGAGCAACAATGATTGACACGTGTGAAGTTGCAGTTGTTCCAACCTTATATCGAAAATGTGTTCCACTTATCAATATTGTACCAATATTTACTTCCATGCATGTCAAACGCTGTCAAACTTAAGTGTCATTGACCTTTCAGTAGCGCACATACGTACATACAAGTTCTCCCTTTGATTTAATTTAATTGCAATAAGGAATCCATAGACATTTTCAATTAATAACAATATTAATTTTAATTTAATTCCACTTTATTCATTGAATTTGGTCGTTTTGACAAATCACAAGTCAAACGATGACGTAAAAATTTTTAAGAACGCCACTGAATGTAGTTATGGTTAATGTAAATACATAGTATGCGGCAAATACCCTATTGGTATGGAACGGCACACGTCAGCCATTTTTGCTCTCCCTGTATATGCGAGAAACAAAAATGTTTCCAAAAGAAGTTTGCAGACTATGTTTCCAATGTGTACTAGCTTTAGATATACAAACTCGCCCTGTGATAATTAAAATCCAAAATAGTAGCTCATAAATAAATTTTCTGCTTTACATGAAAGTAAACGAAAGGTTTCTGTTATTTTCTGAATAAATGCCTTGCAACTTCTTTGTAATTTCTTGTTCTTCTTTCTCGATATGTTTGTACTCACATACATCGAAAATGCCAGGAAAGTAATAAAACTTGCTGGATAAAGAAGCTTAGTGTAATTAATTGAAAATGATGATCATCTGCGAATGAATAAATATGGATTTGAAGGTTTGGAATTGAAATTTTCGGCACGTTGCGTTCTTCGGTTCGACAGGTACAAACAATTAATTATACGATGTATTGAATTTTTTTTTTAACGAATGGTGGACGGGGGTCGTCATTAACAATGGGTTATCGGAATTAGGATAGCCATTAAATAATCGAGGTCAACCAACGACTTCAATAACATCGATCGATGCTATAGGCTATACGCTATCGGTGTTATAAATGAGTTGTCATCTCATTGAAACACGTATTGAAGTGGAAAGCGAAATCTGCTGGTCCGACCGAGGAATACATTTTCCGACATCCCAATGTTATTATGTCTCCATCGGGTGTCACATTCAGAATATCAAAGTTTTTTTTTAACATCGCACGTGAGAAGGAGGAACTCTCCTTCTCGTGATATAGGGGGGCGAATAAATATTTACACCGAAAATATTAAAGATGAAATGAAAAGTTTCGTTAGGCTGAAATTACTAACGTGTTTGTTTGTGTACAGGGAACTGATTTCTAATTAAACCCAGTGTCTCATTACTTAATAATGTGATACAGCTACGTCAATTTGGTCGACTCTAAAATAAACAAAATAGGATCTGCCTTTTAAATACACGCTAATTATCCCTAATGAAGAGGGTTTACGACGCTTAATTAGTCTTTTTATCTTCACGCACGACGACGTTGGAAGGCTTCTCTCAAGAAACCAACCTGCGTATAATCCCCGATCTACTATCGATTTTACGTAAGCCAAGTTTTCAAAGAATTTTCGTCTAGGTGGTTAGAAAAAGCATTCATTATTCCAGACAAAAAAGCTCGATTTTCTCCTTAACTTTTTATATCTGCTATAATTTAATCTCGCTTTTTTCCCTCCTCCTCCTCACAGACAACGTGCCGGAACCGAATCATTTCATTCTGCCGATTATGTAGTTAACCGTGCGCGTTTAATGCGCTCATAAAATCCACCTACGAACAAATAGAAAGACATGCAACCATGCACGGTGCAATTCATATTAATCAGAATTATCAAACATTAATGCGGTTTGTGTTTTGAAATAACGATAACGCCGTAAATTATAATAACGCCACAAACAGATATGTAAATTACTATTATTACCACACTTTTCTTATTTATGCTTCATAGAATCCATTTACTCGAAGAACATGTCACTATTTTAGTACATAAAATAGTATACCGATGCACAAAGTTCAAAAATAATTTTTATAAACGTTCCTCGAACAGACGAACGAACATAGAATCTGTGTGAAACGGAAGATGATGATAATCATGAAACTACTATAGTCATTTTGACTTGGGGGCTCTCGCTCACAATCGTTATTGATTGAAATATCAGTGCCAAACATCTTTCTTTCGAATTATATCTCCGACCGTGATCGGAAAAAAGATATAATGAGATTTGGGGCAAACTTAATTCTACAAATGCAGACGTTTTCGTTTTATTCCTCTTCGCGACTTACATATCTAATAACTTCGGCGTATCTACGTGCATAAATCAGGAAACTTAATACTTCTCCAGAAGCTTCGCAGAATGTGCGAAATTTTTTAATTAATACGCAAATGCTTCTTAATAAAACAGTCATCAAATTCTGCGAAACTTTCCCCTTTTCGTATCTTTTCGATACGAACCAAGATACATGCACCCCCCCAATTAATTTTGTATAAGGGAAGTGTCCAAGGGGTGAGGTTACATTGTCATATTTCAAATTTCTTTGGCTGTAGGTAAATTATCATTCAATCATATAAGAAAATAAATTAAAGTATTTTGTTCGTTTTTATGTAAATTACTGACAAATATTTTCACGTTTCTAGGCCTCAAAATAGTGCAATTTACAAAGAAGTTTAGGGTGGGGGGTACACTTGTGTCATTGCATTCCCCCATACTTCGCTCTACTTCCTTCCTTGTCTCGATTATTATGGAAACTGCTATGTCACACAAATCGATTTCCGATCTGTATAATTCAACGTTAATCATAAATTACTTAATTGAAGAATAATAAAATAAAATAAAATAAAGAGATTAGGGAAACTCTCTATATTTTATAATTAACTGACGTATCTAGAGTTAATGAAAGAAGTTACATACTTGAAGGCCAAACTTGAGTGTAAATATTTTGAATGTATCGGTTTCGCAATGTCGATGAGTCTTCAAAACAACACTAAATCGAGAGGAGGTTTTCTTTGTACAGGGTGTCAAGATCCAGTGACACGTTATAAGAATATGACGCACGAAAGGTCTCTGTATAAATTTAATGTTGCCGAGGTGTAAT
This sequence comes from Dorcus parallelipipedus, assembly GCA_958336345.1. Classification (NCBI taxonomy): domain Eukaryota; kingdom Metazoa; phylum Arthropoda; class Insecta; order Coleoptera; family Lucanidae; genus Dorcus; species Dorcus parallelipipedus. The sequence goes on along the minus strand of OY284479.1, from coordinate 2,858,732 downwards.
AATACTTTTTCTTTCTTTCTTTTTTATCCTGGAAGTTCCGGGAATTACAGGCAAACAAGGGATGGGCGAACGCGTTCAATCAATTTGATTTCCGTTAATTAAACTGGAAACAAAAACCTGAAGTTCTTCGATCATTATTTACGGATGATGTGTTCTTAGTCTGTAATTAAAAATTTTTTTTTTTAGGAAATATATAAGTCTTAAGAAGTTCGGGTCGTAAAATTTATATTTAGTTTGAAAGCAAGCAAATAAATCAGGCGTCGTGTGAGTGTGAAAACTTCAGATCGAAACGTGAATCCGAACACGCGAACATATTAACCATACTATAGAATCGGGTGTTATTTCGAAGCAATCTCGCCATCGCTATTGATGGCACTCTACTTGATAAGGATAAGTAACCGATGGAAAAAAATCCTGCTTGCGGAGTGACGGCCGTGAGGTTAAAAGTCGTTCATCCATTTTATCTCGAGAAAATCCCCCGTCGCACAATGTCGAATCCGCCATTGTAATTTGAATAAATATTAACTTAAGCCGATTTTAAATTTTACTTGACGCATAGAGCCGGGGGGATCGTTCCGTTTTGCAATTTCGAATTCGTATCCTTTGTAAAAAGGATAAAATCGTAAGTCAACTATCTATAAGTTCGTCGAGATTAAAAGGTCAAACGAATTAATTCATTAATATTAATGACCTACAAATACGTGCTCGCACAATAAATCTCTATTTTCACTGTAAACAAACTAAAATTACTAACAACGGTAGTAATTATACATACATAGCATTCAATTAGTATTCCAGTGACGCCTCTATAATAAACAGGATTGATTGGCTTAATATAGGGACGGTTCATTAATTATTATTTTCACTAACGTTGTTGTGCGTTGTTACAAACAAAAACCCTAGTGGGTGTGTTTATAATTTTAATGTTCAGCTACTCCAGATCATTAAAAATAATTTTTTAGTCGTGGATTTGTTGTGTTCGCGCTAGGTGCTAATTAATTAAAATCCCCCACCTATTAAAAAGAGAGCGAGCTTTGATGCGACTAGATTGTTTTGAATTTTACTAATTTAAAAATTAAAGGTTCATTTGTGCATTACGAACGACATCGACTGCAGCAGGCAATTGAAAACTGGAGTTTGAGTACTGAAATTGCTCATTAGTCAATTATATATCAAGAGCAGCAGCGAGGGAAACACGGGACATTCATAACGAACTCAAAAGAAAATCTATATAAAAATACTTAGATAATCAAATACGAATGCGGCGGCGGCGTCGGCTAAAGAAAAACGAACGAGGAAGACGCACTTAAAACCTTCAAAAAAAAAATCCCGCTATTAAATTTGAAACAGAACCGAAGCAATCAATTTAAGCCCTTTGTTTGCACGCGCGGGCTGATTTCTTTTAATTGAAAATGCGCCCCGTTTCATCTGCAACAGCACGAACGGGGCCCTGACAACGCACATAAATATATTCCCGCAGAAAAGTTTAAATTACATCACACGTCTGAAAGTTCGGGGCAAATTTCAAACGTTTTTATGCGAAACTCGCCGAAAGTTTCCCAAAAAGACAATGCAAAATAAACTGGGAATTTATTACTTCCTATTTACAAAGGTCCATATACGTGAATTTCCATTCGAGACCGAAAAGAACGACCGCGCAAAAAGAATATTTGGAAATTACTTTTCGAGCGCACTCTACAAACCAACAAGACTTTTATTTTATATATTTAATCTTTCTTCGCTTTAACAAACGCGAACGCGAGGCGTTTACTTTGGTTTTAATAAATTCTCTAATTACTGTTATTATACTATGGTTATTTTCAGTTTTAAATTACGAAGCACGAACGTAATTAAGAAACCGTCGAGTGTTAAAAGCGACGTCTTAAAAGTACATTTACAATTTCATAAACACATATTGTAAAAAAAAAAAAACAATAGCTCAAACAAATTAAGGTTCTATAAAATATAACAAAAAAAGAACTTGACGATAAGAGAGGCTTTTTTATTTTATTTTTTTGCTAATCTTGAATGGATTGTGGTACTTCACATCGTCCGAGTTTCTTTACGACTTATGAAATCATTATGTGAACAATTCGCTGCGATCGTTGTACTTTTATGTAAGCACTAAGCGACTGACGTTACGCCGCTGCTCCTTGCTGCCGACGTATCCAAAAGGACCGACCAGAACGCTGCTCTCTGGACGACTCTTTACTCCGAGGCCGAAGACATCTCTCGTTGTCATCTCCGTCACACTTCACTGGATCTACGCAACCCCCGACCCCTTATTTGTTTATATTTTGTTATTACCTAGCTTCGTTTATTTATCTCTTTTCGTTTTTATAAAAGCCAGAAGACAACAAACCAAAGGAATCCAAGAGAGATTGAAATATACAGGGATATTCACATAAACCGTTCGTTAAAAGTTTTCAAGATTGCAGTTCACGTAGATATTTGAAATTTAAGGAGCAAGGGTTTTCCGTAGAGATCTCTTTAAATAAAATAAAATTGTCTTTGTACCACTTCCGGTTGTACCGGAAGTCGCTATCAACTCGCTTATTTTAAATGGAATGCTATATTTTTTATCACGTTTTTGAATTCTACATGTAAAAATATGTTAACTTGCAATACATTTCCCTATCTCTAAAATGCATCATTTTTGAGATATTTTGAAATTTCTTAAAAATTTGGATTCTGCAATCTGATTTTCAAAAAATTATAACACAGCTATGATTGAAGCAATTTTATTTGTAATAGCTGATATTGTAGTTGAAGCTTTAAGGTTCTTAGAAATTCCATAGGCATAATCTATTAAGCTACAGGAACGACCAATATTTTAATACACCATCGTATGTGGAATTAAATGCTGTGTCGAACTATACTAGCATTCCCTATACCTAACTTTAACAGTTTTTCAGTTATAAGATATTTTTGGTTTAATACATAAAAATTTACATTTATTAGGTTAAATGTTTCTAATTTTGTTGATATAGTTATGAAAACAACAAACAATTGCATTTAACGTTTCCTGTTACTACAAATTTTAAGCAAAAGCAAAAAGAAGTTGAAAATCAAAATCAAAATTATTCAAACGCTGATATTTTAAATCTATTTTTTAAATTCACGAAGAATGATCTAAAATTGTTCAGAGCAGAGAATGTGTGTTCAATCAAACGTACCCCTCTTGTCTCCTATGAATAAAACACAGTTTGGAAAGTTTGAACCTAACTTTATACAATTTGGAAAAATAAAATGTACGAAGATCAGTAACATATAACGAAGATAATTAGACAATGGTTTTAAAATACTTTCACGCTAATCCAGAGAATTGCAAACTAGCAGCTATTTTATTCTTCAATTTAAAGTAATGAAGTTCATGCTTTTTCGTTTTATAAGATCACAAGCGTCCTAAGAGAAGGATGATTAAAGAACTATTAAAATTTGTGAATTTCCACTTGCCAAATTCTATTTTCTTTGGTTGACTACAAAATTTGTAGTAACAGTAATTGTTGTTATAATTTCCATGCTATCTTAATAAAATTAAAAATATTTGACCTATTAAAATTGTAATTTTCTATGAATTAAATCGAAAATGTTTCATAACTCAAAAACTGTTAAAGTTAGGTATAGGGAATGCTAGTACAGTTCGACGCAGCATTTGATTCTACATACAATGATGCATTAAAATATCGGTCATTCCATTTGAAAAAAGGTATTTTTCTGTGTTTGAATATCTTCGAGTGGAGCGGTGCGTTTTAGACACCCTGTAGCTTAATAGATTATGCTGATGGAATTTTTAAGAACCTTAAAGCTTCAACTACAATATTAGCTATTACAAATAAAATTGCTTCAATCACAGCTGTGTTATAATTTTTTGAAAATCAGATTGCAGAATCCAAATTTCTAAGAAAATTCAAAATATCTCAAAAATGATGCATTTTAGAGGTAGGGAAATGTATTGCAATTTAACATATTTTTACATGTAGAATTCAAAAACGTGATAAAAAATATAGCATTCCATTTAAAATAAGCGAGTTTATAGCGACTTCCGGTACAACCGGAAGTGATACAAAGACAATTTTATTTTATTTAAAGAGATCTCTACGGAAAACCTTTGCTCCTTAAATTTCAAATATCTACGTGAACTGCAACCTTGAAAACTTTTAACGAACGGTTTATGTGAATATCCCTGTATACAAAAGTCAAAATGTAAAGAAAAATTGGTTTTGTAGTATAGCCACAACCAAAAATAATGCCACGTAAAGAAAATATTTGCACCTTTAGGGTTCTAATTTTAAAACAAGAATTAAAATGATATCTATGTATTCATGATTAGTGCTAAATATACCAAGTGATATAATAAAATCAGAATTCTATAAGAACAAGAAACGTAAAAGTCTTAAAAGCAGGCGTTAATGGTAAAGATAAGGGATAACTATTATTGAATCGGTCGTTATGTAGTTAAAACAGATGTTTTTGAAATAGTAGGTAACTTGATCTAGGAATAGAATTCCTCGTGGTGTCGAATGGATTAAAGGCAGAGCTGGCGCATACTTTTAGAATGACGGGCCGTCTGTATACTACTACCGTTGAGTGTTGGTACGAATGGACGGGGCTTCAAGTTTGCGTTATGGACCGCTTTATACTTTACCGATTTGTCACAATTGTATGCGCGTGCACGTGCCTTCATGCGAAAACTAATTCCGAATTCTCTCACTAAATATAATAATACATTTTGCGGCGATTTACATTCGTTTTACGAGCTCGGCTGCGTCGTAAATTCTCAACGGGAACTTTCAATTTACACGGAACCACGGCATAAAAGAAATGTATCTATTTCGTTTTAATTCGTAAATAAATACACACCCAGTATACCACATGTTACTTGAAATATTACACTTTTCAGTCGTCCACGCATTTTACTTATTTAATACTAATCGGGGTAGTCTAATGGTGAAATGGTGTTCTCAAGTGTAACAAGATAAGTACGTAACGGTGCAAAAGGAAACGATATGCAAAAAAAAACGTGAACGAATGAATACTCAGGAACAGATCTAAAACACATTTAACTGATTATACTCGAACGAACAGATCTCGTTAAATCCATCTAAAATTGGAACCTTGCCTAGGAGAAGACGACGAATCGTTAAAATACTTAAATTAGAGGAGAGATTAAAAAAAATACGCGTCGAAATTTCTTTTTAACTTGTTAAATGCTCCTTTTTTTGTTTTTCCGACTAGGTATTCGCCAACGTGAAAAGAATTTATCACTCGAAGAGATGGGAATGGGAGAGAGAAGGAAAAAGCGCGTACTTTTTATTTAACTGAATGTGTAGCACTCTCTCCGGCTACGTGAAAATATAAAATATTCAAAGCGGAAGTCAAAAACCTGAGTTAAAAGATACTAATTGAACACTTTTCTTTGAAAAGAGTCAAAGAGGAGTAACGTGCATGGTTGAGTCGGCCCCCCATCCGGTCACAATTATAATAACGCTTCGATAATAGAAAACGTTTAAATTGCTGCGACTGCAAAAGTCGACCTCTTGTTCTTCTTACCTATGCAGTATCGTCGCCCTCGCAGTCGAATGAAAACATTCCATGTCAATTTGAATGTGCATTTGTATTCAAGACTTCCATTGAGGCATGTGTTCGACCGATGTTGAACTCTCTCATATATTTTTACTTTTACGTAATTCCATTTCATCCAGTATTTTCTATTGAAAATTCTACTGCAGGAAAAGATAAAGCAGTTTTTATACTTTTTATTTTCCTACAAATAGCTTTGATTCAACCAGCTTCAAATAATTACCACATTACCTTCATTTATAAATAAACGACTCATCTTTTTGATAATACCCCCCCTAACAATAAACAGTAAAGATGCTGATAAAGCACAATCGCAAACGGAACACTTGCGAATTACGAGCCAATGAAATCTGGATAAGGCATTTATATATGGTAATTTCTTTCGTAAAGCCAACTTAACGGCAAGAAATTTCTCTATTGTCGGACCTATTTGAATATAATTAGGACAACCCGACCATTTACATTTATGTACGTTTCAAAACCCCTTCCTGACTCTAATCGGAGGGGCCCACCAGAAATTAAAGTCCAAATTGTTATAATACGGTCACAGAAAATCAACGACGTCAATAACATTTTATTTTATTTGGTTCGAATCGAATCAAATGCGAATCATTTTCATGTGGCTTCCGATTTTTGTAACTATTAAGTATACGATCTTACAATTATGGTTTTTGGTGTTTTTGTCTTTGTCTTTTGGATTTTTTCTCAACTTCCAAAATGTTATCCGACTGTGAAATAAACAGAAGACAGAAGAATATGATAAATAGAAGGGCTCTGGGTTTTTCGATGCAAGTAAGATTGCTATTTTCGTCCTGGCATCAAAGAAGAAAAAGGACCGAAGTTGTTTTCTATGATGTGCTCCATCCCTGTTCCAATCCACCATTAAATACACCATAATTCTGCTGCCGAATCAAAGAATAATATAGAAGATGATTCAGCTTCACTTTCTTTCTTCTATGTATTTCATCCACGTGAGTCTCGGTCTTCCTCCTTTCCGTTTCTGTGAAATAAACTGAAGACAGAAGAATATGATAAATAAAAAGGGCTCTGGGTTTTTAGATACAAGTAAGAATGCTATTTTCGTCCTGGCATCAAAGAAGAAAAAGGACCGAAGTTGTTTTCTATGATGTGCTCCATCCACCTTAAATACACCACAATTCTGCTGCCGAATCAAAGAATAATATAGAAGATGATTCAGCTTCACTTTCTTTCTTCTATGTATTTCATCCACGTGAGTCTCGGTCTTCCTCCGTTCCGTTTCTGTGAAATAAACAGAAGACAGAAGAATATGATAAATAAAAAGGGCTCTGGGTTTTTAGATACAAGTAAGAATGCTATTTTCGTCCTGGCATCAAAGAAGAAAAAGGACCGAAGTTGTTTTCTATGATGTGCTCCATCCCTGTTCCAATCCACCATTAAATACACCACAATTCTGCTGCCGAATCAAAGAATAATATAGAAGATGATTCAGCTTCACTTTCTTTCTTCTATGTATTTCATCCACGTGAGTCTCGGTCTTCCTCCTTTCCGTTTCTTAGTTTCTTTAGCTTTTAGTACCTTTTTCGGTAGTCTGTTCCTATCTAGTCTTTGTATATTGTAACTAGGATAAGAGAACCAGCAAAGATGTACAGCTGATTAAGTCAAGCATAACGTAAACATGGAGCGATAACATAAACAAAAGATGCCTCCGTCGAAATTATGTAACGTATGACTCATCCGAGTTGCAGAAGACAGACCACCTGCACAGCGGGTCGTGTGCAAAAACTATGACTCATCTGAAGACACAGATCAGTGCAAAATCGCTTATACAAAAATGTCAAGGCAACAATTGACGTCACACCCCGGAAACAAAACCCCTATAAAAAGCCGATAGAGCGAACGCTAGAAGAAGTATTAGAACAAATCTCTTCAGAGTGTCATGTAGTCTAGTAGTCTTTTAGTGCCCCAATACACGATGTAAGTAAATTGTAACTCTTGTAATTATTAGTTCATAATAAATCTGTTGTTTATATTAAGCTATGTCCCTAATTTCATGTTACTTCAAAGATTACCGTAACAATATGTCCATACCATTCTAGTTGTTTCTTCTCACTTTTTTGTATTATCGTTTGTTGTTTTAATTTTCCTATAATTACTTCGCTTCGAATGCGGTCTAACTTGATTTTCCCTGCTATCTTCCTGAAGTATTTCATTTCAGCCGCTATCAGTTTTGGTTTGTGTTTTTGTTGTAGCGTCCAGGTCTCACTTTCATATAGGATCGTTGGTATAACTATTGTGTTGTATATGTTTAGCTTGGTTTTTTTGTTTATTTCTTTATTTCCAAAGATTGTTTGTCTTCTTAATTTTATTCGCTATTTCTAGGTCGATTTTCCCGTCGTTTTCTATAATGATTCCCAAGTATTCCATTGTGGTCACTTTTTCTATAGGTTGGTTCCTCTACATTATTTTGTTATGTTGCTGCTATTTAGCTTTTTTCTGCATTGACTTCCATCTTCAGTTTTCCTATTTCTTCCGTCCATATGTTTATCAGCTTTGGCATTTCATTTTTATTATCAGATATAAGCACTAGGTCATCTGCATATAGTAGGCTGTCCATTTTAATTGGTCTCATATTCCTAACCCACTGTGGTTTGCAATAGCTCCGTTCTTTGTCTTGTATTTTTTAGAAGTCTATCCATTACCACTATGAGCAGGTATGGGCTTAGACTATCTCCCTGTTTTATTCCTTTTTTAATATTGAATTGTTCTATCCATTGCTATTTGTTTGTACTTTTACTCGTGTATCTTCTTGGATTGATTTGTATTAATTTCTTATTTGGTCATTGGGTGTACTTATTTGCTCCAGGTAGGTTTCTCTTACTTAGCTGAAGAATTCCAAAGGTGGTAATATAGGTTTTTAGCTTCAATGGCCGAGTGAAGAAATGCCGGTCCGAATATATAGAAAAAAAATGCACGTTTTCTACCCTTTTAATGAATTTTTCGCACCCCTATTTACCGACCGATTCGAACGAAACCCGGAACACATACGAGTACTTATCGGGGGTTCGCTCTTTGTATCTCTGCACGAAATTGACTGCGAGTTCGATGTCCTATACACAAGGAAAAAAATAAATTAAATAAGATTTGAAAAAAATAATTTAAGTAAAAGAAAGTACACTTCAAAAATGAATTTTGGAAATGTTAGAAAATTAAAGTCGAAAATTGTGAATCGCTTGAAGTATTTTTTTATTTCTGGTGGGGTATAATTTAGTGTGGCTATAACTTTCAGGGGTGTTATCTCCGGCGTAAGTGAAACGCTGAGCCGTTTGATTTAACGTCATCACGCTCTGATATTAGGACGAGTGGCTTCGTCGAATGACATCGCCGGAACTCAGTGAAACTGGGCCAACGGCAAACGAGGTACAAGTTATTCAATCCTGCGAAATTACCTTTTCGGAGGATAAATTCGTAACGCCGAAGTTTTAGGATCGCACTGTGCTGCTACTACTACTACTGTAGTTGACAGATAAAATGAAACTTGCATATTGAATTTTACGTCGAACGTCGAACTTACAATGTGATTTATTGTTTGTAGTATTTGAACCGTAAACATGTCGATTCTTCTCACCCTAATCACTTAAAGCAGCTCACTGTCAGAATCAATCTGATTAACCTCGTAAAGTTTATTACATTTCAAAGTCAATCAGGTTACATGAATTGTACCATTTTTTTTCTATTTGATTTGGTAGTTGGCTTAAATTAAATTAAAATAATACTTCAGAGTACTTTACGAAATTAAATATTTACTTGAATTTACTTTGGGGTACCTGCCTAGAAGATGTAAGATGAAATTCGTATTTATTTATTTATCCCGAATATGATTATACTTTATGCAGAAGATTACTACTGCTTAACATAACATACACCGAAAATGTTTATTTCACCTAGTTCTAAACAAAAACTAAAATAAGGTAAGATAAAAATACTTTGTTTGTTTGTTTGTTTGTGTTAACGGGAATAACATTTCTATGAAACTTAACAATCATATGCGCCCTTTATTTGCACTAAAATTAAAAAAAAAGTGTTTGTTTTCGAGCTTTCGTGCTTCGGCACGTGCTCAATCAAATTATATTGTGATCAAATTAAAAACAGAGCGAGATTTCCGATCGTTGAATTTTAAAATGTAAACATTCAGAAAAGCGCTCGCACTTTCCATCAGGACGTGTTTTTCATTTTCATTTCGAATTTCCCGAATCGTGGAAATTAAGTCTCGTGAAAAACAAGAATGAAATACTATACGTAATAATAAAAAAGAAATGAAGTGAACCGAAAGAATTTTATGTATGTGAGAGACGCCACTGTGTGACATAAAATTTAAAGCAATTCATAACTTTAGATGTTGGTCTCATTATATATTTATGTTTACACTTAATTTTAACTGTACTGAAGTATGTGTGTGAATGTTGGAGTCTTTTTTGGTTAATAAATTCAAATACTTGCTCGGAGAAGCTATAAATTTACGTCGCGTTACAGAAATAAAACGCGTTTTTCTTAAGTGTAGGAATTGACGTATTTATGGTTGGAGAAAATTAAAGGCGGCGTTCGTTTAAAGCTCTGTCGTTAATTGTTGACCTTTTTCACCCCTGGAAATTTTCTATCGGATTCGCGAGGAAACTTCGCCTTCAATTGACAGATTTCCCAAAGAAAAACTGCAATCTATAAAAGTTTCATAATATCCGTAATAAATTGCTCTTGAGTTACGGCAAACGTTTCGTTGCGGAAACTTGAAATGACAAGTAATAAGTAACAACTCCGAGAAGGTGTCAGGTGGACGCTATAACATCTTCTAAAGTGCTAAAGTACTGCTGTATTACGTTCGATCGATGGAAATGGAAACTGCAGGTCGTGTACTTGTATGTACAAGTACACGTGTGCCCAAAAGGTTCTTCGCGAATCAAAACCGCACGGAATAAAACGCCCAACCGCAGGGCAAATAATTAATAAATAACAGTCATCGCGCAGGTGTCGTCCTCGCTCTGCCGAATGCTAATTTAAAGTATAATTGCATTGTACACTATGCATAAAGTTAAATTATTCACCGCTAGTTACATCTGGTGGATTGGGTTTGAATATAAGGTCTAAAAATACCTCCAAACGCAGACGTGCATTCGCTCCGAAAAAGCTCTTGTTTATGTTTGGTACCTTTCTATGAGAAATCAATTTATATCGAATTCCACGTTTACTTACTTCCTAGAGAAAAAAATGCACTCTAAATAATTAAAATCAAAAATACTTTTTTTTAATAAACTTCCTTCATAAAACCTCCAAATTAAAAATCATACGAAAAAGCACATCACTATTAAGGGGTTCATACAAATCACAAGGATACGTCGTAATTAAAATATTAACACTTCCTTACTATACCTAATTAAAAATATTAACGATAAATCACGGTTAAAACCAAAAACCAATGCTCTAATAGAGCTCAGTTCTTTCTATTATATTTCCTTAATCTCTTCTTGTATATTGCCAACTTTTAAAGGCGCTCAATTAATACCTACCTACTTACGAATCACAATCAAAACAAATGTCCTTTCTGATTAAAATGTCCAAATGTGACGATAAAAATTGAAGGCGTTTCTTAAGTGCTAAGGCCTTTCTGGCCCGTTCAATTTTTTTTTTAACTGAGATTCGTCCTTTACTCAAAACTATTTTCGCGTTTCTAATTTCTCTTTTTTGTTATAAATCTGCCATAAATTACCATGATTTTTAACGTTGAAATCAAACTCAAAGAATGCCCCTCTAAATATTCAAAGGATTAAAGACTTGACTGTACAATTAAAATAATGGTTTGGTTAAAGAGTTGAAATTAGAAAAGTTCTTTAAGAGAAGTAAAAACTTCGTAACCCCCGCCGCCTCCGATTTAAATTAGGTAATGACTTTTTAAGCCGAATGAATTTTTCTTTAGGTGTTGGGAAGGAGGTTGAAAAGGAGGAGGAGAATCGACGATAAAATATATTTAGTAGCGGGGGTGTTATGGGAGATTGATTTATTGGTTTAAAACGATAGTTACTTTATGAGTTCGAGAAACACGAGAAGATCAAATTTCACGCCCTTATTTACTAAATATAACTTCTCTCAGAAACGAGCCGATAGAATAATAAATTACTCGTCATTTTTCTTTTTTTTCGGAAAGTCGTAGCAATTTAAATGGCATTCGAAGTTTAAAACTTTTAATAATGCATTACAATTTTTCTGCATCTGGAGTAATTGAACATCAGCGAAGGCACTCAAGAGAGTGCAGCTGCAACAGCGGCACCCTCAGTTAAAAATCAATAACATTAATCTATATAGGTACCTCTCTTCGACATCCTTCGTTTAGAGCCCCTCTTTATTGTTAAAAATTAAATTTCTTATCCTTTGAGTAACTCAGATAAAAGCTTCAATCGTTTTTATCGACTTAGATTCCCGATGGAAAATAAAGCGGTTCGGGAATCATCGCGTTAAAAGTGTGTTTTTTTTTCGGGCGTTATGGGCTTCGCAAGTCACATTTAATGCCGCTAAAAGCCCTCGTTAATGATTGACACAAACCGTTGATATTGATAAATGGTGAACACGTGCGTTTATGACGCGAAGTTCGGGTGGATACCGAAAAGAATTCGTGTAATTGTCAGCCGGGGGTTACATTATAAGGGTATACATTAAAAGTTCAATCAATTTTCCTGATGTTCCTGGTGTCGTTTACTTTGAATAGGCAGGAAATTAATACGTTTTATATTTCCTTTCTGCGCAGGCATCTCCAGTCGGGAAAAGCTTCATTTTCACCTTGTCACTTCACGCAAAATAATATATTTTAAGGCACGGATATAGCGGACGTCGATACATCAAAGTTATTTGTAAGATTTTCTGTAAATGTAAATCCGACAGCAGCGTCATGCTGTTCTTATAGAGTCGGGTGCTTTTTCTTATCACGGTGGTCCAAGCAAAGTCGGCAAACAGCTTGAAGATGACACCAGTGATATATCATCCCCTGTCATTCCGATCTGTCACCATAGATCTAAGTGGACGGTAGATCGTTGAACTAAAAGATAACGCGCATACACTGATTGAAAGGGTCTTCAATATACAAACATACGAACAATGAGCAAACATTGCTAATGTAAAATATTTATTCTTCTAAAAAGATAAAACGATTTTTAAATTCTAGAACCTTCAACTTACACCAACCCTCCCCCCTTTTAACCTCTTAAAAATGCACAAATTAAATTTGTTTTACATAGTATGTTAGGCTACCCTATTTCTTCTACAAGAAATTTTTGAGCTGGAGATAGAACTCGTTCTACACAGTTCTTTATAAAATCTGATACAATTGACTATACAAATTAAATTGTTGTACAACAGAAGAAGAAATGGGGTAGTATAAAACATAATTGGGTTTTTAATTTCTACATGACAGGCAGTATACATTTTATCACTCGGCCACCAGCTATTGTTAGTGTTTATCTGTGATTTCATTCATTCAAATAACAGTCCATTTTGGGGATAATATTACCCGCAATTCTCCGAAGAGACGCACCATGTATCCAATGTTATTTATTCATTTTTAGTTAACATGCGTGCCTTTTGTCGTGCGATGCAATTATAAAATTATCGGCGATACAAAACGAGGCTTCCGTTTTTTGACGGTATTTTGTTAACGAACTAACTATAACAAAATCGCGGCCGGCGCTCTATTTAAATTAAATACCGTTTTTGCTGTCAGGGCTTTAATCCTATTGACCGTGCAGCAACATTAATTCAATAATAATGTAATGCCAATAAATCCCTGCATAATTTAAATTGATTTAATTAACCGAGCAATAGGTCTACGAACTCGTGCAAATTACAGGCAAGTAAATAATGGTTGACGGCTCCGCTGTGCTAATCCCAAAGCACCCTGCGAACGCATACAACTAAGGTCGTCTAACTACATTCAAGAAATGTACCGAGGAATCAAAATTTACATCACAAAAACCGGAATGTTTAGATGTATTTTAACGTTTATTTATCGTGGATTACACACGTGTTTTTTTTTAAATACATACGGTTCTATTTTAAGTAAGCTCAAGACAATCATAATGTACTGAAAGTAACACCAAAGAAAAACCAACAACCTCCTCATACACCAACAATTCTTAATAGTTGTTAACAGCAAATTGTTAAATAAGCAACGTAAGATGACAAAGCTACACAGTTATTAAGTCATAGTAACATACCTAGTAGTCATGCTACAGGACATACCAGATTTAATAAATAAAGATTTATGGTCTTAGAATGTCGAAGGAAATAGTCCCCCTCCCCCTTAAAGTACCCTCAATGGCCTACGTCTAAAATTACAGCAAAAATGCACCAAAATTTTTTGAATTTCAAACGAATGGGAATCGTCAATCACATCGTCGAATTTATGAAATACTGACGACTTGTTATGACACGTCATGTTGTAGAAGTAGTTTGTGCGCCGTAAAATAGAGCCAGGGTGCGTTTAGTATAACATTCCTGACGGCACTAAGGGACGCCCGTGAAAATAAAATTAGGAAGAAGATAACTTTACCCACACCGTGTTACCCTCGAGGGTGGGATCCTCCTGTCACGACGAGTAAATTGTGCGTTTCAATTTTGCTTGCATAGTTTTACGCGAAACTGCCATTAAAAAGGATCACGGTTGAAACTTAATCGTTAATCGTCGCTAAAACATAAATTTAAAGAAAAAAAAACAAAGATTTTATTATTTTAATTTTACCATTTATTTTAAATATCTTCGACCTTAATAATCAGTTCTAATTCATTTCTTTACTTTCACAATTTCCTTTTCCTCTATAATTAACACGAATTTTCATCAAAATTATTCCTGCTTTCGTTCAATTATCGATTATGAAATCAACGAGTTTTAGAGTTCATTTATTTGTAAAATTGTCAGGGAATGTTTCATTCAATTACGAAGTTATTCCATTCCATTTCCATGTGCTGCTGCGTTGGATAAATCTAATGGAAGGACCTCTAAATAAAGGACCGGTGAGGAATTAGCAACAAACCTCCAGCAACAAAATTTCAAAACTTAAACTGTCTGCCAAAATCATCACAGAACTATAATTTTAACAGCACTGTGAAGATCATTAACTATAGTTTGTCTCTGGAGTATCACAACTGAGAAGAAAAAACACGAAATCCAAATTATTGGCAGTGATTAATGCCCAGTATCTAATTATATAAATAACTTATTGAAGAAACTATTTACGATGAAAACTTGCACGTAATCGGATAGCAAACGATCAAATATATCGAAAGATGCCACCAGTAAGTTTTGGCCGATCGATTTTATTGATTACTGATCGATTGAAAATAGTTAATGTCACGCACTTAAAAGACGCCAAATAACTTTTTGTACAAATGTTGCACAAACGAAATTCTGGCAAAATACGAGAGAAAACATTCAAATCCATCGATTTATGCTATTTCTGAGTTTTGGCCGATCGATTTTATTGACTAAGTATCGATTGAAATCAGCCGCTCCGACACTTCAAATATTCAAGATAGCGTCAACTATAAAAGCACATAACTTTTTATGCAAATGTTGCACAAACGAATTTCTTGCAAAATATGAAAGAGAACATTTAAATCTATCGATTTATGGTACCTCTGAGTTTTGGCCGATCGATTTTATTGATTAATTATCGATTGAAAACGGGCGCACCCACTACTTCAGGTATTCAAGACAGCGTCAACTATAAATGCACATAACTTTTTATACATACAAACGAATTTCTTGCAAAATATGAAAGAGAACATTCAAATGTATTGATTTATGATGTCTCTAAGTTTTGGCCGTTCGATTTCATTGATTAGGTTGCTTCTAATAACCGCATTTTATTGACAAGTTTGAATTGACAAATACTTTTTAAATTATTTTAAACAAACATTTAAAAATAAATTTATTTTATACGAGGGACGTATAATACTTATTTTCTAATTCTTTTTTCATCACATACCTAATTATGGACTTCACTCAAAAATACTTATTTTGCTCAAACGGCAATGAATTATGTTGCTCGTATTAACCAGGCCCTTTGGCACCTTTTATTGACAAGCTTGAGATGACAAATACTTTTTAAATTATTTTAATCCTATGTATTTATAATTAAACAAAATGATTACTTTATGATATACCTTTGCTTCTAATTTTTGTGTCTCGGCCAAGAATAATTTTTAATTCTTTTTGAAACTAAATGGCTTTTGGTTAAGTTTACTTCGAAATCGCAGATTTAATAAATCTAGTTTGTACGAGGGATGTACAATATTTTTCTGCTCTTAGTATTTTGGTTCACTTTGCCTCTAACAATCAAAATAATTTCTCACATTTTATTGTTAAGCTTAGAACAATGGATAGTACAGAACAGTTTCTCAGATACATTTTTTTAACAGATAATCAGTTCTTGTATACGAGGGATGTTCAATGTTATTTGGCTTAAGTTGCCTCTAACAACCAAATTTCTTTGTCACATTTCATTAACTTGGAATGATAAAAACTGTAAATTTTTTAAATTTATTTTAGTCGCTCAGCCAAATTTTTTTAACAGATAATGAAAATGAGATTATTTTTTGTGAGCGTCACTTTTAATTAATTTCTAATTACTTCAAATCAACCGGCTAAAACTTAGAGTTCACTTGAAACGAAAGATATCGACGTGTACTTTCATATTCTGTAAAGAAAATGCTTATGCAGATGCTGGTTAATGAGATATGAGCGTCTAAAGTGACTGTGAAAGTGTACTTTTAATTAATTTGTAATTATTTAAAATCGACCGGCTAAAACTTTCCAAAGGTATTATTGAAGACATATGGATGTTTACTTTATGACTGCGTGAACATTTTCATTGAAAACGATTTTTTTAGCGTGTTACATAAATAATGACTCATGCTGGTTTAAATACTGGTTTTCAACTTAATATCAAATATTTCTTCAATTTCTTGCTACAAAGAGAATGTACACATTATACTCTTTGTAATGGATTCAATTTTATTGATCTGGAATTTGTTGCTGGAATTT
This sequence comes from Dorcus parallelipipedus, assembly GCA_958336345.1. NCBI lineage: Eukaryota > Metazoa > Arthropoda > Insecta > Coleoptera > Lucanidae > Dorcus > Dorcus parallelipipedus. The sequence continues at coordinate 2,842,087 of OY284479.1, read as the reverse complement.
TGTTGCTAACTTCTCATCGGTAATTTTTTTATTGCAAATTTGGCAGTCCTCAAAAGACAACTCAGTTCATGTGTCTCATTTCAAAACCAGAGTTTAAGGAACATGATAAACCAAAATGGTACACGTCATCCAATCACAAATTAATAAATCTATTTTATACGAGGGAGACATATATGGGTGTAGGGCCCGTAGCAACTTTGGAATTAAAAAATTATTTTAACAAACGTTTCAACCACATTTCTATTTAACAAAACTAAATAAATAAAATGAAATTTAATTTTGTGATGACTTTTTGCATTTAATAAATCTACTATATACGGGGGATGTATAATGTTGAGACAAAAAAGATTGTAGTTTCAGATCTAGAAGGCTCTGGATTTTATTGCCTGTAGCAAACGACGAACTTGTTTTCTTTTTTCATTTTGTTGATAGGATTGTACATTTAAGTTTTCATTTAATTTAAACAAAGTTTTGAACTATATTTTTGTAACAAATAAGTAAAATTTTTTAAGGTAAAGCGAAACTGTCACACGCACAAAGCTTATACGGATTCTTTAGCTGTTTTAACTCTACCAAATCTCCAGTGTGTTTATTTTTCTTCTTTTTTTATTTTGTGAAGATGTTTTTTTTACAATCTCTCAGAACCTTCTCATGAAATACCAATTTCTTGACGTGATCTGACAACTTTAATTATTGTACAAAAAATATATATATATTTTAATGTTATCAAACCGAATGTATGTACAAAGTGTTTCAAATGCCTGCGATCAACTGCATCAGCGACGGCTCGCATATAAGGACAGTAAATGTTCATACAGTATGATCAATAATACTTGTATTTGCCATGAGTATTTGATATCTATACATATACTTTAGTGAATATTTCTGATTATTTTCGACTGAAAACGGGCGTTCCCAGGACTTCAAATATTCAAGACATTGTCAACTATAAATGCACATAACTTTTTTAGGCAAATATTGCACAAACAAATTTCTTTCAAAATACGAAGGAGAACATTCAAATCTATCGATTTATGCTATTCCTGAGTCTTGGACGCCTTTGGCAGCCAATTTAAATTTTGAAATTTTATTGCTGGAGGTTTGTTGCTAACTTCTCACCGGTAGAACCTAAATAGTAGACGTTATCGTATCTAATCCGGGCATGAGATGATGTCTATAGTTGTTGTGAATCAAAGGGGTTTATAAGATAGAAAAAAGAAATTAGAGTCCTTTCATATTTCGAATAGAATTGATGAACGAATGTTTTGATGACTAGTGTTTTGAGTATAAGGTGAAGAGCCCAATTGTTTCTTGAGGGGTCTTTTCGCACATGAAAATCAAATTTTCTTTTGGTTATAAATAATTTCTATTTGATGATAATTTACAGGAAAAAGAGAGGGCGCTCAAAATTTTTATATTAGTAGGTAATCCTGGTTACCTAACTTTGATGATGTATTTTCTCCCTGATGGTATATTCCGTGAAGAAAAAAAGCTATCGACGGCATCGTCGATGCGAGGGATGGGATGAGTGAAATATTGGGGATTCCACCGAAACGAAGCGGAGGGCGTACATTGTCTGACGAAAGACGTGACACGTCTGTTGGTGGCCGCGACCTCACAGTTGCGGAATACAAACTAAGTTAACGGATATTAGGATCGTGCAGTGAGCAGAGGAAGTCAAGACCAAACTGGTGCATCTCCGCAATTATCTTGATTTACTCGGTTGTGCAGATTGCATTAAAATCATGAATGGGATTTAGTAATACCTGGCGAACCTAAATCCGACGTTAAATTAACTTTTAAGTAAAATGACGATCGTGCGTAAATCTTTGCGGAAACCCGATTATTTGATTTAATTATAAACAGATTTAATTATACGACAGCCATTGAAGTTTCCGTTAATTATTTAACTCGAGAACTAAACCAAAGTTCATCGCTGCATTAAATTTAATGGAAAACTTCCACCACAACGATATGGATGTTAATTCTTTCGTTACGTTCTCGCCGTGCCAAGGCTTCGCCGTATGAATTAGAGAAGGACCTAGAAGCGTAACGGGAATTGTAGTTTGGAGTCAAGAGGACAACAGAAGGAAGGCTAAAATACCGCTGACGCGCTAGAAGCAATAGCCGAAGGGACGACACGAGATAACACGCGCTGAAAGTTACGCCAATGCCCAGCCTTAGGGCCCGCCACAGGAACACATTTCCTCGAAAACGTGTGCGCGTTCCTTTCTTAAAACATCGCAATCAGTACTAACAACCTACCCTAAGTTGCCCTGCTCTAATTCTACATTTTAACCAACTTCCTCAATCCAAGTCTCCTCTTTTATTTACAACTTTCTAAACAATCGTGATAAGCTCTCCGGCCTTATTGGACGTACCACGTAATTCACTTCCGATTTAAAATGTAATAAAACACGTATCGCACACGCACACACTAATCTGCCTCCACAGTTCATTTCCACGAGCTTGCCCACAACGTATTTACCATTTTACAGGCGCTAAAGGATTTCAAACCACTAATGGCACGAACTCAATCAACCAATTCCAATTTGTTACAATCAAAAAGAAACTCCCCCCACACACGCGCACATAAAAACTTCTAATTCTAAATTCTATTTAAATAAATAAATATTCCAGATTCCAGAAGTGACGTTTTTGCAAAATTGTAAAAACATCTTCTAAGTTTGGGTGCATTTTGGTAAGAAGAAGAACATCAATGATTTCGATCTTCAATTGTTTTGAAGCGGTCTCACCTACTTCGATCTTTTTTCAAATAACACGGAGTATTTTTTATAACGGATTGGACATTGTCCAAAAGTTACCTCCGTAGGTAACAAAAATTTCGATAAAAGTGCGAAAAACTTTCACGGTTCTGTATTTTCAAAATATAGTATAGATTAATAATATTTGATTCGAAAGACAATTTTTTTATATAATTAAATCCTACTAACAAAACAGAAATAATTCTAACTTAATGACTAAATAATTAATTAATTAATAATAAAGGCGATAGAATATTATTAAATTTTCGTTTGGTATTATTAACGTAAGTCGTCAGAATCCATCAATTATTTTAAAATTAACAAAAAAATCCTAATATCAAAATCACAGAACTTGAGCTCTGCGTCATCAATCACAGAAATTATTTCAGTCTGATTTCGTTATTAACGGTGAATAAGAAAAAGGATGGAGTTATGCTTCTTATGTCTAATGATGCAACACCAGACGCGTTTTATTAACGACGCAAAGCTCTTCTCTTATGAAAACAACATCAAAATTTATTAGGCTTGCTGTGAACATGCTCGTGGTGATACTCGAATAAGCATAAAAATCGTCTGCCTTTTTTATCTTCAAAATGCATAAACGTTTAGGCTCGTCTCGAATATCTAAGCATCTTCCCACTAGTAGACGTCAAAGTTTTGTGTTTTGTGTTTAATTGTTAACATGGATTTCCATCAAGTAAATGCCAAGTCCATTAAAACATTTTTTTTTTATAAAGTGCTGCAATTAAGGCCATCCTCAGAATCTGCTGATATTAAAGTCATGTCATTTTCCTGAAGATATAATTTTCAATTCCATAGTCTTCTGAGGGTGACTTTAAATTGGATCACTTAATATCTTTCTAGGGACAAATTATGATAATGATAGTGAATGCCTTTATTGATGCATAAATTCTTCAGAAAATAAAACTACCTCGTAGTTTCGCGACGTTTTTAAATATTACTCGAATAAAGAGTCTTAAATAATAATAATAAATTTCATGAAATTAATTTTAGCAATTAAAACAATTAATGTAAATTAATTAATTATCTTCATATTTTTTTCGCGACGTTTTTAAATATTACTCAAATAAAGCGTCTTAAATAATAATAATTAATTTCATGAAATTAATTTTAGCAATTAAAACAATTAATGTAAATTAATTAATTATCTTCATATTTTTTTTTAAAACACCTTATACAGGGTGTGAGTGAATAAAGTGGAATTAATAATACCACGGATAAACGACGTCATTTCCGTTTAGGAAATTATATTTAAATCATTTAAATATACTTGAAATGAGCTTAGAAATTGAAAAGTCTTCAAACTGAAACTAGTAATACCATCTGGTAGGCACGCCTAGACAGTCACAAACTAATTTCCGCTCTTGGGTTGCGATAGTTCAAATCTTTATATGTTTTATTTAAATAATTGAAATTAATATTCCAGAATTGTAATTTTCATTGTCAAAAAATACATGTTTTGATTCATTCGTATCTTTCATTGTGCAAGAAGCATTAAACTTGCGCATCCTGTAAAATAATCAGCAACCACGACTGCCTGCGAGTCAGCGCGTGAACATATTATTGGTCCTTCGAGCCGAATACTGGAACCAGATATCAAAACATATTGTAAGAAAGGTTAGTTCGTTCTATACAAACTTGTCGACATGCCTTACAAATCAGTTGAATTGACAGATTCAATGTATGGGCTTCTTAAGCAATTAATTAAAAAAATAAGAAAGCTTTCTTAAAACGTAGCTTAAAAACCCTAGAAAATTATATTAATGACAGCGACTCATCCGATGCGCACGTTGATAAAACAAAACGTCAGTTTAAAAGTTGCGATCGTTCAGTAACAAATTACGAAACATTTTTGGAAGAAAATTATGATGCTGATTATGCGGATTATGTTCTCATCAAAGCGTACGAAATATTTTTCAATGAAGGCCTTGGTTTTCAAAGAAATCTCAATGCGCCATTTAAAATGTATATGAATTTCTTTCAGATGAAACAATTGTTTACATTTTAAGGAGACTTTAAATTTAAGTCGTGCTTAGAATACGACATTTGATGTATGTTTAACAAAATGCCAGTCACATTGTAATTGACATATTAAGTGTCAGTCAGAATGTGATTGATATTATACAAGATTTTGCATTCTTTTTTATTTTGAGAGATGAAGACACAGGCGAAGGACTAATATATTACGAAAAATAAATTCGAAATGAAAACTCAAAGTATGTATAGAATTCACGTGATCAGTATCATTTCTAATCAAGTGACCTATGGATAGAAAATTGTACCTACGTCTTTGATTAATTTATTTTTTCAAATATCATTCTCATTTCAATGATTCATAACTGAGTAAGTTTAATTCATTCACAGAAATTTTTGTTCATAAGAGTTTAATGTTACATTGTGAACAGTTAAATAACAATCCAGTAATCCTAGCGAATGTTATTAACAATTTAAAACGCAGAATTCGTTTGTGTTTACAAGAGAACAGCGGACATTTACGCATCTCCTATGAACCAGTTTTTCGTTGCTCTTGGTCGGTGCTTTCTTTTTTTAAATGAGAAATGTGAACTTGGAATTTGATATCCAAATTTATAAAAAAAAACATATAATACAAAAAACAGCAGTTAGATTTTGTACAGGAATGCAATATAAATAATTCAAATGGCATTTAAAATAATGAACTAATCAAAGACGTACGATTTCATTTCCAAAGGTCACTTGATTACATTAACATATTGATGAAAGCTGTAGTTGTTGCCAAATGAAAATTGTAAATTAAATTGATTTGATCTTATAAATCACGTGAATTATTTCGGCCTTATTGGGCCTCGTCAGAGATATGTACTAAAAAATTACTTTTTGAAAGGATAATAATTAAAATTATAAACATATTTTTGAATTTCCAAAATCCCAAAAACAAACCCTGAAAGAAAATTTTTTGAAAAACTGTCCATTTTGTAAAAATGAAGGAAACGTGTTATGTTTCATCAGTCAAAACGGCAAAATGTGACAGTAAACTAAATAACGTAAGTATATATATATATATATATATATATATATAACTTACTTATATATATATATATACAGTGTGTCCCAAAAAGTTTTATACAAATGTAGAAAAAGTTTATCTTACATTTCACAAAAAAACTATTCTTTATAAAAAGCTCTGCTTGACTTGTAGATCCATAATCAGGTACAAAATTTTTAAAAAATTGGCTGGAATACAGGGAAAGTAAAAAATAATGATTTGGACGGAGAGCAAAATACGTTCAAACTGTAGTGGAGAAGCAAAATGTTCATTGAAATTGTGATTAAACAGCAAAAAATTATGCACACTTGTAGATTATTGATATTCCCAGATAAAAATTAAAAAATAAACACTTCAGCAATTGTTAGATAATTTATTTTTATAAAACATTGATAACCTTCTTTATCAATTTTTATGCAGAGCTTTTTATAAAGAATAGTTTTCTTTGTGAAATGTAAGATAAACTTTTTCTCCATTTGTATAAAACTTTTTGAGACATACTGTATATAACTTACGTTATTTAGTTTACTGTCACATTTTGCCGTTTTGACTGATGAAACATAACACGTTTCCTTCATTTTTACAAAATATTAGACAGTTTTTCAAAAAGTTTTCTTTCAGGGTTTGTTTTTGGGATTTTGAAAATTCAAAAATATGTAAGTTTATAATTTTAATTATTATCCTTTCAAAAAGTAATTTTTTAGTACATATCTCTGACGAGGCCCAATAAGGCCGAAATAATTCACGTGATTTATAAGATATTCTAATTCTCTAATACTGTCAATTAAACAAATCAATTTAATTTACAATTAACATATTGATCACTCGTTACAATGAAAACTGAGTTAGACAAGTAAACAATGTGAAAAAACAAGAGACGACTAATGACACTCATTGACAGAGTATTTAAAAATCACAAGATAAAAAAAAATCTTTAACAAATGTTAATGTGATACGTAAAATTATTAATTCGATAAACAAAACAAAAAAAGAAAACAGATATGCCTAAGAAAATATGACGAAGTAGATCCAAAAGAAAGCTAAAAGAGCGACGATTTTCCCGCGGCGCTTGTGAAAATTATAAGCAGACAAACAGAAAAGATATTTTGTAAAAAAGGAAGAAATAGAGGGAATTAATTGTAAGCTAAACAGTGCAGCGGAGTCCTCGTTAGGTTTTTATTTTTTTTTACATCTTGCCACAGAATCCTTAATTTCTTCTTCATATTTCAAAATTGCTTGATCTAGTTTTATTTATTTAACCTTGAATTTTGTTGTCGTGTTTTATTGAATTAATTGTCTTATTACTTTGATACTTTTTTGTTAAATCCTTGGATTTGTTTAACGTTCTCTTTTGTAATCTGTTAATTTTTCATACTTATATTCAATCATTTTCCCTTTGTGAGAACCGATCATTTTATTTTCTTCAGTTCATTTAACTTTGTACATATTTCGTTTTTCGTTGTTTCAGTTTTCTTAATAGTTAAATTTTCTTATTCCTTTGATGCCTCAGTTTTCTTTTGCTTTCTATTAATTTTGACTTTTACGACGACATTTTTAATTTTTTTTTTAATATTTCATCGTTTGTATACTACAGTTCCTCTTCGTGTTGTAATCTAGTTTTTTCTTTTCATATTTAAAATCTTATTCTTGTTCGAGTTCTAAATAAATTCTATTGCATATTATTTCTTAATTATTAAACCGGTGTGACTAAAATTATATGTTTTGGGGGTGAACAAAACGAGCCCTCGCAAACCCAGGTTCAAGCGGCGGAAGTTAACTCACTTCTGTTTATTTCGTAAACAAAAGCCAAATCCCTTTAAAGTATGACGTAACTTTAGTTAGCAGAAATTTACTTCGACGTTAAAAAATAATAAATTATCTGAACCCGCTTAGAAGAAAATGCATCTGGAAATTATGCTGAACAGGTTGTGACTTGTATCTTTTTAAAAATTCATAGCTTTAAGAAGGCAGAACTACTCTTGCAACACCGAATTATTAATAAGGGATGATAATCTCAATTAACCGGGGAAATAAAAGATGCTGCTCTCAGAAGTAATTAAAACTTAGTTTTTACGATTTATTTTAAATCTCGTCCTTAATAACCAACCAACTTTCCCCGTGCGAATTAATGAAACCTTTTATTCTACGTTTTATTCTAAGTCCCACTTTTCTTCACGATTTATGATTAAACATTGTGTCACTTTTCTGTCAACTATACGAAAAACTGGTTTTCCTTACATGCTTCCTTTCATGATTGTCTTTGGATACGTTCTCGGTTCTTTTTGTATCTGAAAGGCAAGTTCATTTTGAATAACCGAATTTTGATACCTATACAAAAAGTGGAATTACATTTGCCTTAGCTTCAGATAAAACAATAGAACCAGAAGAAACTCTACCTCAAAGGGGTAGCACGGGAGGTCACTGGAGGTAATCGTAGAAGCAACAGAAATGTTGCAGAATTCGTTGCCAAATTGGAGGGGTGGTGTTGTAACAAGTTAAAAGTAGAGGTAATACAGATTAGCAGAATCTGCAAAATATAACAGCAGTGCAGAAAATCCCTATTTTACTGGGATACTTCAAGGTATATGAGTGTATCAAGTTCCTCTGGGCTCTAGGTTCATACGAATTTATTGAAAAATCAATTTTTTAAAGCTCATCGAAATAATATACGAATGTATGTACTTATAATGTATAACTTCGTAAATACTTTTCCTCATTTATGTGTCGTACTGTCAATGGAAATAAACCCTTTGGAATAACTGTCACGATACTATTGTCAACATAGTCAGCTGTCAGCTGGCAACTACTCAAAAAAGACCAGTAAACTAGGCAACCAACTGCATTTTAAAATGGGGATACCCAGAAGAAAATGATTTGTTTAAAATTGATAGTTTTGATTCGATCACATCGAGCAAAAGAAAAACCCTATTGGTTCGGCTTTGGCATCTACGTTTGCCATTGTTATTTAAATATCAGGTTGTGGCAAAAGTAAAATATAATTTGATCAATATTCTTAACGGTTATCGGGTTTCTGTAATGATTTTTTTTTTTTGTAAATAATGTGAATTTATCGTTTTGTTTGGTTTGTATTCGTAAAAGTAGTTTTTTTCTTCTGTTGTAGTGAATCAAGGGGGTTTGGGTAATTGAAATTTTCTTCAAAACTATACCAATCAATCGCATTGATTATAAAACCTGCAAGCTTCATCTTTTTAATGAATACAATATTTTGGAATTCCTTAAATAAGAAATGGCCCTAACAATATATTAATCTGATATGATGATTTAAATGTATTTGAAATGGTAGGGGGGGGGTACAATTAGTATAGCAATGTAAGCTTTATTAATAAAGCGGCTGAGGAGTAATTATGAAAGTTTTTAATGTAATTAACATGTAGATTACGATTTAATGAACCCAAAATAGTTTACATGTTTTAAACGTATTTATAACGGTTGGAAAAGCATGAAGTTAAATGCACACTTTATACGCAAAGTTTCACGAGTAACTTCCTACGTATATCGATAATAGTATTATGAAGTTTCCTCCTTGATTTCGTACTAACGTAGATCGCAAACTTGGTTAGGTTAAAACGTGCACATACATACAGGGTTACTCCAGTTTCTGTCGATGTTATCGCATGGATGTTCGTACGTTTAAAGACGGACCTAATGTTTAAGGCGGCTAAGTGCCAGGGTGTCGAACAATGGGACGCAAATGTGGTTAAGGAACCTCTCGGAGAGAGAAGTAGATACGTGGACACCCGTTGGAAACTGTGAGGTGTGCAAGAGGCATGTCGGGTGTAGGATGCCAATGCAGCTGCCCTTTCCCCCTTCGACAATTTGCAGTATCAACTTTCTTTCTTACATCGTTCATCGCGTCTAGCTTCTTGTTGACTTTAATCGTTTGCTTCGAACCAATTTAAAATGCGATCGACGAATAATTACATTATCACCCCCCCCCCCCGCCCCCCGTCATTTTAAAGCACTCGCCAAGCCGCAAAGCATTTCGTCATTAAAATCACCAGGAATATTAAAAACGCGTGTTAGGCAAGTCTTAGCTCGATTAGCTCGAAATGCATGCAAGAGCACACTCAGGTCGACGAAGCGTGTATAACTTCCGTTACTTTTTCTTTTTTTTTTTTGAAAATTCTCAGTCTCGACTGTAGTACCGTAATGGCAAATGCATTAGGAGCAAGTGTTTCGAACAACATCAAACAAAATCAGCCCATTTGCTTTTCCTAAACGATTCTCAAAGTTTTCCATATTCCCTACTACTACAACACTTCACAAGTTCAGCCAATCAATAAAACAATAACATGCAAACAACTTGTACAATATCGAAATATTTTATCTTTATAGTTGGGGAGTTTCATTTTGATTGGAATTAAATTAGAATTTGCAAGGTAAAATTGAATAAGTTATTCGTCGATCAAAAAATAGAATTACCATAAAAAATTGAATCTGATTCTGTCTTGGAAAAGGGATTCGAAATTTTGATTTATTTTTATTTTTTGATACCTTACAGATTCTTAATTCTGTGGCCTAATTTCTTCTACTATAAAGTATACGTTCAGCAAACCAAAGTAATTTTAATTAGTTCACTGTATGATAATATGATTTTATTTGGGAGTTTAGGCCAGGGTCAAAGAATTAATTACAGTAAATTTAAATCGTCTGCAAAAATCGATTAGTGTTGCAAATCCAATGAAAACAGTTTTCCAAATCCAAAAGACTCATTTTGGGGTAGGATCAATGAAGGGGGGCAGATTTCGGTTTGTGTAGTTTCTGGTTTTGGCCAATCAATCTAAATTAAAAATTGCACATTTTAATAAAACGCATTCGAACTTAAATCCAATTTTCCTTGATGGCTATTGTTATAAATAATAAATATCAGTCGTTGAGGTCACAACCATTTTGCCATTTATAATAAACCAAACAAATTTAATGTGGTATTCAGTTGAGAGTGGAATATTTTGCTGTTCTTTGCAAGCCACGGAAACACAAACAAAAAGTGTTTATTTTACGAAATGAAGCCCTCCATGGGATTACACCACTTCCATCAACATTACAGAAGACAAAATTTGATTGGGCTCAAAACGTTTAGATTGCGACATCCTGTGGTCGATTTTGACCTAATATTGTGCAATTCTCTTCTACTGAAGAGGCCCCAAATAGTGCCTGTCCAGAGATTGCAACCAAAACGTATCGTTAGCCAAAACAGCATTCTGTGTCTTGCGAGCAATGAAAATCAAATTTAATTACGTAGAAGCAACCATCTTGAATATTCTTGATTGCCTATGGAAGATGAAAAAGAAATCATAAAGTAGATCGTCGGATTTAAAATGGCATGCAGTTTCTTGCGGGCAACGAAATTCTTGTCAGCAATGCAAAGCAGAAGTGTTTATTTAAAAGCAACTAGCAAGTTTCTGGAACACTTTAGTATTACTTCAAAAATTGTATGCAGATTCTTATGGGTGCAAAGCAAATGTAATTATTTAGAAGAAACTGTTCTAAGAGTCTCTGGTACAAAAATGGGTCGTCGCATGCAGTTTCTTGTGGGCAAAGAAATTCTCGTGAGCAAAGCAAGGTAAGAGTTTTTGGAATATTTTAGTATTGATGAAAAAGGAAGAAATAGATCGTTGGATTCGAAATATGTCGTTCGTCAAAATTGCATTCAGTTTCCTGTAGGCAATCAAAAGCAAAAATACATGTCTTTCGAAGCAAGAAGTTTCTGGAATATTTGGAGAAATCAAAAGTGTTAGAAACGACCAATTTATGAGAGCCTACATTAATTTGGCGATGAACAGCAAAATGAATTATTTACTACTTTATGGGCCTGTAAAATATTTTAGCGTTACTGTAGTAAGAAAGATAATTTGAAGGAATTAAAGGATTTTACTCAAAACTTAGTTTGCTGGTGGACCATTCCAGAATGTTTTTGTATCGCCAAAGGTTAATTAATTTTCCGAGCTTCTCTTTCACAATCAGTTTTTGATTGGTGGTGATTTCTGATTGACAGATGTAAACCATGTTAAATTATAAACCTAAAGTCGACTGTTTGATTTGCTTTTCTACTTTGGCCCGGAGCAAAAAAAGGTTGTTCATTATAGCTCCAGAGGAACAATGAGAAGGAATCAATGGGCTTTTTAAAGTTTTTGCTGCACATAATTTACAAGAAATATTTTGAAGGAATCAAAACAAGTAATTTGATTTCCAAATTGTTACAAGTGTAACGAATATAACAGAAATAGAACGAAAAGAATTACATTTTCGATTGTTTCGATTTAAATAACATAATCGTGACCTATTTTCTTCTTCATACACCATAAACGATGGTATGATGGGTTCAAAAATTGCTTCGTTTTGATCGTCGGAGACACGTACACTGCCTTCCAAATGTATCCGTCCGAGAAACTGTGCGAAACTGAACCTCAGTGAAATATTCCTAAAATATTTAGATCCCAGCTTCATGTTTGGTGCTTTAATACTTTTGTAAAGTGAGTGTACATAAGAAAATATGCAAATGCTGTTCCTTTACCTTTTGTACTTACTCAGAAGTTAATCAACGTCTTCGTAATTTTGCGTGAAAATAAAAAAAAAAGGATTTAAGTAAGAAATTCGAGTTTGTAATCAAGCTTAATGTCGCCGTGACAATAATAAAAACACAAAAAGCCAATCAAGGCTGCAACAGCAACAACAAAACGAAATTTCATTTATAATTACTATTCACTAATGATACACAATCACGATCGTGCCATGTATTTATAAACAAGTACCAGATGCAGGTCAATAAGGGCAGCTAGAAATTGTAGTTTGATAAATATCACAACTCGGCATTATAATGTCAATCACCCGTTTTCAATTCTGTAGCTATTCCTTGCCTTCATAATCTGATCTAAGCGATTTAAGAGAGCCCGCCGAAAGAACAAGGCGTTCGTTTCATTTCCTTTCTTGAATAATTACAGCGTTTTTAAACGAGATATTAACAGATGTTTACTGTTTCATACATTTATATAACTCCACTCAGTTAAAATAAGAAAAAAGCAAAAGTTTTAAAAGGAGGAAACGGGGAAAAGAAATTTATTATACATGATACAGGGCGCACAGTTTAAAATGTACATATTCAAAAAAGTCGTTCCTACATTACAGTGATAGTTTCACCCTGTATAAGTCGTGAAGTTAGAAATAAGATTGCATATACACCGTGTCCACAGAATATGGAATATGTTATATACTGCAAAAAATACGCGTTACATCAAAAAACCCTGAAACAGGTAAATATTTGATTTTTCTTGCGGATCCTATGACATTTCGCTTGTCATTTGTCATTAGTGACGTCATTGACAGTTTTTTTTAATGGCATGACTAGGTTTCATTTATTTCAAAGAAAGCACACTACTTTACTTTTTACAATGGTATCCTACTTTTGAAGTTTTTCACAAAAGTATTCTAGTTATCCATGTTAAGGCACTACTGAACCTTCTTATTTATCAAAACATTTGCATTCTTCTAAATGTCAGAGTGGTACTTGAACTTAAAGTTACGCTTGTGATTTGGAAGATTTAAAGAGGCACGAAAGTAAAAAAACTTATGGCGCATTTATCTGAAAAGCATCGAATTGAAATATTGATGATGTTGGGATATGGAGACAGAAGAAGACGACAGGAAGAAGTTTGCAATTTATTTAATAACGTATACCCCGAGCATCATATTTCCCAGTCTACTGTTAGTAAAATCTTGCAAACGTTTGAAATGACCGGTACTGTCAAAGACTTGCCGAAAACAGTAAGAAATTTACCTGAAAATAATGAAAATTAGCTGTAGTAGAGAATCCTCATATTTCTATTCGACAAATTGCTCGAAATCATAACTTAATGAAGTCAACTGTACATAAAGTCATAAAAAAAGAAAAGTGGCATGCGTTTCGGCCCTGCGTTGTTCAAGAATTATTTGAAGATGACTTTAAACGACGAATTGAATTTTGTGAAAACATAACGCGTCGACTTGAAGCAGATAGAAATTTTCACAAAAATATTCTTTTCATAGATGAAGCAACGTTTTGTTTGAATGGAAAATTAAACAAACAAAACACACGTTACTGGGCTTCACAAAATCCTCGCTGGTATGTACTCAATACCAGCAAAAAAATCAATGTTTGGGCAGGAATTATTCGAAATCGAATCTTGGGACCCTTCGTTTTTGAGAACAATCTAACTGCAGAAACTTATTTAGACTTTTTGAGATATGAATTAGTTCCTGCTTTAGCTATTTTATATCCAAACGAAGCAGATCCGGATATACCTCATAACAGAATTTGGTTGCAGAATTTGGGGGCTCCTCCTCATTTCGGTATTAACGTCCGTCATTTTCTGAATGTTACCTTTGCCAATCGATGGATAGGGAGAGGAGGTGCAATAGAAAGGCCAGCTCGTTCACCTGATTTAAACCCGTTAGACTTTTTCCTTTGGAGCTATCTTAAAGACAGAGTATACATAAATAAACCAGAAAACATTGAAATCTTAAAAGATAGCATAAGAACAGAGATGAGAGCTATCACACCAGAAATGACTGATAATGTCATTAATGGATTTGAAAATCGAGTTTATCATTGTCTAACAGTAAATGGAATACAATTCGAACATCTTTTGTAGTTTATGAGCGGCAGTTGGATTTTTTCTATTGATTGTGACCCTCGTTTGAAGACTTCATTTATTATTCGAAGAATCATTTAAATTTGTTACATTGTTTACTATTTACTGTTTTCTCAAAATTGATGAAGGATAAAATAATAGTTTTATATCATCGAAAAATCTCTGTCAAATGAGTATAATATGGGGATACCTTATCAATTAAAAATATTTACTTGTTACTCGTTGTGCTTTTGTCTGTGAAAAAGATAACGATTGACTACTGTTTCATGATAGAAAACTAAATGTCAAACAACTTTTATTTGAAACATTTTTTGATTAATGCATACAGGGATATCCACATAAACCGTTCGTTAAAAGTTTTCTAGGTTGCAGTTCACGTAGATATTTGAAATTTAAGGAGCAAGGGTTTTCCGTAGAGATCTCTTTAAATAAAATTGTCTTTGTACCACTTCCGGTTGTACCGGAAGTCGCTATCAACTCGCTTATTTTAAATGGAATGCTATATTTTTTATCACGTTTTTGAATTCTACATATAAAAATATGTTAAGTTGCAATACATTTCCCTATCTCTAAAATGCATCATTTTTGAGATATTTTGAAATTTCTTAAAAATTTGGATTCTGCAATCTGATTTTCAAAAAATTATAACACAGCTATGATTGAAGCAATTTTATTTGTAATAGCTAATATTGTAGTTGGAGCTTTAAGGTTCTTAGAAATTCCATAAGCATAATCTATTAAGCTACAGGGTGTCTAAAACGCACCGCTCCCCTCGAAGATATTCAAACACAGAAAAATACTTTTTTTCAAATAAAACGACCAATATTTTAATACACTATCGTATGTAGAATTAAATGCTGTGTCGAACTATACTAGCATTCCCTATATCTAACTTTAACAGTTTTTCAGTTATAAGATATTTTTGGTTTAATACATAAAAATTTACATTTATTAGGTTAAATATTTCTAATTTTGTTGATATAGTTATGAAAACAACAAACAATTGCATTTAACGTTTCCTGTTACTACAAATTTTAAGCAAAAGCAAAAAAAAGTTGAGAAAAAATCAAAATTATTCAAACGCTGATATTTTAAATCTATTTTTTAAATTCATGAAGAATGATCTAAAATTGTTCAGAGCAGAGAATGTGTGTTCAATCAAATGTACCCCTCTTGTCTCCTATGAATAAAACACAGTTTGGAAAGTTTGAACCTAACTTTATACAATTTGGAAAAATAAAATGTACGAAGATTAGTAACAAATAACGAAGATAATTAGGCAATGGTTTTAAAATACTTTCACGCTAATCCAGAGAATTGCAAACTAGCAGCTATTTTATTTTTCAATTTAAAGTAATGAAATTCATACTTTTTCGTTTTATAAGATCACAAGCGTCCTAAGAGAAGGATGATTAAAGAACTATTAAAATTTGTGAATTTCCACTTGCCAAATTCAATTTTCTTTGGTTGACTACAAAATTTGTAGTAACAGTAATCGTTGTTATAATTTCCATGCTATCTTAATAAAATTAAAAATATTTGATATATTAAAATTGTAATTTTCTATGAATTAAATCGAAAATGTTTCATAATTCAAAAACTGTTAAAGTTAGGTATAGGGAATGCTAGTACAGTTCGACGCAGCATTTGATTCCACATACAACGGTGCATTAAAATATCGGTCATTCCATTTGAAAAAAAGTATTTTTCTGTGTTTGAATATCTTCGAGTGGAGTGATGCTTTTTAAACACCCTGTAGCTTAATAGATCATGCTTATGGAATTTCTAAGAACCTTAAAGCTTCAACTACAATATTAGCTATTACAAATAAAATTGCTTCAATAACAGCTGTATTATAATTTTTTGAAAATCAGATTCCAGAATCCAAATTTCTAAGAAAATTCAAAATATCTCAAAAATGATGCATTTTAGAGATAGGGAAATGTATTGCAATTTAACATATTTTTACATGTAGAATTCAAAAACGTGATAAAAAATATAGCATTCCATTTAAAATAAGCGAGTTGATAGCCATTTCCGGTACAACCGGAAGTGATACAAAGACAATTTTATTTTATTTAAAGAGATCTCTACGGAAAACCCTTGCTCCTTAAATTTCAAATATCTACGTGAACTGCAACCTTGAAAATTTTTAACGAACGGTTTATGTGGATATCCCTGTATACATAAATAAACCAGAAAACATTGAAATCTTAAAAGATAGCATAAGAACAGAGATGAGAGCTATCACACCAGAAATGACTGATAATGTCATTAATGGATTTGAAAATCGAGTGTATCATTGTCTAACAGTAAATGGAATACAATTCGAACATCTTTTGTAGTTTATGAGCGGCAGTTGGATTGTGACCCTCGTTTGAAGATTTTATTTATTATTCGAAGAATCATTTAAATTTGTTACATTGTTTACTATTTACTGTTTTCTCAAAATTGATGAAGGATAAAATAATAGTTTTATATCATCGAAAAATCTCTGTCAAATGAGTATAATATGGGGGTACCTTATCAATTAAAAATATTTACTTGTTCCTCGTTGTGCTTTTGTCTGTGAAAAAGATAACGATTGGCTACTGTTTCATGATAGAAAACTAAATGTCAAACAACTTTTATTTGAAACATTTTTTGATTAATGCATATTTATTAAAGTATTCCATGCTTTTGGGACAAGGTGTAAAAATTTCTATTTCACGTGAAAAAAGAATGTAAACTTCAAAAGTAGGATATCATTGTAAAGAGTAAAGTAGTGTGCTTTCTTTGAAATAAATGAAACCTAGTCGTGCCATTTAAAAAAATTGTCAATGACGTCACTAATGACAAATGACAAGCGAAATTAAAATTTTAATCATGTCATAGGATCCGCAAGAAAAATCAAAAATTTACCTGTTTCAGGGTTTTTTGATGTAACACGTATTTTTGCAGTATATAACATAAAGTAAGTGGCAGATGAAATAGACAGTCAATTTTTTAAAGTTTTATGTACATATTTTTATTTTTCAGAAAAATAATTAGAATAATTTACGTGTTTATGTTTAAAAATCATATGTAACTCTATTATTAACAAAAACTTTCCAAAAAGTTTATCAAATTAATACTTAATCCATTGGCCTTTATTTTTTCGAAGCATTTCAATTCTCTTTTTCATGCTTTTCACTCCATTAATTGCAGTTTTTTTAACTACTTCGCTATTTTCCCATATATCAGTAATATTTTTAAAGTAGAATCTGATCGCGACTGCGAACTTAAGGAACCAATTGGTGTTGCAGGAAACAGTCAACTTAGGGCAGAAAAAGAACTACTCTTTTCGATTTGCCAAGCTTTCGGTAATGTTTATTACCTTCATCAGGGCTGCTACAGATTCGAATAACAAAATTAGAGAAGTTAAGGCTTAACAATTTGTTACTTACATCGGTTGAGGTTAAGTTTTAATAAGATTGCAATAACATCTCCAACGTGGAAAACACTTTTAACGTAAATTAGCCAATAATGACAACTTTAAGGCTTAATGATCACAATAATGATAAAAACAAACACATTAAAATGAAGTTTGAAAATTTAAAAGTGATTAAAAAGGATAAAACTTAAGTTAAGCAGACATGTCTGACAGGACAGACCGCCATGTGCGATGACGTATTGGTACCGACATGATTAGCAACTGACTGTAAAGGTAACTAACTACAATATGGTTTGACAATTCTATCTAAATTAAACAATTAAATAATAAATAAATAAATAAAACCTGCCAGAAGTTGAATGTTGTTTAAATTTAGTTTGTTTTGGAAATTTCTGACGCACAAACCTCAAAACACTTAGAAAGTCATATTGTCGTAACTTGATTCATCTAAATTTGACATATTAATAATGTTATTGTTACCGTTTCGCAGTAAATTATGATAAATGATGCTTAATCCAGAGATATCTGTTTGTTTGTTTAAAGTGTTGTTTGTTGTGTTGCAATCTTATTAAAACTTAACCTCAACCGATGTAAGTAACAAATTGTTAAGCCTTAACTTCTCTAATTTTGTTATTCGAATCTGTAGCAGCCCTGATGACGGTAATAAACATTACCGAAAGCTTGGCAAATCGAAAAGAGTAGTTCTTTTTCTGCCCTAAGTTGACTGCTTCCTGCAACACCAATTGGTTCCTTCAGTAATATTTTTGATTAAATTTTCTTTGTTTGTAATGTTTCTTTTGGATATCTCTTTCTTCAGAACAGCCCGCACATTTTCAATTGGGTTCATATCCGGGGAGTTACCCGGCCAATCCAATAACTGTATTTTGTTAGTTTTAAAGTACTCCATAACCATTTTAGATTTATGACAAGGAGCACCATCTTGCATAAATCTAATATTTTGAGTTCTCCTAAACCAATATCTGAGTTGGGGACGTAATGTAGACTTTAGAACGTGTAAATATTGAACTGAATTCATCATTCCTTCGACGAAATATATGTCTCCTACGCCTTTTGAACTGATCACACCCCAAATCATTACTTGTATCGGATGTTTTACCCTTTGGGTAATGCATTCAGGTAGAATTTTTTCATTTGGGCGACGACGGACAAAAATATTTCGCTCATCACAGAGTTGAATCATTGATTCGTCAGAGAAGCAAACCTAGCAAAGTCAAGTACCTTTAAAAATATTACTAAAAAAAAAAAATACCTACGATGTCCCAAAAGGATTCAGGTAATTTTGCAAATTGTTTTGCCCATAATTTTCTTTTCTTAATCATGGCTTTAGTTAATTTTTGTTTTACGGTACAACGACGTCCAATTAAATTAGCTTCTTTTAGTCTATATCTCAAAGTCCTTTCTGATATATTTATATTTTCTGGTAGCGGTGTAGGTATTTCTTTAGCCGACCTTTTTCGCAATTTTTCTGCCGTATGAATTATTATTCGGTCTTGTCTTTCCGTGGTTTTTCTTCGCGATCAACTTGATATTTTTTACTGCCGATTGCGATACATTATACTTTGAAGCGATTTGACGTTGGTTGTAGCTTGTATTTTGTAATAAAGCCTGAATTTGACTTTTAATATTGTCAGAAAGGGCTTTACCACGACCCATTTTCACCCCTATGTTCGCAAAGAAACTTTTCAATTTTCTTGCTAATTTGTCAGTACAACTGCAATTTAAAGAAGATCTATACATTCAACAATAACAATATATTAAATTATATTACCCTGATGATATTTTGAAAAAGGTTTCCTTTAAAATCTTATAAAAATTGTATTATACAAAGGTACTTTTAACTTAATAATTCAACGAATGGAAATAAACAGCAAAACTGACAGACGAACCTGACGCAGGACTACTTGATCTAGATCATGGATTTTTTTTAAAATGTACCTACTAATATATCAAATGAAATTAAATGCAAATTAGTACGTATTATCAACAAATTAAGAAATTATTTAAGCTCATTATTAAAATTTTCATTGAGTCTAATTCATTTGCCATATATGTATTCCATATTCTGTGGACACGGTGTATGTAATCTTACAACATCCGAAACATAAATAACCGTGTGTGATGTTCTACGAAGGTTAAAATAAAAGGCAGAAAAAAATGAAAATATTATTGCTGCCCACATACGTTGCGTACGTACACATACGAGTTTTAATGCCCCATACAAGTGCACGCGAAATAAAAATTCGATCTATTTCTGAGACTTCATGCACGACCGAACTGACTGTTGAGCATAAATATGTCAGATTCAAAGGAAAAGAACAATTCGTTTTCATGCTCGGTTCTGCTTTTATTATTATTTATTAAATTTTATGAATATTCAAAGATGTATAATAATAAATGTTTACGACTGTTCTATATTTGTCACGACTTAAACGAGTTCTCTCCGCGCAAACTAGATGATGCACGACGTTTCGCCGGGAGAGGAGGTTTTATGTTAAATATGCATTTACATATTTTCGGCGGCGCGATATGAATGAATCCGAAATTTTATAATGCACATCAAACGTAAAGAAGGCATAAAAGAGTTTGTTGCGATTCAAATAAAGCAATTTATAAGCCAAACAACGCTTCAGATTCGTCGAGGAAAAAACGAAAAAGTACCGTAGCCTTACAGCTGTTGGTCTGCACGTCCGCAGTTGCTGCAGTCACATCGCAGTATTGTTGGTCTCCGAGGACGTAAAATGTCTACAGAACCAACCCACAGAACAAGCGTGACTCACACACTATATAGTTTAAGTAGCCAAACCTGAACTATATACAACCATTTTTCCAACTTGCACTTACATATCCAACTATTCAAATCTGAAACCACTCCGTCATTAAACCAAATGGACGTTGTGAGAGGGATACATACGCATTAGCCAAGTGAGCATATATTACCCTGCCGTACCCACCAGTAGTAGTGTCATGATTATGATGAATGCTGCTTTACAAAAATGATGGTAATATGTAAAGACCCGGGGGCCTCTATAAAGGAAAAAATATGGCGGTGCTGTAAATTTGTAGATGGAGGATCGGCCATTTCCATAAATTAAATCTATGACTTACTAACCTCCTTCCCCGATCTGATAAATAATGCGCTAACGCAAACTGATAGTAATTTTCCAAGTGGAAAGACTTCCCCTCCTTACATCACGTAAATAATGGTCGTAAATTACTAATTAATTTTCATCTTCGGATTGAAAACTCGCAGTGAAGATAATTAAACGTTTAAGAACGTGCTCACGTTATGAAGTTGACGTGCGTCAGGAAGTCATCTAGGAGATTAATGTGAATTAGCAAAAAAGTGGAAATTGTACTACGTGAGGTCGTTTTAAACCTGAATTACAACCGTCATATTAATTACGTCATTTGGTTTTGGGTCAGGAGAGGGCCAACTGAATTGCGGTCGATTAAAAGCAGCGAAAACCGCATCGTCGATTTGCAATGGGAAAAAAAACCACCCTTAATGTTAAACATGCAAATAAAATTACTGAATGAATTTACGAGTGTTTATTTTGGTTATTGTTCGGTAGCGACGTGGGTGCAAAATAAAGTGGATAAAAATGATTCATAACGCACGAAAGGACGCCGTCGCATGTTCGGAATAATCCCGGCGTCGTCGTGAGCGTCGTGACCGACGTGCACATGGAACGAAATTTTACGTTGCAAACTATAATCCGCGTAATCGCGTACGCACATCGCTGCATATGGACGCTTCATTGCAACCATCCCTTCATAAAATCACCCCCTCGTCTCCCCCGTGTCAACAGCTCTGCTCTGTCAACCACAATTTCACTCGCGTCGACATCCAGTTGCAAAATGAACTTTACGCTTATAAAATTACGCGATTACGCATTTCACGTATACTGTGCATTTATCGCTTATAAACCATTTATGGAATACAATTTTCATTACGTCGTCAGCGTAATTACGTTATCGTACTTACTTAGGCTAGATAATGGAAGTTTTATTTTGCAAAAATAATCTCATCAACGACATACGTAGAACAAACTTGGCACACCCTTAAACCAAATTGAATTCGACTTAATACACAACAACATTTTTTGCCCAAGACTTGAAATATCATATTGAAAGAAGCGAGGATTATCGCAGGACGAAATTAGAACCAAACTGAACTCGACTTAACCGTCAATAACAAAACAGTTTTTCCAAACGTGATTTAACACTTGATATATCAAATGTAGAATTAAATTAGAACAGACTTCAAATGAGCTTATTGAACTTTTCGACTTAAGTTAATGTGTAACAAACATGATATATTAAATATAGAATTAAATTAGAACGAATCAAATTAAACTGAATTTGAACGTACTTATTTGCTTTCGAATTGATCGAGAGGTAAAGAAATTAATTGATAGAATGTGATTGTGTTTGATTTGAATATGTGAGTAGCGTAGGTAAAAGAAATTGGGAGCGCCGACCTCGTCGCCGATGAACCAAACAAAAGTAGATTCAGAAGGAGGAATATGAGAACGCGTGTAATAAATTGCAGGAAGTTTTTCGTCCTCAAGAATCATAATGCCCCGTCGAAATTCAAGTTAAATAGCGATGCCAGTTTTGAGCTGAGCTGGCTGGTAGACGCCACGTTAATGGCGGATCTTATCTCACTCTTGAGGTGTCACCAAGTACGCCTAAGTCAGATAGCTAACATAACCGAAGCATGCATGCATAATACTCGCTCACCGAGGCACTGATTAAAATTCTCAAACAAAGATTGTAACCGTGAGCCAGGCGACGTAACATGTAAAACACGAACGGCAAAAAGCACGCCTTTCAGTCACCATTAATAATCGTTTTGCGTACTTCACCACTAATGCCGTTTCATTTAAATATTTACTTTACGGGAAACACTTATGCTAATCACTTTTATCAACGCAACGCAACAAATTCAAATCCAATCACCTCAAATTGGCACTTCTCCTGATGTAGCCTATAGTTTATAGTCAAGTAGTTTTACTTCCGTTTAACTTCACTTGCTTTTTTCTTTTAAATCGCAACGAAAATCTGCATACAATGCAATCAAATACGACGTCGTTTTACAAAAATCGATAAAACAATACCTACTTGACGTAATTTAAGTCCCCCCTTTTTTTTTATTTACCTGAATTTCAAACGAATACAAATCAAAGTGCGATGCAATTCCCCCCTATTTTGTTTTATCTAAATTTAACGCACATGTAAATGTTCCACTTTATTATACATTTACATTTACATTTACAATGTAAGAAGACACTTTTTCATAATGTTTGTTCATCAAATAGGACGCGTTATCTTTAACATGGTTTAAATTAAAAAAAAAACCCGGTTCTATTTTGATTCTATTAAACTCGGCCGAGTCTGCAAACTGGCAACAACAATAAAAGTATTTCGTTATTTCATCATAAAAACGTCTTAACTTCATTATTTCTTAATGAGTTTTAAATTAGGGAGTCACCTCGGTATTGAATTATCTCGGAGTTAAAAAAAAAATCGCGGATTGTCATGTATTTAATAACTTGCAACAAGTTGTTACGAGCTTCAGTTATGACGTAATGAAAACTTTTATGAGTTATGTCAAAATGATACGTATTTAAGCGTTGTCTGTGCCTTTTGCGACTCGTAGGTAGAAACTTTTAAATGAGTCAATTAAGTTAAGGCGTCAGAACTAACCAATTGCTTCATCTGAAGGGTACAGATTTATTACGGTGGTGGCAATTTGAGTGTGGTGGCGCGTAAAGTTGTCATCTTTAATCCGTATTCAAGTAGTCAAAGGAATTGCGCGTCGGCTTCGGCTTTACCTGATTTATAATAAATACTTTGTCCTCGGATGAATTTTATGCGTTTTAAATCCCGCGTTCTTTTTTTTCTCTCGCCCAGATTGGGGGGTATTGGTTTCCGCAAGAACGAGTTTGGAATTAATGCTCTTACCTTGAGGATGATAAAATCCATGTATGTCTGGTTCGAGCGAGTTGCATAAACGGCGTTCAAATAATTCCGAGCGCACCAGGAGTTACCGGCATTACAAGAGCGCGACTCCGCGGAAGAACAACGTGTGTTGTATGCCTTGTGAACAACAAGCTGCCTACTACAACGAGGTACCGAGGGAAACTGTGCCAGCGCTCCGCCTGTATAGCTGTCTCCTCTACACCCTCGACAGCCGCGCACCCCACCGCTCGCCTTCATCAGCAATACGCGTTCATTATCTTATATTGTTGATGGCAAGGTTCAGGGCTCGCCATAGCCAGTTAGGCCACTGATCTTGTCGTCTGTCGTATGAACGCGTGACAACCCCTCTTCTACACTCCAAAACACCAATAATAACGACCAGTTGTTCTTTCCGAAACTCTATTTCAATTATTTCACCACGTTCCAGATCATCCCAAACTCGCTGAATCCTATGCGGTCACGCAAAGATATTCTTTTGTGTCACCAACCTACACACGATGACTCGTTTTTGTACCAACACCTACACTCTCCCGCTCGCCAGAACTAATTTATTTCTACGTCTACTACTTTCTTCGTATACACCATAATAAATAAGTCCAATACGCGACCAATTACAAACATATATAGAACACCCATAAACCAAATTGAATTCGACTTAATGCACAACTTTTTTCGCCCAAGACTTGAAATATCACATTGAAAGAAGCGAGGATGATCACAGAACGAAATTAGAACGCGCTTAAACCAAATTGAATTCGACTTAATCATCAGTAACAAAACAGTTATTCCAAACATGATTTAACACTTGATACATGATAAATTTCCAATTAAAAAATTAAGTTGGCAAATGTATTTTTGATTGAACTTAAGTGATCGACTTAAGTGAATCCCATCAACTTACACCGTACGAAATTAGAACGTGTTTAAACCAAATTGATTTCGATTTAAAAACACAACTTTTTCCCCAAGACTTGAAATGTCACATTAAAAGAAGCGAAGAGGATCCATACATCAACGCGAAGATTACCTCAGAACGAAATTAGAACCAAATTGGATTCGACTTAACCATCAATAACAAAACAGTTATTCCAAACATGATTTAACACTTGATATGAGGGCCGCCTTTTAAGTTTTTACAAATGACTACTAGATGGCGCTATTGAGATGTGACGTGACTATTTTCGTAAAATTTGACATTTGTTATTGTTAAAACAGAAACAGCTCAGAAATCGGCCGATTAGTTTGTTTACAGTGAGCGTTTAAAAAAAGCAATTTTGTAGAAAAATGGAAATTTCACGTGAAGGTTTTCGTTGGATGATTTTTTATGATTTTAGTAAAGGCTTAACTCAACAACAATGCCTCGAATCGCTTCGTTCAACTTTTGGTAATGAAGCTCCATCAGAAAAGACAGTTTACAACTGGTTTGCAGAATTTCGTCGTGGTCGTGCTTTCGTCAGTGATGAATTTCGTGAAGGTCGACCAAAATCGGTTGTTGTTCCAAAAAACATCGATGCTGTGCGCAACATGATTGAAGAGGATCCCCATGTGACTTACCGTGAGATAGAGGCATTCTTAGGCATATCGAAGACTGCAGTACATTCGATTTTGCATGAACATTTAGGCGTGAAAAAGATTTGCTCCCGATGGATTCCGCATAATTTAACCGAAGCTCAGAAAAAGGCTCGTGTCAATTGGCGTAAGGAAATGCTCAAGAAATTCGGCCGAGGAACTGCAAAATCCGTATACAACATCGTAACAGGTGACGAAACTTGGATATATTCGTACGAGCCGGAAACTAAGCAGCAATCAACTGTTTGGGTGTTCCAAGATGAACCAAATCCAACAAAAGTTGTTCGTTCACGAAGCACTTCCAAGAAAATGATTGCTTGTTTCTTTGGTTGTACTGGACATGTCGCAACCATTCCTTTAGAGGATCGAAGAACAGTTAATGCTGAATGGTATACAACAATTTGTTAGCCAGAAGTCATCGATGAAATCAGGCAAAACAACCGAAAACGTCGCATCATCCTTCATCATGACAATGCCAGTTCTCACACAGCACGTTTAACAGTTGATTACTTGAATGAAGGAGAAAAACATTGAATTAATGTCTCATTGCCCGTATTTACCTGATTTATCGCCTAACGACTTCTTTGTGTTCCCGAATGTCAAACAAAAAATGAGTGGGCAGCGATTTTCATCACCTCAAGAAACTGTTGAAGCCCTCAAAAACCATGTTTTAGAGATACCAGCTTCAGAATGGGAAAAATGTTTCGAAAATTGGTTCGAACGTATGCAAAAGTGTATAAAACTTAAAGGCGAATATTTTGAAAAGCAATAAAACGATTTGTACCAAAAGAAAATTTTTCTTTCCTTGTTTTTGTAAAAACTAAAAAGTATCCCTCGTACATGATAAATTTCCAATCAAAAAATTAAGTTGGCAAATGTATTTTTTATTTATTGAACTGTTCGACTTAAGTGAATGTGGAGGTTATCCCATCAACTTACACCGAACGAAATTAGAACGTGTTTAAACCAAATTGATTTCGATTTAAAAACACAACTTTTTTCCCAAGACTTGAAATGTCACATTAAAAGAAGCGAAGAGGATCCATACATCAACGCGAAGATTATCTCAGAACGAAATTAGAACCAAATTGGATTCGACTTAACCATCAATAACAAAACAGTTATTCCAAACATGATTTACACTTGATACATGATAAATTTCCAATCAAAAAATTAAGTTGGCAAGTGTATTTTTTATTTATTGAACTGTTCGACTTAAGTGAATGTGGAGGTTATCCCTTCAACTTACACCGAACGAAATTAGAACGTGTTTAAACCAAATTGATTTCGATTTAAAAACACAACTTTTTTCCCCAAGACTTGAAATGTCACATTAAAAGAAGCGAAGAGGATCCATACATCAACGCGAAGATTATCTCAGAACGAAATTAGAACCAAATTGGATTCGACTTAACCATCAATAACAAAACAGTTATTCCAAACATGATTTACACTTGATACATGATAAATTTCCAATCAAAAAATTAAGTTGGCAAGTGTATTTTTTATTTATTGAACTGTTCGACTTAAGTGAATGTGGAGGTTATCCCTTCAACTTACACCGAACGAAATTAGAACGTGTTTAAACCAAATTGATTTCGATTTAAAAACACAACTTTTTTCCCAAGACTTGAAATGTCACATTAAAAGAAGCGAAGAGGATCCATACATCAACGCGAAGATTATCTCAGAACGAAATTAGAACCAAATTGGATTCGACTTAACCATCAATAACAAAACAGTTATTCCAAACATGATTTACACTTGATACATGATAAATTTCCAATCAAAAAATTAAGTTGGCAAGTGTATTTTTTATTTATTGAACTGTTCGACTTAAGTGAATGTGGAGGTTATCCCTTCAACTTACACCGAACGAAATTAGAACGTGTTTAAACCAAATTGATTTCGATTTAAAAACACAACTTTTTTCCCCAAGACTTGAAATGTCACATTAAAAGAAGCGAAGAGGATCCATACATCAACGCGAAGATTATCTCAGAACGAAATTAGAACCAAATTGGATTCGACTTAACCATCAATAACAAAACAGTTATTCCAAACATGATTTACACTTGATACATGATAAATTTCCAATCAAAAAATTAAGTTGGCAAGTGTATTTTTTATTTATTGAACTGTTCGACTTAAGTGAATGTGGAGGTTATCCCTTCAACTTACACCGAACGAAATTAGAACGTGTTTAAACCAAATTGATTTCGATTTAAAAACACAACTTTTTTCCCCAAGACTTGAAATGTCACATTAAAAGAAGCGAAGAGGATCCATACATCAACGCGAAGATTATCTCAGACGTTTTTCTAGCTTTTGTATTCCTTGTAAAAATTACGATTGCTCTAGCTCTTCAAAATAAGCGTTTGTTGCAGCAATGACATCATCGTTGGAGCCAAATTTTTTTCCGCCAAGCCATTTTTTCATATTTGGAAATAGGAAATAATCGCTGGGTGCTAAATCCGGCGAATATGGTGGATGCGGCAGCAATTCGTATCTTAACTCATGGAACTTTACCATGGCGACGACGCAAGTGTGCACACGTGCATTGTCTTGGTGGAAGATGATTTTTTTCTTCGCCAAATGTGGACGTTTTTCTTTAACAGCAGAGTTAAAACGGTCCAATAAGTTGACATAATACTCTCCATTAATCGTTTTACCCTTTTCAAAGTAATCGACGTGAATTATGCCGTGTACATCCCAAAACACTGTAGCCATGACTTTGGTCGCCGATAAAGTCGTCTTAGCCTTCTTTGGCGCAGTTTCCCCTCGAAAAATCCACTGTTTGGACTGTTCTTCCGTCTCTGGTGTGCTGTAATGAATCCATGTTTCATCAACAGTTACGAACCTACGCCAAAAGTCATTCCGATTGCGGTTTAACATCGCCAAACATTCGTTTGAAGTTGACACACGTGTGTGTTTATTGTCAATTGTGAGTAACCGCAGCACCCATCTTGCGGAAAGCTTTTTCATATCCAAATGAGTTGTTAAAATATTCTGCATCCGCTCGATTGAGATGCCCACAATTTCGGCAATTTCACGCACTTTCACTCTGCGATCATTTACCACGATATCATGGATTTTTTCAATCATTTCTGAAGTGGTAACCTCATTTGGACGACCTGGACGATCTTCATCAGAGATGCTTGTACGACCACGTTTGAATTCAGCTGTCCAATATTTTATGGTTGATAACGAAGGTGTAGAGTCTCCATAAACTTCGCTGAGTTCCGTTTTAATCTCATCATTTGTTTTCTTTTTCAAATGTTCAAAAACTAGTATTTTATCACTGCTTGATATTCAATTTTATCCATTGTTGTAAAATCACAAAAGTTGTTCTATTAAAAGACTGTCATTGACAAACTAAATCACTCAGCGACTTGACAGTTGGGCAGTATTGTTGTGAAAGGTTATATTTACGAAAAATACCACGTTTTAAAATCTAGCAGCACTATCTCTGGCCTAGGCCAGGTACTTAGCATACTGCCCTCGTACATGATAAATTTCCAATTAAAAAATTAAGTTGGCAAATGTATTTTTTATTGAACTTTTCGACTTAAGTGAATCCCATCAACTTACACCGAACGAAATTAGAACGTGTTTAAACCAAATTGATTTCGATTTAAAAACACAACTTTTTTCCCAACACTTGAAATGTCACATTAAAAGAAGCGAAGAGGATCCATACACCAACGCGAAGATTATCTCAGAACGAAATTAGAACCAAATTGGATTCGACTTAACCATCAATAACAAAACAGTTATTCCAAACATGATTTAACACTTGATACATCAAAGTAGAATTAAATTAGAAAAGATTTCAATCAAGCTTAAATCAATGTAAGCCAGTTGCGATTTATTTGCTTTGTACTTGTGTTTGACTTAACTTAATCCGAAGATTATCCCTTCAACTTACACCGAACGAAATTAGAACGTGTTTAAACCAAATTGATTTCGATTTAAAAACACAACTTTTTTCCCAAGACTTGAAATGTCACATTAAAAGAAGCGAAGAGGATCCATACATCAACGCGAAGATTATCTCAGAACGAAATTAGAACCAAATTGGATTCGACTTAACCATCAATAACAAAACAGTTATTCCAAACATGATTTAACACTTGATACATCAAAGTAGAATTAAATTAGAACAGATTTCAATCAAGCTTAAATCAATGTAAGTCAGTTGCGATTTATTTGCTTTGTACTTGTGTTTGACTTAACTTAATCCGAAGATTATCCCATCAACTTACACCGAACGAAATTAGAACGTGTTTAAACCAAATTGATTTCGATTTAAAAACACAACTTTTTTCCAAAGACTTGAAATGTCACATTAAAAGAAGCGAAGAGGATCCATACACCAACGCGAAGATTATCTCAGAACGAAATTAGAACCAAATTGGATTCGACTTAACCATCAATAACAAAACAGTTATTCCAAACATGATTTACACTTGATACATGATAAATTTCCAATCAAAAAATTAAGTTGGCAAGTGTATTTTTTATTTATTGAACTGTTCGACTTAAGTGAATGTGGAGGTTATCCCTTCAACTTACACCGAACGAAATTAGAACGTGTTTAAACCAAATTGATTTCGATTTAAAAACACAACTTTTTTCCCAAGACTTGAAATGTCACATTAAAAGAAGCGAAGAGGATCCATACATCAACGCGAAGATTATCTCAGACGTTTTTCTAGCTTTTGTATTCCTTGTAAAAAATACGATTGCTCTAGCTCTTCAAAATAAGCGTTTGTTGCAGCAATGACATCATCGTTGGAGCCAAATTTTTTTCCGCCAAGCCATTTTTTCATATTTGGAAATAGGAAATAATCGCTGGGTGCTAAATCCGGCGAATATGGTGGATGCGGCAGCAATTCGTATCTTAACTCATGGAACTTTACCATGGCGACGACGCAAGTGTGCACACGTGCATTGTCTTGGTGGAAGATGATTTTTTTCTTCGCCAAATGTGGACGTTTTTCTTTAACAGCAGAGTTAAAACGGTCCAATAAGTTGACATAATACTCTCCATTAATCGTTTTACCCTTTTCAAAGTAATCGACGTGAATTATGCCGTGTACATCCCAAAACACTGTAGCCATGACTTTGGTCGCCGATAAAGTCGTCTTAGCCTTCTTTGGCGCAGTTTCCCCTCGAAAAATCCACTGTTTGGACTGTTCTTCCGTCTCTGGTGTGCTGTAATGAATCCATGTTTCATCAACAGTTACGAACCTACGCCAAAAGTCATTCCGATTGCGGTTTAACATCGCCAAACATTCGTTTGAAGTTGACACACGTGTGTGTTTATTGTCAATTGTGAGTAACCGCAGCACCCATCTTGCGGAAAGCTTTTTCATATCCAAATGAGTTGTTAAAATATTCTGTATCCGCTCGATTGATATGCCCACAATTTCGGCAATTTCACGCAC
This sequence comes from Dorcus parallelipipedus, assembly GCA_958336345.1. Taxonomy (NCBI): domain Eukaryota; kingdom Metazoa; phylum Arthropoda; class Insecta; order Coleoptera; family Lucanidae; genus Dorcus; species Dorcus parallelipipedus. The sequence goes on along the minus strand of OY284479.1, from coordinate 2,811,191 downwards.
TGTCACTCTGCGATCATTTACCACGATATCATGGATTTTTTCAATCATTTCTGAAGTGGTAACCTCATTTGGACGACCTGGGCGATCTTCATCAAAGATGCTTGTACGACCACGTTTGAATTCAGCTGTCCAATATTTTATGGTTGATAACGAAGGTGTAGAGTCTCCATAAACTTCGCTGAGTTCCGTTTTAATCTCATCATTTGTTTTCTTTTTCAAAAACTAGTATTTTATCACTGCTTGATATTCAATTTTATCCATTGTTGTAAAATCACAAAAGTTGTTCTATTTAAAAGACTGTCATTGACAAACTAAATCACTCAGCGACTTGACAGTTGGGCAGTATTGTTGTGAAAGGTTATATTTACGAAAAATACCACGTTTTAAAATCTAGCAGCACTATCTCTGGCCTAGGCCAGGTACTTATCATACTGCCCTCGTACATGCTAAATTTCCAATTAAAAAATTAAGTTGGCAAATGTATTTTTTATTGAACTTTTCGACTTAAGTGAATCCCATCAACTTACACCGAACGAAATTAGAACGTGTTTAAACCAAATTGATTTCGACTTAAAAACATGACTTTTTTCCCAAGACTTGAAATATCACATTAAAAGAAGCGAAGAGGATCCATACATCAACGCGAAGATTATCTCAGAACGAAATTAGAACCAAATTGGATTCGACTTAACCATCAATAACAAAACAGTTATTCCAAACATGATTTAACACTTGATACATGATAAATTTCCAATCAAAAAATTAAGTTGGCAAATGTATTTTTTATTTATTGAACTGTTCGACTTAAGTGAATGTGGAGGTTATCCCATCAACTTACACCGAACGAAATTAGAACGTGTTTAAACCAAATTGATTTCGATTTAAAAACACAACTTTTTTTCCCAACACTTGAAATATCACATTAAAAGAAGCGAAGAGGATCCATACATCAACGCGAAGATTATCTCAGAACGAAATTAGAACCAAATTGGATTCGACTTAACCATCAATAACAAAACAGTTACTCCAAACATGATTTAACACTTGATATGAAGGCCGCCTTTTAAGTTTTTACAAATGACTACTAGATGGCGCTATTGAGATGTGACGTGACTATTTTCGTAAAATTTGACATTTGTTATTGTTAAAACAGAAACAGCTCAGAAATCGGCCGATTAGTTTGTTTACAGTGAGCGTTTAAAAAAAGCAATTTTGTAGAAAAATGGAAATTTCACGTGAAGGTTTTCGTTGGATGATTTTTTATGATTTTAGTAAAGGCTTAACTCAACAACAATGCCTCGAATCGCTTCGTTCAACTTTTGGTAATGAAGCTCCATTAGAAAAAACAGTTTACAACTGGTTTGCAGAATTTCGTCGTGGTCGTGCTTTCGTCAGTGATGAATTTCGTGAAGGTCGACCAAAATCGGTTGTTGTTCCAAAAATCATCGATGCTGTGCGCATTAATCACATTTCAATCAAATAACATTTTAGAAAATTGCATTTTCGACGACGCTTCGCCAAATTCGGTTTAAAACTATGATTTGAATTCCAGAATCCAGAATCAAGTTTTAGAGTTTAGTAAAATGAAACCAGGGGTGTAAATAACTAAGGTAGGTATAAAGTAAATAAATAATGGTGAACATGATTGAAGAGGATCGCCATGTGACTTACCGTGAGCTAGAGGCATTCTTAGGCATATCGAAGACTGCAGTACATTCGATTTTGCATGAACATTTAGGCGTGAAAAAGATTTGCTCCCGATGGATTCCGCATAATTTAACCGAAGCTCAGAAAAAGGCTCGTGTCAATTGGCGTAAGGAAATGCTCAAGAAATTCGGCCGAGGAACTGCAAAATCCGTATAAAACATCGTAACAGGTGACGAAACTGGGATATATTCATACGAGCCGGAAACTAAGCAGCAATCAACTGTTTGGTTGTTCCAAGATGAACCAAATCCAACAAAAGTTGTTCGTTCACGAAGCACTTCCAAGAAAATGATTGCTTGTTTCTTTGGTTGTACTGGACATGTCGCAACCATTCCTTTAGAGGATCGAAGAACAGTTAATGCTGAATGGTATACAACAATTTGTTTGCCAGAAGTCATCGATGAAATCAGGAAAAACAACCGAAAACGTCGCATCATCCTTCATCATGACAATGCCAGTTCTCACACAGCACGTTTAACAGTTGATTACTTGAAGGAGAAAAACATTGAATTAATGTCTCATTGCCCGTATTTACCTGATTTATCGCCTAACGACTTCTTTTTGTTCCCGAATGTCAAACACAAAATGAGTGGGCAGCGATTTTCATCACCTCAAGAAGCTGTTGAAGCCTTCAAAAACCATGTTTTAGAGATACCAGCTTCAGAATGGGAAAAATGTTTCGAAAATTGGTTCGAACGCATGCAAAAGTGTATAAAACTTAAAGGCGAATATTTTGAAAAGCAATAAAACGATTTGTACCAAAAGAAAATTTTTCTTTCCTTGTTTTTGTAAAAACTAAAAAGTATCCCTCGTACATGATAAATTTCCAATCAAAAAATTAAGTTGGCAAATGTATTTTTTATTTATTGAACTGTTCGACTTAAGTGAATGTGGAGGTTATCCCATCAACTTACACCGAACGAAATTAGAACGTGTTTAAACCAAATTGATTTCGATTTAAAAACACAACTTTTTTCCCAAGACTTGAAATGTCACATTAAAAGAAGCGAAGAGGATCCATACATCAACGCGAAGATTATCTCAGAACGAAATTAGAACCAAATTGGATTCGACTTAACCATCAATAACAAAACAGTTATTCCAAACATGATTTACACTTGATACATGATAAAATTCCAATCAAAAAATTAAGTTGGCAAGTGTATTTTTTATTTATTGAACTGTTCGGCTTAAGTGAATGTGGAGGTTATCCCGTCAACTTACACCGAACGAAATTAGAACGTGTTTAAACCAAATTGATTTCGATTTAAAAACACAACTTTTTTCCCAAGACTTGAAATATCACGTTAAAAGAAGCGAAGAGGATCCATACATCAACGCGAAGATTATCTCAGAACGAAATTAGAACCAAATTGGATTCGACTTAACCATCAGTAACAAAACAGTTATTCCAAACATGATTTAACACTTGATACTGTGACATACTTTTTTTGTAAGTAGATTCTCACCTGTTTGGTTGCCATAGCTCAGTTTAGTCGGAGGCTGAGGTGGATTCGGAAGGGTAATTCTTCGAACTATATTCTTAAAAACATAACTTGCGTAATTCATAAAAAAATAGTAAATGTTAAATGACAAAACGAAAGCTGTTGAGCGCCAAGTAATCTCTTTAAACTGTAATTACTAAAACAGTCCGGAACCAAACTAAAGAACTCGAAACAGATTTTTAGATTACGCAAATTTATTTTAAAGAAATTAGTCTTTAATCGTAACAGAAAATGAAAAAGAATGTTTGAAAATGAAAAATAATATAATTGATAAATTATGTAACGATTTAACATAAAAAGTAATTCGACCAAACAAAATATATATACTAACATGTGTACAAAAAAAACTTAAAGTAGAAAAAATTAATATGATGCAAACTATATATAAATGACCCATACAAATAAATGTAACATAGCACTAGATAAATACGAAGGTGACTCAATATACTATAATTATTGTCCACAGACAATCAAAATAAATTTAATGGATGATTTCCATACGGTACGGTAATATTTCCAAAACGATACGGCACGATACGGTAGTTTCTTCAATACGATACGGTACGATAGTTAATTCAATACGATACGATACGGTAATTTTCTCGATACGATACGATACGATACGATAAGTTTGTCCATACGAAGCGATACTGACAGTTTTGTCGATACGATACGATACTAATAATAATGGTTGTTTCTTACGCAATCCTGACGATAGCTTGACCTGAGTTCCAATTACGACTCCGTTGAATTTATCTTCAAACGACTCCGCAATAACTGGACTTGTTTCCAGGAACAACCACGTCAAATAAAAAGAGAACTCCTGTCCGGTAGTATCTTCAAAAGAGAACGGTAATATCTTCAAAACGAGAACGCCGTAAACAGCAAGGAATTATCCCATAAAAACTCGTGCGGTAGGAGGAAAGCTTCGGCCTCGGTAACTCAACACAATTTCGGGAATCCAAAAAACTAATCTTCAAATGTTCAACACAATTTCGGAAGTCCAAAAAACTAATCTTCTAAAGTTCAACACAATTTCGGAAGTCCAAAAAAACTCTACATAAAGAGAAAAAGAACCTTAGAAAATATTCTCCTAAACAACTAGGGTACTTACAATCTTCTGTTAGTTTTTTCCTGATCGAGAACCTTAAAGCAACACGTGCTCGGATACGGTAGCGGAAACGGTAGCGTTGTGGCAAAAAGCAGACGACAAACTGACACAGTTGGGCTTACGAGAGATAGAGACGTAAATATTTGCCAAACTGGAATATCTCAAAGCCGCTCAGCTTCACAAAACCACAAAAATTTGAAGGCGCAAACCACGCGTCTACAATGGCGTACTCGCACGCAGTAATCGTACGATAATCGAAGAAGTCGGAAACTCGTCAAAGATTTTCTACGCAATTTCCGTATACGTCATCAAGAAATATCGATCAATAAAATCGACCAAAGGACCATGTACGACATCTACAGATTAATTTCCGAAACAAACAAATGGCTTTAAGAAGAAAATAGAAGTCCGCATTACTATCTGAAATTAAAACACAAATCCTGAGAGATAGAGGCGTGAAAGTCATAAATACGAAATTAATTAAACGAACGAAACAGTTTTTACTTAAATTTCAGCAGCAAAATAACGAGAAAATACGTAAAAAAAATAATGTAACGGACAGCGAAAAATGTGAACGTTACAATACATGATAAATTTCCAATCAAAAAATTAAGTTGGCAAATGTATTTTTTATTTACTGAACTGTTCGACTTAAATGAATGTGGAGGTTATCCCATCAACTTACACCGAACGAAATTAGAACTCGTTTAAACCAAATTGATTTCGATTTAAAAACACAACTTTTTTCCCAAGACTTGAAATATCACATTAAAAGAAGCGAAGAGGATCCATACATCAACGCGAAGATTATCTCAGAACGAAATTAGAACCAAATTGGATTCGACTTAACCATCAATAACAAAACAGTTATTCCAAACATGATTTAACACTTGATACATGATAAATTTTCAATCAAAAAATTAAGTTGGCAAATGTATTTTTCATTGAACTGTTCGACTTAAGTGAATGTGGGGGTTATCCCATCAACTTACACAGAACGAAATTAGAACGTGTTTAAACCAATTTGATTTCGATTTAAAAACACAACTTTTTTCCCAAGACTTGAAATGTTAGATTAAAAGAAGCGAAGAGGATCCATACATCAGATTATCTCAGAACGAAATTAGAACCAAATTGGATTCGACTTAACCATCAATAACAAAACAGTTATTCCAAACATGATTTAACACCTGATACATCAAAGTAGAATTAAATTAGAACAGATTTCAATCAAGCTTAAATCAATGTAAGCCAGTTGCGATTTATTTGCTTTGTACTTGTGTTTGACTTAACTTAATCCGAAGATTATCCCATCAACTTACACCGAACGAAATTAGAACGTGTTTAAATCAAATTGATTTCGATTTAAAAACACAACTTTTTTCCCAAGACTTGAAATATCACATTAAAAGAAGCGAAGAGGATCTATATATCAACGCGAAGTTTATCTCAGAACGAAATTAGAACCAAATTGGATTCGACTTAACCATCAATAACAAAACAGTTATTCCAAACATGATTTAACACTTGATACATCAAAGTAGAATTAAATTAGAACAGATTTCAATCAAGCTTAAATCAATGTAAGTCAGTTGCGATTTATTTGCTTTGTACTTGTGTTTGACTTAACTTAATCCGAAGATTATCCCATCAACTTACACCGAACGAAATTAGAACGTGTTTAAACCAAATTGATTTCGATTTAAAAACACAACTTTTTTCCCAAGACTTGAAATGTCACATTAAAAGAAGCGAAGAGGATCCATACATCAACGCGAAGATTATCTCAGAACGAAATTAGAACCAAATTGGATTCGACTTAACCATCAATAACAAAACAGTTATTCCAAACATGATTTAACACTTGATACATCAAAGTAGAATTAAATTAGAACAGATTTCAATCAAGCTTAAATCAATGTAAGCCAGTTGCGATTTATTTGCTTTGTACTTGTGTTTGACTTAACTTAATCCGAAGATTATCTCATCAACTTGCACAGAACGAAATTAGAACTCGTTTAAACCAAATTGGATTCGACTTAAAACATAATATATCAACTATAGATTAGATTAAATTAGATTGAAATTCAATATTCTTAAGTCAGTCGTGATTTATTTGCTTTCGAATTGATCGAGAGGTAAAAAAAAAATAATAGAATTAATTGATAAAAATGTACTGTATGGTTGTATTTGATTTGAATTTGTAAGTAGTGTAGATCAATTCCTCCCCCAATCAAAGGAATTCATCCCTTTTCTTAAGAGAAACATCGATAGAACTTTAATTTGCAGAATGTCACAAGTATACCTACATGTTGATAAGCAAGTTAAGCTAAAACTAGGCGGAATTAACTTGTCTTCTACTTGGAATAAAGCAATCTATTTTAAACCAATTTACGTCTACGTCTACTCTTTGAATATTTCGTCGCCGTAGTAAACAAGTCTAAGATTAACTAAAAACCACTGGAATTAATCACATTTCAATCAAATAACATTTTAGAAAATTGCATTTTCGACGACGCTTCGCGAAATTCGGTTTAAAACTATGTTTTGAATTCCAGAATCAAGTTTTACAGTTTAGTAAAATGAAACCAGGGGTGTAAATAACTAAGGTATGTATAAAGTAAATAAATAATGGTGAAATTTATTTTTTATTTGAAATTATTCGGTCGTAAATAAATATAAAGAAGTACAGAAGCTTTGAAAATTTTTTTTTGGAGGCCAAATTTTCTCCTTTTTTTCTTGTTTGTGCGCGCCTTTGAATAAATACAGAAGGGTGTATTTTAAGGAATCGAAGAATGTTTCGAGTTTGTCCCGGCGAAATTTTCTCATATAACTTTCTTTAACTGTTTATTTCGCGGAAGAATTAAATTGCACAAAATATGAAATCGGGGGAAATTACAAAAGTTTCAACTTTTATATTATAATTGTGAATTTTTAATTCGGATCTCTTCTTAAGCGAAGTTTCGAGTTCCGTGGATTTTACACGCCGACACGTTCTCCGACTTTAATATGGGGGCTAAGTAATAAACATAGAAACAGAAGCAAGAATGCACTTCTATACTAAGTGCAGGACAGAAGGATCGTATTACACCCTTTTCACATATCATTAGGTCATATTACATTCCTAGTATGATGAGGTTCTCACTCTGAATACCGTGTCTTTACATTTCAACCCTCAATCCCTGTTTGAATTATTTAGATTACAAACAGAAACGCGACAATAATACTACATTAGTTAGCTGCAACTATTCAAGAACAGTTTCGAGATTTACACCCAATTATCAACGTTTTCATTTCATACAAATATATTCACAATAAAAATATGTAAATTTATTTGTTATAATAATTTGAAACTGTATAAAATAGTTTTTTTTTTGATTCATTTTGTACTTTGTGAAGCTCGCGGTTTTCGAAACAAAAGATTAATTCGCTTTTGAGAGTTGCACAACATTAAATAAAACAATACAAAAGGACGAGTGTCAGCGTACGGCACGCGTCGACGTTGACACGTGTCATCGAAATCACAGTGCCCGTATCCTCGTGGTGATTCAAACAGGGGGGGACTTCATCCCAATCAGGATACGCTGCCAACTGCGATGTAAAACAGCTTGTTTCGGACTTAGAACAGTAATCGACTGATGAATTAGCGAAAGCAGACGGTAACTATAAATGCTTTCGGTAGACTGGACTAATGACATGCCCAGGAGTGGAATATCATTTCAATATGCACCACCCATTACGGCAATGGCATCCCCTTAATTAGATTTCAATTACCCGAGTTGCAGTTATAAAATGCCGGATGATATTGATTCTGATTCATGAACCGATTAAAATAATGAATATATTACGTGCTCAATTTAATTTTGTAAATTCCTTTCCTCCCCAATAAGAAAAGAATCGATTCTTTTTTTCTTTCATCTAAAATAAAGAAGCAGTGTTTCCTTGATTTATTTTGCATGATGTGGGTTTCTATAGAGGTGAAGACTTATGTTTGTAAACGAATAGCTTCACACGAAATTAATAATGTAACGAAAATACATGTTGTTTCATTGAGGAAAAATGCGAAGCTGCACTTCTACATGACAGTGGTATTGTTCGACGGCAATATGAAAAGGAAGTTAGTCAAATGCGCGCTTTTTTCATTAGTCGAGTACAATGCACGTAAGACGTAGATCTAAGGAAACAGAACTGCACATACATAGGAGGAAATATGTCAACACGTTAAACAAACGTAAAGCTAAAGGGCATCTCTAAGGTACAGATGCGCCCTCGAATGTTCATGCCCGAGCTTGTTTCACAGTTCTTATTGTAATGTCATCTTATAAAATAGTTTGCCAGCAAAGAGAAGGCCGTAGCCCCGTCTCGCTCCACGACTACGGTTTCCTCCCCCGTCTCGCTCCACGGGTACACATCTCCCGTGTATATAATTTAATTACAGTTTATTGCATCTAGAATTTTAGACGAACATTCAAAATGAATATTCCACCCCATCGATTAAAATTATAAACACTGCGAGTAATCGTTACCGCTATGCAGAGATGCCTTCTTTAATTGGGTTTTAAAGTTTCTGCTTTACTAGTGGACTTTTTAATTAATTAGCTTGATAAATCAGATTTTCTAATTTGCAAGTATAAGGGGCATTAAACTGAAATACTACTTTCATCGGATTTAAGAATCTCTCCTCTCTCGCATACGAAATTTTATATTCATATTTTTCAAAACTTTGCTTTGCACTTTTACAAACACTTTAAATTACTTTTCCTACCCGTATTTCCAAATGAGATTCCGCACGTAAATTTAAATGTTCTCGATACCACCCACCCCCTTCCACCATACAACTCGAACACAACGACAAACAATTCTTTGGAAATAAAAGAAATAAATTATTAAACGACTCGTACTACTTACTCTAGTTTTTTTTAGTTAACTTTCCATAAATGTGTTTAAAGGTAACTTTACTTGAAAAAGGAATAAAAACAGATTCATTATTTTGGAAATATTTTCGAACCAAAATAGAACAATTCTATTTCAATTACAAAATAATGTAGAAATTCGAGGATAATTAAGTGAGTCATTTTTAAATCTAACCAAGTGATAAAATGACGTGTCTTTATCTAACAAGTATTTGGTATTTGAAATATACGTCGATTAAAGACTTTTTACTAAGTTAATGTTATTTCCACCTGCTTAAAAAGTGGACTTGTAAATTTCAATAAATTTTGAGATTATCCAAGGAGTTGTTTGTTTATTTTACCTTTAAGAAAAAAAAAACACCAGATTAGTTATTTTGGAAACAATTAAAAGAAAAAAAAAACAAATTATTTTCTGCGTTAACAGTCGAAATTAGGCGTTTCGCCCCTAAGACATTGTTTTCTTCATTAGCTAATTAATTAACTGATTACCTAAGAATATCGTAATATTAAAAATAACCAATGGTAAATATTTGGTACGTTTTTTAGTCGTTGTATAAAGGGGAGTAGTAATTAGGGGCTGTGCTGATAATTCATTTTGCAACGCAATTGCAACTGAGACATCACAAAATTGCAGGGTAAAAATAAAAACAAAAGCGGTGGCCCTGTAAACAGTTACGTTTTAATTAAAGCCTGAAAAATACCGTCGTGTAAACAAGAGTTCGTCCGCGAAATTGCCGGCTGATTTTACGATGTAGCAACCCTCGAATGAAGTACTGTAATATTATAATGCCGTAATAAGTCCTAATGTCTTTCCTTCACGACGGGGCCTCCTGAATTTATATAAAATGGCAATTTTAATCCCGAACAAGTTGGATGGTCTACGTCGAGAACGACGCCACCCTTATCATTAATCTTCGTAGGTAACTACATCGACTTAAACAATATGTACAACAAGGCTTAACAAGAATTATTGCTTGACACTCGATATATTTACTATACCATTCTCATTTTATTCGTAAATTGAAAAGTATATAGAGACGTATTAAAATATTACGAGCATAAAGTAGTTTACACTATTAATATTTGCTAATTTTCAAATGTATTTATATGAGGTAATAGGTATACTAAATGGGAAATGTGCCACACCTTTCCATTTTACACCACACACGAGCTCCCTCGATGCAAATAAATTAAAACCAACTATGTCACTAACCACGATTCCTTTGACGTCGTGTTTATGTGAATTATGCATGTGGCTGAACGCTGAACAATCAATCCATCATCTTGGAAACAGAGCAAGTTTTATTCGACTATTTTCCAGCGGCAAAGAGCAAGCCGGCGGAAAATTTTTTTTTTTTCAGCTGAAACGACGCCGGTCGATAAACTTTCGCTTCTTTTTCTGCCTAACTTTTATTGAAACGGAATATGTGCCACTTAATGACATTAGCAGATATTCAACTGAAAGCGAAAAGTTGCCTTGCGAAGGGACGCGCGTTTATTCAACTAGCATTCATGAAAAAAAAAAGTTTTTAATAAACGAAAATGGTGCGACGTATTATATGGGATCGAGCAAAGATATTTTTTAAAATTAATAAAATAAACTGACTGCAACATAATTATATATATGTATATAAATATAATTTGAAACGGTGCTTTTGAGCTTTCGGCATAGGAGTTCGCGACAATAGGTATTTTGAAGTGCATTAGTCGAAAACATCAGCATGAGGTCTGCACCCGACAGTTACGACTTACCCTTATTTCACGGCAGAACCCTAGACACGACGACCGACAATCACTTCATTTCGTGCCATATGTATAGAAATAATTGTGCTGGGAACGAGCTAGACATAAATTATTCATTGAACGTTTAGTTTTTGTGCGAGATGTAATATTGATCAGAATTCCACTGTATGAATCACACTAAAGGCAAGAGTGTTTCTTAATACAATAACATTTTAATGAGAACGAACAAATACCCGTTTGTTTCGAAGCTGTACGTGCTATAAATGAATTTGTTCTTGGGCGGTTAGTTGTTACAAGACTTCGTTTCATAATTTGTAAGTGCTTTGTAATCAGAGAAATTTGGCCTTGGGATCTCTTTGAAAAACCTTACCGCAGCAGCAACAACACCAGTCTCACAACTACACACAACGAAAATATAAACCGATATTCTAAAATTTCAAAATGCCAAGGCCGAACACGCTAAAGCCGTATACGATTTCATAACAGGTAACAGTAACGATTCAAATCGTAAATCTACCGATTCATTCGGATTATTTGCGCGGGATTATTTTGTTTCGAAATTCGACCTAATGGAAAATCTAGCTCTTTCTAATTACTTACTTATGAAACTGTGTTTACCGAGGGAAATTCGAGATTATGAGCAAAACACTTCTCCGCGAGGAAGGCATACTTGTTATTAACGAATTACGTTGGAATTTAGAAAGTCTATTTACTTTCAACGAATCGACGTTTAAAACAATGCAAAATTAAACGCAGATGTAGCTCTAATTTACAACCCCAACCCTACTTTCTACTTTTCTTTAAGTAATTCACAACGAATTTTAAACAAAACTCGTAAATTTCAAATTTAAAAATAGAGACGAAATGTTAGGAATTCCTTGTTTGACTTTACACATGATTGTTACGAAATCTACTATTAAAACAAACAACATATCAATCAATCAATCAATCAAATCTTTAATTGTAATAAAGATTACAATAAACGTCAATTAATTCACTATAGTATATGTATACAGAAAAGTAATATTACAATGGACAATATGGTATAACAAGAATAACATACAATCATTGACGAAAATTATATAAAGTACTTTTAGTAGCTGAGAAAAATTCATCTACAGAGTAGAATGAGTTTTTTAATAAAAAATCTTTAATGTATATATTAAATTGCTTACTATTTTTTTGTTTTATATGTAGTGGCAATGTATTATACAGTTTCGGTCCCCAATAATCGATACTTTGCTGAGTGCGTGTCAGTCGATGAAGTGAAGTCTGAAGTGCCATTCGTTGTCTTGTGTTGTACAAATGATTTTCTCCGTTTGTTGTAAATTTATGATGTCTGGAGTGAACATATTTTAGACATGTAAGTATGTATATCCCTGGAATGGTAAGTATTTTTTCAATTTTAAATGCTTCTCTGCAGCTTTCATTTTGCCTTAGTCCGCATAAAGCCCTAATCGCTTTCTTTTGCAGCAAGAAAACTCTGGTCGCTTAGCTGGACATACCCCAGAAGATGATGCCATAGGTGGCCCTGCTATGGAAGTTTGCGTAGTAGGAAATGCGAGCTACTTGATATGTTGCGATTCGTTTTAGACGACGTATACTGTACACGAAAGACGTTAATGATTTACACAGTTGTTGTATATGTTGTGTCCAATTCAACTGACTGTCTATCAATAAGCCGAGGAATTTTACGCATTAATTATCTGTTGTTGGTTTTACACTAAATTTTATTTGTTGTGTTTTTTCTTTATTTAATAATGGATAGTCATCCACACAATTGCATTTTCCAAAGTACAACGCATCTTTTCTTCTAATTTGTCCTCACTTTCACTCTTGTTTAGGAACGTGGTGTCATCCGCGAATAAGCAAACACTATCTGCGTTTACGCTTTTTACAAGATCGTTTATATATATTAAAAATAGTACAGGCCCCAGGATGGATCCTTGCGGGACGCCATGAAGTATCCTGTCAGTGGAAGATTTTTCGTTGTTCCATTCAACTATTTGAGTACGATCCTGGAGATACGATGTCAAAATTTGTAGTGATACACCCCTAATTCCGTAGTAGTGAAGTTTATTTATAAGTGTCTGGTGGTTCACCGTGTCAAATGCTTTTGACAAGTCACAACAAGCAACTTGCACTTCTTTACGTGTATCTAATGCCTCGCCTCTATTATTTCGGAGAGTATGTCGATCATTGCTGTTACGGTCGACTTGTTCTTCCAGTATCCATGTTGGTTCGTACTTAACAAATTGTTGATTTCCATGAATTCAATAAGTCTGCTTTTTATTACTGTTTCATAGACTTTTGACACAGCTGGCAGCACTGAAATTGGTCTGTAACTATTGCATTCATTATCTGGACCTTTTTTATATACAGGCACTACCCTAGCGACTTTCCATTTATTGGGAAAAACTCTTTCGGCGATTCATTTGTTTAATACTAATGTTAGTGGTATGGATATTTCATCCGTTATTTGCTTTAGAATACTGACGGAGAAATCATATGTGTCAACGGAAGATTTGTTTTTAAAATTTTGAATTATAGTTTTTGTTTCACTTTCCTTTACTGGATAGAAGTATAAAGAATGCGAGATGGTTATGTTATTTTTGTTCAAATAATGTTGGGGATCATTCTTTTCTTGAGTTGTAAAATCAGTCTCTTTTATAATAGTTATGCCTATTTCGTGAAAAAATTTACGAAACTTCTCAGCTGTTAAATCACCATTTTGAGTTTTTTTGTTCTTTCTCCCAATTGATCACATCCCACATTTCCTTTTGAACATTTTCGTCTTGCATGATACGATTTTCATAATACATTCGTTTGTCCCGTTCCAATAATTCATAAAATTGGATTTTGGACCGTTTGTACTGATCGTAATCTTCTTGTTTTTTTTTGTACAAGTTGCTCTTACTCCGAGGGCATGTAGAATGTTATTCATAAGACGTAGATCTTCTGTTATGTAGTTAACAACATGTTTGTTCTTATTCGAATGAATTTTTTTCTCTTTCAGGGGAAACGCTTGGTTAAATAGAATTATGAGACTATCATGAAAGTATTGAAATGATTGAATTACATTTTTTTTTGTTTTAAAGGTTCCCAGTTATGCAACTGCAACAGTTGTTTGAAGTAAGAAATGTTGTTGCTATTTGCTTCTCGTACGGTAATGATTTTTTTGGGATCTGATACAGTTTCTTGTTTGTGTATCAATATTTGTGCACAATGATCGGACATATGTAGATTAATAGTTTCTGCTTCACATTCTTCTGGCGGTATATTAGTAAAAATGTTGTCTATACAACTAGAACTATTTATTGTAATCCTTAAAGGGTCTCCAAATACTTTTTGTAGACCATAAGTCTCAAATAAATCCTGCATTTGATCCTTATGCCTTGATTCTTGCAAAAAAATTATATTAAAGACGCCTGCAATAAATATTCTTCTATATTCTTCCATGTCATTTATAATTTGTGTGTTCATTGTATTTAAAAATATTTCGAAATTTCCTGTTGGGGATTTGTACACCACTAATATTATGGTTTTTAATTTACACAAATCGGTTGCAGTCATTTCAATGTGAAACTCCAGTGACAAATTGTTTATCTGTTGCCTAGATTTAGCTTTTATTGGATATTTTAATAAAATCATTACGCCCCCATGTTTGGAATCTGTTCTAGTGAAAGATGAACAAATATTGTAGTTCGCAATGTTTATTTTTCCAGGTGCCCTTTTTGTAACCATATTATATCTAAATCGTTTTCGTTTGCGTGATACTCTAAGCAGTCTACCTTGTATGCTAATGATTGAATGTTTATATTAATTATTTTAATTTTTCTTTTTTGTTCATAATTATTTTTATTTATTCTCGCTTGTTCTTCGAAAAAACTTATAACGTTTAATAATAAAATTTTTGGGCCAGGTTTCGCTCTTGTACATTTCTTGTAGTAAATCAAAGTTGAATCCCACTTTAAATGATTTATTCTTACTTTTATTTTCTTTATGTTTCATAATTTCCTCAACAATAAATTCTCTATTTGCAAATTTTTTTGTTAGATAATTTTTTATTTGACTCCCTGTGTTGTCAGCACTTACTTTCCCCACAAATAGCCAAGCCATTTTAGTGGCCGCTTTAAGATTTCCATTTTCTGTTTGTTTTGTACCTATTATTGCGTTCTGTTTCCGTCCTTCGTTTTTTTTGTTTTGATACCGTACCCTTTTTCATTAAATCAATTTCCCTACATTCATATTCTACCTCCGGACTAATTCGGTCAATGACTTTATTCGTGTTTATTTTTAAATTCGCATTGTTCTCAGCTGTTTTACTTACTTCTGGTTTTTGTGGTTTACGTTTCTGTTTGAAAACAATTTCTTTATCTATTATTGTGTCCGTTGACGAAAACGAGTCTGTCGACGTATCAAGGTCCACCGTTCCGTACACATTTTCTGTATTTACTACACCAACATGATCTTGTGTTGTTATAGATGGCGCTGTGAGTTCTCTCAAAGAAATATTTTCTTTTAGTACTGACATTATTTCGTTTAAGTTCCCTATGACGGTGTCCTTTTCACGTAATATTTTTTTTAGATAGAATACCTCTGTTTTTAGCCTGTCCACCGTCTCATCTGTATTTAAGGTATCCTCCTCGAAATTTTCATTTGTCACGTGCACCTCCGAGTTTGGCGTTGGGGTTCCACAACAGTTTATTAGTTCATCATTTATGACAGTCACATTTTTTAACTACTTTACACAACTCACGTGTGATACCGTTCCGCACACGATACATTTTTGTCCGCTACATACATTGTTTTTACACACTTTTATTGCAGGCAGGTCTTGCCTGTCATTCACGTTGGATTACATATTTACATTCCTTATGTAACTGGGATGTGGGCAGAAGAAAACTGAAAGTCTTCACGAATTTGGTTCTTCTCAAACTAAATTACTGACAAAAATTTGAAGGTTAAAAAGTTAAAAATATTCAAGTCTATGATGATGGAACGTAAACAATTTAATTGTTCGGGAATTA
Organism: Dorcus parallelipipedus; assembly: GCA_958336345.1. Lineage (NCBI taxonomy): Eukaryota > Metazoa > Arthropoda > Insecta > Coleoptera > Lucanidae > Dorcus > Dorcus parallelipipedus. The sequence continues at coordinate 2,795,182 of OY284479.1, read as the reverse complement.
TCTTGTTGTCATAGAAAAGGGGAATTCGTTTTTATCATTTTCCCAGCATTCCAGGCGAGCTCGTTATTCTCGTGGAGGGCGGCCGTAAAAAACTTTGAAAATGATATAAAAGCCAAAAGTCTGATAGTTGTTCGTAAATAAAGCGTCTAAATATTTGATCAGATATTTTTTGTTCCCCGACGAAATGATCGCGGCAAAGTAATAAAGTGCGGAACGATCGTGCAAGGAGTTAAGCTCGATAGTTTACAACTGTCACGAAAGAATAAAAGCCACAATGGAGAATAAATCCGAATTCATCGCAACTTGCAAAACCGGGGGACATTCGAGTAGAAACACGAACACAGGCAAGGCTGCCTCTCAATTTGCTACGGCTTGCAGCCCTAAGAAGTCCATTAACCAAAGTGATGTCTGTGCATCTACATCACATCAGTTTTAATGTTGCTCATCATAATACGTACGTATGTATGTATGTAAAAGTGTTAAATATACATTACGAAATTATTGGTGTAGAAGATTGCCTGGGGTCCTTGTCGTCCCATTACTTAAAATTTATTCTGAAATTTCGTGTTGACAGTAATTAACAGGAGACGAAATGTACTACGATATATCTTTAAACGCCTTTCATTATAGGTTTAAAAAGCAATAAGCAATAAAGCACTCATCGCCTTTTCTGAAACGTTTTGGTAATCTGAAGAATTTATTTGTCGTAAAAAAAGTGATCGTACGTTTTAGTCGTTTTTATTTTGATTCGGATTTAGAGCACGGCTACCAAAATGACCAAAGCCTGCGGGAGCAATGTGGAAACGCTACGACGAATTCTATATTCGTTACTACGTGCGCGCATTCTGCGTGATTTAAATTTAAAAACGGGGAGTTCGGATGTGTTAACGTTGAATTTGAAACCGAAGTAAATAGTAATAAAGAAATTACGCGTACGCATAAACAATCTGAAACATATGCGTTCCGGTGCTTACTTAAATGGGGGAGAGATTATTGGGGACTCTGTGAAGTTTCCAACTACAATCGAGAGGAAGTCCAAAAATAACTTTTATGGGGGTTATAATACCTTGCACTAAATGAAAGGTGGGTATATTTTTAAATTTAAAATTTCGAATTCGAAAATGATTCGAGATTTTCGGTGGGGCTCGCTTCTTTATTGCTCGCAATCGACGGAATGATTTGGCAAAGGAAATGTAAGTTTCAGCGGGTCCTTTGTTTTGGGTACTCGTAATTTAGCAGGATCAGTGGACCACATGAGCAGAATAATTAGAGTAGACAAGTAATCGGTATCGGTAATAGGGTAAAGCGTTCATGCGGCTGGACAGACTCTCCAGAAAAGGATTTTAATTGATCCTATTACGTCTCTTGTACAGTTCAGACGATACTCTGCATTTAAATTAACTCTCGCCAATTGAAGCTATTGGTTTCGGTTGCCATTTCAGTATCTGGGTTTTACGCATCTGACAGATTTATCATCGCGATGCAATTATTTGCGTATTGATCGACGCTAATTTGCTTCGTCACTTAAAACTTTTTTTCACGTCGTTAATAAATCTTCCGCCGGCAAATAAATTTAAGCCTAATGCATATTACATTACAATATTTTAAAAAAACGAGTCCGCCTATATGTGTGTTCGTTGCATGCAGACAGCTGTTAACATCAAATATTTGCTGGCGTGACACGTGATTAATTTTTATGTGGAGAAATATTATCAGCTAATTATTTCGTACATAAATTTAACACGTTGCTAACATCTATATTGGGAAAAGTTTTCATTTCGTTTTTACGTGTCGCCTCTAAGTGTTTGTTTTTATATTACAGAATAAATTAACCAACCTGCTAAGTCACACTAATCATTTTAACACCACTCTCATTTCATATCAAAATTAATTAACTTTTTCACGCCGATATTTCCATAAATATCACAAATTAAACAATTCATAAACAACAAATGAAATTCAAATCGGCACCTCCACCACATCCGCAATAAAAAATAAAAAAATTTAAACTTTGTAATATTCAATGTTGTATACCATAGTTTTTCTTTGAACCTAATACTTAATTATGAATAATCTGCTCCCCTCCTTGTCATAACCGGATTTGCGTATGAGCTACAGCTTAGGATTTACATAAGAGGCTCACGCTCCATTAAAAAGGCGAATACATTCGAAAAGTACAACATCAGAGATTAACGTGCGCATTTACTAATACATTGTATTCAAAACAAAGTCACAAACGCCCAGTGAAGTTAAAGTTAATAAAATGACGACTTTCTTCCTAAAAAGTGAACGAAGGCAATATTGAATCAGAAAACTCTCAGCAAGTAATTTCATCCGACCCTCGAGCTCGTTGAAATTACCCAAAAATTTGTTAGAGCCACTGTATTATTTATTAATTAATCCCCATTATCATGCACCCCTTTATACTATAATTCTGAAATGAATCTGTCCCTCAAGGCAATTGACAAAAAACAAAAAAAAGAAAAACAGGAGGAAGAAAATTGTCTTTTCGTTGTTGACTTTTTCGATAAAGTGTAAACAAACAAGGAGATTTAAATACACGTGCGATAAGACGATCAATCTGCCAACTGGGTTCATATGTATATGCAAAGGCAAAAGTAGTCTGGCATTGACCCGCGCTGTGACTTTGTTTTTATGATTCAAATACGAATGAAATGTAAGCACGGTTTCGTTATTTTCTGGCATAAACTGTATGATTTATAGTAACGAATGACAACGGTGTAAATGTCGCGTTTTATCTGGCCGCGTTAGTAGTTGCGTGAACTGTTGCGGGTTTGACGAGCAACATACCCTCACCTCGCACCCCGAAGCCTCGTAAATCACCTTTTAATTGCTTAATTCCGACTACGTTGAGAACACTTCGTTTTACATATAGTCGTATGCTGTGCCACGTTCTGCGGTTCCAATTTGCATTGTCCGATTTAACATTTCGGAACCTTTCGCGCACACAAACCGCTAAAATCATAATCTCATTAAACTAAATACACACACAGAGATTATCAATACACATCCCCCTAAATTCATTTCAATTCTTTTAGAATATTCATGTACGTTTCCGTTATCCCTTGAGATCCACCCTGTACATACATATCTATAGATAGGTAATGATTCTATTTTAATTCTATTCTAAGGCTTCATAGATTTTAGCTAAATGAGTATTTAAGTATTAGGGTTCAAACACTTTCATTCAACTTTTAATAAGTTTACGCTTGTGTAAAATGGCCGGTAAATATTCTGTACATTTTAAACGAATTACTTTAAATGCTCGACCGTCGTTAGAAATTTCGCCGCGCTCCTCGTACTCGTAAAAGGGCTCTTTGATGTTGCAGAAAGTTTGCAGCAATGTATCAGTTGGTAGATCCGATTAAGAATTAAAACGCAAGCAAAACAAAAAAAAAATAATAATACTTTTTGAATTGTGCCCGTTTGTAAAGTTTGTGAAACGTGAACTCCGCTGTCCATTTATCTTCATTAGTCGATTGTAATCGACGTTACGGGTTGATTTTAATTTAACAAAGTTAGATGCGATTATTATCTCGTACAAGAGGTGTTTATGTTGTAAAGCATGTGTACCGGAAAGGAGTCATCAATCAAATTGTTATCACCTGGTGATAGGAAACGCGTACCAACAGAAGTTCCGACTGTATTTATTTTCTATTAAAAATGTTCAAGTTGTGCAACGTAAACAGAACTACAAAGGAACGTGAGCGAAGGTTTCTAGTTGAGTAATTTTGACGTCAAATATGATTTCGTCGAGGGTTGACGCGAAATCACGAATTCATGAGCTTTCCTTGCGGACCGAATTTTAAAATCTATTAGAAACTTGTTTATGAGATAATTTCGATTGAAGTTTTTAAAGGCGATACTTTATATAAATTTTTAAACAGCCATTTCCATTATCTTGGTCGGGCTATAATCACACCGAGGGCGAAATATATGTATGTTTTATAAACGGTAAACCGGGAAGTTCGTAAATTTCAAATCTATTATCAAGAAGAGTTTATAATATGATTAATTGCTCCCTAGCTGCATAATTTAGTAATAATTTAGGTCTATACATTGAAGTTTCGTATTCTTTCCGCTATTTATCGGAAGCTGGGCATGAAATCTAAATCGGGAGAATGTGTCCAAGGGGACAGTTTAGCGATGACGCTTTTCCATTAAACATCCCCCGATTACACAACGGCGCTTAATAAAGTGTATGATATGTGCAGCGTTAATCAGCGGTCGTCCTAAAATACAGTCGAGTACCTTCCATACAAGCGCATACAACCTGTCGCCACCGTTGGCTGACTGATCACGGATTTTATTGACTTAATTAATTATACAAACAGTTCAACACCGTAACTACACATGCAAATAATTACCAACCCCCCCGCCCCAAAAAAAAAAGAAAAAATATCACTCCACGACACAATTGATTTGAATATACAAGAATGGTAACTCCAACGCTCTAAATTTCCTGTTCAGACTAATCTTCTACGTTTTCTGCTATAGGGAAGTAGTTAATCACTGACAGAAATTCCCGTCCATTATTTTCTTGTAGGTAATTGATTGCGTGTAACGATCTCAACTTGTTGTTGACTTTAACTCTGCTCATTGTTACGAATATTATACTAGAGCATTCTTGAACGTACAATTCAGGAAGTTAGTAAAAACAGAAACCTCTATATTTAAACGAAAACATTAATTTTTAACCGAAATTATTTATATTATATTATTTTATGTAAACTCTAATTGCTAGAACATAACAAAACTTGTCCCCTATTAAAAGAGAAGATAGAAGTGCATGAAGAAAAAAGGAGACAATATACATAGATCAGCAAAAAACAAATTTATTGTTTTTGTCATAAATTTAAAATTTGAAATTAAAAGACTATTCTCTTACAGACTAATTTCGTTAATATTTGAACGTGTACTTTCTGTAGGGCTTCGAACCGGAGCTGAACCGAAAACTAGTGCTGGCAAAAACCGGAAGAAATTGAAACCGGTTAATCGGTTTCTTTAAAAACCGGTTTCGGATATAACCGGTTATCCGAATAATGGTAAAAACCGACTATTCGAATATTCAAAAACCGATTATCCGGATAACCGGTTTTCGGTTTTCTTCAAATCCGCGAATATCCAAAACCGGTTAACGATTCTCCAAAAAAACCGGTTTCGGTTGCCAGCACTATTACGAACGGTTTCAGGAAGATATGATTACATCGAACTGTCAACTGATAAATTACGAACTTGCTCTAGAAGGTCAATTATAATTTGCGGAGATATACGCATACCCAAATACATTATAAATAATAAAACCAATTAACTAAATAAATACATAAGTTTTTCTAATAGATACTGAAGATCATTAAATTCAAAAATATCTCTTTCTAATATTCGTTTATTCGAATTTCTAGTTATTCGGATATCTGAATATCCGTCATCCGAATAACCGGTTATTCGAATATCCGATTATATAAAAAAGCGATAATATTCGAATAACTGGATATTCGAATAACCGGTTTTCGGTGTTCTTCAAAACCGCGAATACCCAAAACTGGTTAACGAATTATCCAAAAAACCGGTTTCGGTTGCCAGCACTACCGAAAACCGAAAAAACAGTTAGTTTTGTCGGAACGAAAACCGGAGCTGAACCGAAAAAAAAAACATCGGTTCCTTTCGGTTCGATACATGCTCAGACACGCAAATTGACACATTCTCATTTGCGGAGTCTCATAGTGTCGTCTTAACACGAATACATTTTTAATACAGCGTGTAATCGAATAAGTTTCACATATTGTAACCACAACTCATACAAAAGAAGCGAAGTTACGACATACGTTTGAAAAAAATGTCAATAATAACTCCGGAAAAATATATGTTTAGTTTTTACATAAAACATTTGAGAACCGCTGGCTTTGATTAAAGTCCCGGACGGCCCGAACCGCTGAGCGAAATTTACTATTATACGCAATAAATGATAGGGCAATAAATCCGCAGATGCGATACAACAATAAACGTTGTGGCAGGTCATTTATCACTTTCGTACGAATTCCAGCTGTTTTTTTAATTAATATTTAAGTAATAATAATAATTTTATTTTCTTAATAAAAAATAAAACAGTAATCATGAATCCCACCTAACAATAAGTAAAATAAATAGGTCACAATTAATTCAATAAAGGTCACATTCTAAAAGTATTATTGGAACAAAAAGCGCCGTACTTATCATCCCTTAAATTATGATTTTTTTATTACGTTCAGGCTAAGCAAAAAAAATTCCGAAAAATCGCGGAGGTACTGTGTGTACGCCTGTTCACAGTGTCAGCTGATTACGATAGTTGCAAGTGTTGTGTTGAAATTTGCCTTTTTAATTATAAGACGTTCTTTATCATTTAATATTCTGAAAGCAAATAGTAATTTATACGTGAATTAAACAATAAACGATCATATTGTTAAACTCGAGCGATAAACTTCAAAATTCCATATTTTAATAACTGAGTTACAGGTTTACAGATCTTACGGTTGCTACAGATATGAGCAGAATGGACACGTAAATCTAACTCCGCGCGTCAAAAATTGCTTGTTTCGATAAAACACATTGGCATTATTGTAAATAAGACAAAATAATCCGACCTTAAGTCTTCCAAAATGTGTGCGCATCAACTGTACTAAAGTCGAAGAAATCGTCCGAGTGTCAAACCTCCGGGAGGTAGTGTCAAACCCACGTCCCCGAGAGTAGACTCTCTCTTTCGGCGACGATGGCAAGCAACGGGGTTGTCGGACTTTAGTTCGAATGACCGAAGATGGATTACAACGATGCTACAAGAATTTTCTACCACAGCTCAAAGATAAACCAGCCAGGTAGCCCCAAATAAAAGCTCCAGTAAAAGCCTAGTTAAAAGAACGAGAAAAGAATCACGCACAGCATTCGCTTGTACTCGTATAAATACCTGACCTATTTGTTGGGGTCAGGCTTCGGAAAGCATAAACAAATACTTTGGGTCGCCTAGAATGACATTCTCAGATTACGATTTAAGAATTTTCCGTTCACCATCCACTCAGGCAAATCAATGTGAAGAATTTACACAATGGCTGGACAGCACAGCACACAACGAAGAGCAGAAACACTGACTCATTCGTAGAAGCTTCGGTGTTGACGAACAAACACGGCAACGGGTGGCTGTTAAGAGATGACAGTTGAATTACGCAGGGGAGTGAGTGAAATAGAGCATTTCCGTATAGCGTAGGTTATGGCTTTTGTCTAGTTGTGCAATATTTTGAATTTGATGAAATTAAAGTAAAACACGCAATGTATTTTGGTTCACACACAATACAGGGTAACCCGAAATACTAGAAATAATTATAACGAGTTTTTAAACCGAGATCACTTACTGGCGACGTTCTATCACAAAGGATAACCATTGAAGAAATAAACAAAACAAATCTTGCAAACAACGAAGATATTGAATCCAAAAGAATCGTATTTGTTTAACTTATCATTTCCTTGTTACAATATTTTTGCTGTTATTTCTTCTTCTAGGATGTTATTATCTCTAAGGACTTTGTCTTTTATCCTTATTTTATGTTGTTTTTCTTATTACTAATAATTATTGTCTGTATTTTCTCAAAATTAATACCCTTATTGTATGTTTATTATTTCTTGGTATATTTTATGGTTTTAATGTATGTTCTGACATAATTAATTTTTGGTGTAAAGGCTCTTCATACTTTTCAATAAATTTATTGGTATTCTTCACTTCTTCAATATTTTCCAAATATCGTCCGGATTTATTTTGTCGAAGGATTTTACTAGGTCTATAAAATGAAGATGAGCTTTTCTTTCTTTTTTTAAAGTCTTCTTTTACGTGATTTGACTTAGGATGAATATTGCATCGTGCGTTCCTCCGTTTAGGTTTGAAATCAAATTGTTTTGTTTTTATTCTTTTCTCCAGAATTCTGGCAAATATTTTTGCAACATTACTTACAAGCTGATTGAATCGCACCTAATTGCTTTATTACAGTAAATGACTTAAGAATGTTCTCAAAACTTAGGGAAAGCGTTAAACTAAACATTTGTATTTAGTGCAGTCAATGAATTTATTTATTTGACGAAACCGAAAAAAATGTTCGCATCCGCAGAATTCTCCTGTCACCAATTTGTTTCTTATCAGTACTTATAAGTACATAAGTACAAGTAAATTATAAGTTACATTCATTATTTTAACATAAGAAATTGACAAATTATATCACATAGTGTGTTATTTGTTTACAAAGTGTGAAATATGACGATGTAATTATTGTGGATTATTTAATGAAACAGATGTTCGAAGATTCCGTTCCAAATTGTATTGCGGGCGACACTAACCCAGTGACCGTCACATTTGGGGAATTTATCGTTCTACGATGCGTCTATAAAAATCGCAGAGGCACTGATGAACAAGCAGAGGTTTTCAAACAAAAGGTGATGCGCTCTTGTGGTAGGTCAGTTTTTTTTTTACTTTCGAGCAAGAACATTGATATTTGCAGAATCAATTCCTTATGTGATGAAGAACTTACAGTATTAATATGTGAAACTTATTCGATTACACGCTGTATAAATAAAAATATTTAAAAAATTAATCATTCGGAACGGAACCGAAAAAAACCGCAATTTTTGCCGGAAAGAAAACCGGAACCGAACTGATACATACGAAAACCGAAACAAAAAAAATTACGGTTCGAAGCCCTGACTTTCTGAATTATAAAAATATACGTCTTAAATTTACTGACTTTATTTGATTTGTGATAATAAATAAAGAGCAATGCAAATCCCTCCCGCGGGCAAAGAAAATAATAATGAAAATGTAGAAAGAAGTTGAGAAGTAACTGGCTGGATGTAATACAGGAAATGAATAGAAAACTGGAAAGCGTGCGAGCCTGAAGATAATTTTCTAGATTCCTTCTAAACTTGAATGGATTTAAATTGAGAAATTATCAAGTAAATCCTCGGGGCTCTTATAGAATGGTTAAATCGAATTTTAAAGTATACTTGAGTTAAATAAAAAGTAATAATCTTTGTACCGTCTCATTTTAATAAAGAGCATCGAATGTTTTTGGCATTAGGCAAAAAACGGATTTGTGCACATATTTCCGGGCTCTTCTTGTTTGAAATATCTGATTGTGGGTAGGAGGAGAATTGTTACTAGGGATTACATATTCAGATAGGATGAGATGTGAGTATCTACAATGCATAATCTGCTGACCCAACCCGAATGGGAATGGGAATCACCGTGTGTAGCCTTAATCGTCACCCCCCCATTGGAGAGGCTGTACAAAAATATCTCTAAATGCGGATGATGTAAAGAATAGGAATTAAAAATGTTATCTAATGTAAACACAGCTTTCGCGGACAATTTAAAATGGCTTATGGTTGTTTTTGGAGGAGAAGGAAACATCATTTACTTTTACTCGTTCAGCTTCGTTAGGTTCAAAGGAATTCTTCGGCGGAATAAGCAAGAAAAGATTAGGTCTACGCAAAATTCCCGCTGGCTCGACGCAAGCAACAATAATTAGTCATTTCCGATAAGAATTCTGATAAGGAACTGAATTTATATCGCTATTTAAGTTTCAAAGTTTAAGAAAGAGGAGGCATTACTTTTCAATGTTTCATGTGATTAATTACATAATGGCTTTTAATGAAGCAAATTATTACAGTCAGCGTTACAAACGCCTGACAACGACGAATTTATTATTTCACGTTGGAGAGAGAGAACTTCGCTTATCGCCGCCCTACAAATTTATGAAACAAAATATGTACATAAAACTTTTCATGCTTTAAAAGCATACTCTTTGTTCCGACGTAATCTATCTTTCAGTTGTGTGATTCATGCCGCACTGAATTTACAACTATCTAGAAACTTTTTCTATTAATAATATAGGTACTCTAAAAAATGAATTTCATTTTTTATCTTACAAAATGTTTTATTATTTTTATTTCAACAAACCTAATCAAACTACTTTTTTTTATATTACACTAGACTAAACAAATTAATCTTATTTTTAAATATGTTTTAATAATAATTTCTACTCGAGGATAATTAAATAACCGTAAGTGAAATCTCTGAAATTTAATTCAAACTCTTATCGGCGGACAGGATAGCACCTATTATTCAATAGATGGCAGCACAATATGCTTAAAAAAACAAATACTTTCTATAATACAGCAAGAAAGATTTCATGTTTAACCACTTACTTCCTACAAGAGACAAAATTATTTCTGTAATTAAACAGAAATCTACTTTACCAATTCTTGAAAACGATAAAGTAGGACAAAATCGATTTAAAACTTTCACTTAACAGCATTTATCATTTATTTCTTTTTTATTATAACAAAAATATTACAGTAAGTTGCAAGTATATAATAATAATATAATACGAAAACGAAATGTACAAACAAAACATCAACTAATCTTTAAACGTAACTCTCAAATAAATCGACTAGCCTTTTTATTTCTTTACTGTAAAAAAATATTAAGGAAAAATTGAAGGGGGTAAAAACTTGAAACAAAAAAAAACCACTTGCAAGGATACATTCGCACAGAGTGAACTTGTACCGACTTCATGGCCTGTGTAACTTCCTCGGCTTTCGCCATCATGGTATACATGCTCTGAAACACGCAGGAATATCACAACTTTGTGTTTTCTAAAAAGAAAAAAAGAAAACCTTTATATTCGAGTCCATCGCATCCGACATCTTTGAAACGGCATTCTTGTAAACATCGACGTTATCTGCGGTAATCGATGATACCTAACGAAATTAATAACAATTGGGCTTGGCAAACACCGAAAGGGTGCACTTACGGAATGTAAAATGCCACATAAATTCTCTGTTAGATTGTCGATTGACGTTGCCAAACGTTGTGCCTCACATTCCAAATCGTTTAACAACCCCACGTCGACTTGCCCAACTTGCGGCACCAGTAACTGCCTGTATAAAGTCCCAGGGGTGCAACTGCGCGAGTTCCCAGGTAAAGGTGGTGTGTCACCCTTCTTCGCTTGCGGACTAGACAATTTAATTTTGTACTCTAAGTCTTCGGCTACAAAGTGAGTCATATTCCCCTCGATATGCACGGTTCCCTCGAGGGTTAAAGGCCCCAGAAGCTTGCTGGCGTTATCGCAAGCCAACGTCACAGGACGCTGCCTCGTATGATCCATGTGGTCGTTTGCGGGCTTTTGATCTAGAGTTAGGGGCGAGATGATATCGACGTCGGGGCTTAAACCTGACTTGAACGATATTTCACTGTACGATGCAGTCATCTGCTGAGAAATTTCATCCTCGTTGTCTTCCTGGTCTAACTCGTAGCTAATATCCTGGACGGGAATTGGGGGCTGAGGGTTTAACTTTCTCGGTCTCTACAAACGCGTTATACAATCATTTTAAAACTCTCCGGCAATAAATCACACTTACTGCCGGTAGCGGCGGCGGTAATAAAGGTGGTGGGTCTGAAGGTGGACCCGGGGGTGATGGCAAAGACCCCTCATCAGAATCCATTCTCTCTCACACAAAACCAAAACGCGATTTCGCCATTCGATGGTAAAGGCATGCAAGCGTAATAGTTGAAACTATTTAATCGTACACCACACAAATTAAATATTATAACCTATAAATATGCTGAAAAATCAATAACAAGGAGTAAACAGGTACGCCCATAGATGGCAGCACAAACACCCGTTGCCAACCTCAACTCAAAAGAAAGTCACTGCGCGTGAAATTTAAACTAAATTAAGTAAGTGTACGCTTTTAAATAAATAATTTTTATAATAATGCGCGCGAAATTAACTCAACAGTTTAAAAAAAGAATTCATTAATTTTAGTTGCGAACTTGCGATATGTAAATAAGTGAAGAAATGTATTGTAATTTTTATACCGAGTTCGTTTCATAAGTTTCGTTTTAAAAGCGTTTTCCGATTTCATTTGTAATTAATTTCTTTTAATTAGTAAGAGTGTTTCTATTAAATATAATCAAGTAGACATCTAGAACGTGATGTAGATGAACAAAACTCTCTAGTACACGTTTTATTTGTGAAATTAAAAAATGTTGGCGTACAGTTTCTAAACAAAAAAGGTTTCCTTCAGCTTTTCGCGGTCTTTAATATTGAACGTAAGTTTTTACGCAAGTATAAGTATAAGTAACAAGTTGTTTAGTTGTGAATTTCATTAATTATGTGCAACAAATACTTTAACTTATCAATACTATCACTACTATCAGTGTTTTAAAGTTCCTTTAGTCCAAAACTAAGGCCCAGTTTTACAATCGTGGAATAACTGTTGGCCCAATATCCTTTAATGTTCCTCCATATCTACGTCACGTTATTCTAAGAATAATGCTTATTCGACGATTGTAAAATCGGGCCTAAATGTCAAAATGAGTCTACCTGAGGTAAGTTAAATTGGAAAACTGATTTTAATTGTCATTTTCTATTAAAGGTGATGGTGTAGCTGAGGAGAAGCGCAATTTGGAAGGAAGCTTTATGATTTTTTTTAACAATAAAAATGTTAATCTCCAATAGTGTTTGTAGAAAGAAAAACTAATTACATACAAAGCACAGCTATGCAAAACCATGCAGAAATGTATGCCAACTGTCAATTCGTCGAAATAAATTATGTTTGTACGTTTGTTGATGCTCTACATCATCTATTAAGAAATTTAAAATATCAGAAGTAATGAGTCATCGGTTTAAATCCATAAAAAGCTCCAGGCTGATCACTGGAAGGATTCTAATAGAACTACTTATTACTTAATGCAAATCACTATGTTATTCAACCCCAGCTTACGATTGGGGTCCTTTCCTTTCCATGAAAATGTTAAGCGTCCAGCTTTGGGGGTTTACGAGCAACGTCATTAAAATATAACGATTCCAATTCAAAATATTTGCAGGCTCCCTGTATATACCTAATCAAGTCACTCACCAGGATTTACTATCAAAGAAGAGACCTACTTGGTCTTCCACAACACACCTAACAAAACATACGTAATTGTACCAAGTGTCCTAAAAGTAATTACAACTGCAAGGTTTAGAATTCATTAACTATCATTCAATTTACAATGGTTTATAACTTTTGCTTTCCATGTCCAAGCCTTACGGTATTATTGTATTATGTAACGTAAAATTAATACTATTCTTTTACAGGTAGATTAAAAAAATGTTTACGTTAGTTTTTAATTTTTATAAGTTAAGAAACTTTTGAGTAAAAGGTAAACAAAGCGATATTAAATTTCGAGATGTGAAGAAAAATGGGAATTCGAAGATTATATGTCGGTAGCATGTGTGATCATTTAATTAAGTTTTCAGCAGAGTGCTACATAGTAATACCGAATATCGCGCAGTAGGATCCCGAGGGTTGCTAATGCGCGCGCTTTTCGTATCCAAACTATCGAGAATGTCCAGTCGTCGCGTTACAGGATGTGCGTCTCGACGCCGCGCGTACACTGACTACCATGCCGGTATCACGCGATGTTCGAAAACAGTCCTTACAAACAAAACATCAAGTATGTATTAACAAATAATAACAATTAACGGGAGCGAACAGCCCCACGTTACGACAGACGGTGTTTAAACGAAATTCGCTCTTCGTCTTGGCACATACCTGATGTTGTTTCTTCCTAACTAAAACAACTTTTGTGGAAAATACTTTTTCTTTTCGTTTTCGTTTCTTTCATTTCACGTCGCAGTTTTTAATATTTAATATGTCCAGAAGAAAACAAGCAAATCCTGCGAAACTAGGTAAGTTTAAACATTCGAATTTTGTTATTCGTTTTACTAATGATTAAATGAAAGAATCTGACCCATTTTAACCCACGTGGTTTATTCATTTAGTCACGTAAGTAACGTACAGTAAGTTTTACTATTTAATTTCGATCGTTTTACGTTCGCTCGTAAAAAGTCCTGTACCTGAGTACGTTTAAAACTAACAATAGAGAAAGAAGTCTATGCGTGGTTCCTCCTCAAAAACTTCGTCCAACGTTCTTCCATCGTTCATCTAACGAGCGCAACAGTTGTCTTTAAGTTTCAAATTATCTACTCGTCGTTAGAATTTCGACGAGAAATTTGAAATTAATCTTTTCGAAAAAAATTAAGTTGTAATTTGGGGGGGGGGTTTATTTCCGAATCCGTTTGTTGTTTTGCCTTAAAGAAGTTGTGTCCTGTTGATGTTTTGGATAAGTACTTGTGAGTTTGGTTTCGTTCTTTTCGAACTGTTTTCGAACGGGTCAAGTTTTTCTTAGAATCATTTTCGAATGGTGCGTTTTCTACTACTTGAAGTGAGTGGGGATGTGGGTGATGTTTTAAAATAATATGCAGAAAAAAAGTGGGTCGTTAATTAATTAGGTATAATGTAAATATGCGAGGCATAAATACTAATTAGTTTAGCGAGTTGAAAATTTATAAGGTAGTGGATGTGTGTTAAATATTTTAGGTAGAAGGGGCCATGAAAGATGCAAATGAGTTGGTTTTCTATGTCATTTAGCATATCGACGCCACTGGAGTGGTGAACGACGGTGGCTGGTGCCCAGGAGGCGTCGAGGGCCGGGGGAGGAGCGGTAACGTACAGACAGGGAAATATGCGCTCCCATGACAGATTCCCCTGGGAGTCGTATACCTCGCCCGGCAGCTAACTCTCTGCGCTCCGAACTGCCACGTATAAACTACAAATATTACTGTTACGTATTTTGCTCTTAAAATGAGATCTTTCAATTAAAAATAGCTGCTCGTAAAGATAACAAATAAACTACGTTAAGTGGATGCGATACGCTTTTTGATATTGTCACGCAGTCCTCTCTCCCCAGCCCAGTTTAGAAAAATCGTTTAAGAACTTTCTAATTGCTTATCGATCTTCGTAAATTATAGTAAAAGGAAATGTCAATGTCTATTCTCTGTATTCAAAGCTTCTGCCAGGTTATCTCAAACTTTCCGTGACGTTCCCCAAGGTGAGCCTTGCGGTCCCAACGGTCGGCATCTCGGGCAGCTCCCTCGACGACGTACCCCGTTACTCTACCGAACAAGTACAACCGAAGTCCCCACCAGCCTACTTCGATCCCACGCTACCCATCTCCCAAATCCTTTGAGAGCTTACCGTCCGAACTAATGTTAAAGTAAGCTTGTTTTATTGAAAAAGTGGATTATTTCTTATGGTTTACACCTCAACAATTTTATAACCGCCCCCAAATAACTTATCTACAGTTTTAAAACAAAAAGCCACCCCTCCAATTCACAACAACTTTTCAATCAAGTTGATATCTCGAAAAAAAATAATAATAATAAATAAAATTAGATCTATAACGTGCGTTCAAACTTGTAACTTGGTATATTACAAACAGAGTCATTAAAAGTTATTTCCCAACGAAGTTCTTTGTGATAAAAGTAATTACTTCCCGCAACGCTCTCATTCCAAACATATACATAGATGCAATATCGCAGCATTATTTCATAGGTTGGCACGGATGACAAAGGTAATTTTTATGCAGTTAGCAGCGAACGGGTGTTGGCAATACTCCCGAGTCCTAGCCAATAATTAATCGACAGTTCAAAATCCCAGTACGCCAAAGCAACGCAAATAATATTCACGTTCATTTCGTACTTCGCGTTGCATTAGAATTTGCATTCGCTTGCAGGACTCGACAACCAAACTTTATATAAATGATATTTCACGGTTGACACCACACACAATATTTTAGTGTAACCCAATTTTAAAAGTAAAACAACTTTAAAATGTATCAGTCGAATGTTAACGATATTCATTGCTAAAAGAAAGGCAGACGGTTTACTCAAACGCCTTTCAATCATACCTTCCCGAGTTTCCCGTTCTCTGCCGATATGAAAACAGAATGGAAATTATTTTATTCTTTCTCCTAGTCTCCAGGCTTTTAAGATTCCCCAGAGTTTATGCATTACAGCTTGCCATTTACCTACAAATTTTAGTATAAAGTTACCATCACACGTCTTGACATTCGAATCATTAAGCTTTTATCGGGGAGACGTGAGAAAAACATGTATACGTTTCTACTTCGTATTAACAAGTTTTGAGAACTTATAGTTTTTTGGTTGGTTTATATTTAGAAATTGAAACCAATATATTACGCGTATTTTTAATACGGGATTTGTTACGTCCCCTAAAATTGAGTCGTTTCAATGTAATCCAGGAATATATGATTCGGTTAAGCCAGTGTTAAGCACATATTCGGAATATACATACAATATACATCTTTCGAAGGGCCAGTTAGTCTCCACGGAGCTATAAAATGATAGTGGTGTGTATTTAAATTCTCATAAATGCGGGCCTTATAACGCCACCTAATGTGCTTCCCTGGTCCAGATTTCTGCTAAATTATAGACAAGATTTTCGGAGATACGGCTCGTTCCATACAAACTGGATTTGTATCAGGATTACGTCGAGGATTTATTATAAAACGATAATAAAATAACGACAACTTAACGCCCCCGATTGGGCGGAAATGATTTCCACTTGAATTATTTTAAAGCGTCCCTCTGTCCGTTTTCGATATTAAAACGTTACAGAATCGAAGGAATAGGTTGAGAAAGAGACCAAAGGCAGTAAATTGAGGTGACATCAAGTGTTGCAGTCGCCCGGAGTCTCCGGGGATCCGGGAGCGGGGCTAGACTAAAACCTCGCAAAATGACTACTCCAAGAATGCTAATTAGACGAAGATGGAAATATGACAATTTTGCCACCGTTCCTCGTCGGTTACTTTATCTCATTTCTTATGTAGGTCCCAACGGGCCCACAGCGCAATCTTCCAATCCCTTTGCTAACTTATTTTCATGCTAAGCTAAGTCTCGTCTGCTCCTGCTTTTGCTCGCTTTATCCTGTGTATTATTTAGTTACTTTGCTTGCCTCGGCGGTTGCCGAGCTTCACTCACTTTCTTGCAAATTACTTCCTCATTATTTATAATACTTATGTCTATATTACCTTTAAACATTCGATAAACAACCTCCTACTACTACTACAGAACAGCAAGAAGCTCTACACTACCTTTCTTAATTAAACCGAGAAAAGAACTCGTTAATATTTCTATCGGTGCGAAACTTCAAAGCATCCTGAAAACATTAAGAAACCCACAAATTTCTCGTTCGTTTTATAATTGAAGAGAGCAACATTTTTTATTTTAAATACGATCACGTTTTACAGTAACTTGCCAAATTATTTGAAAATTTCAAAAACTTCAAAATAAAGAAGTCGTAAAGTACTACATACCATTTTTTCATATACAAAAAAAATTTGGAATTCTAAAATGATTCGAGCTTTAATGTAATATGCAAAGAGTATATTTATGTAGTTGATGTATTGAATTGATTATATTGTAGGTATTCAGTATTAATTCTCTTTGGTACAAAATTGATCAAGATCATACAACGGATGTGAAAAAGATTTTCAATTTCCCGTCGGGAAATTTGCAAGCGTATTTTCGAAGGTGGTAAGAAAATGGTTTATATAAATCCTTAGTAAATAAGTTAATAGAACTGAATAAATAGTAGCGCGGAGCTTTAATAATATAAATGGTTATTAATGAGTATGGACTAAACATAGCGTAGGTTAGGTTGAAAGGAAAACGGTGGAAACATTGTCATCAGCAAATACATTCGGAGTTAGTGCGCATATCTCAGAATTCCCGAAGGATCCGGCTGGAATACCTTCGTGGCCTCGGCAGAGCACGGCATATGTTCACATGTATCCAGGCTAGCGCCAAAAACTCTGATTAGTTGAGATCTCCAGGGAGTCAACGAGCAGAGTGGAGCTCCTCACTCCCACATTCACCCCTGGCGCTCGTTCAGAACCACCGGATAAAAGAATAACATCAGCATGCACCCTTTGACACTTTGACATCGAGCGCAGACGTGTAACAACAAACAAGGCGCGATTTTATTATTTCTTCTTCTTCTTTCTACATTTTATTACAAAATAGTTTTCCCCCAACAACTTGAAACGAGCCATATTAATAAGGCTAATTCTGATATCTGATAAAATAAAGTCGTAGAATGTTACATTCGATTTTTTGTTAAAGATAATAATTTCCTTTTCTCTGGAAAACATAAACGACAGACGTACATATATAGAGTGGGTGAAATTTAAGCTAGGGCGAAATATCGAGGGCTGTTTCAAAAATGATTTGCATATTCAAATCTATTACATATTAATGAAACATATTTCCCATTTTAGTGAACGTAGACTGTATTTAATATTTGTAAACCTACGAGCACGCCTAGCAAACCAATACTAATCGCATAACAGGGAATATGACAAAGTTGTAGTGGGTTTGGGGCGCATATCTGTTAGTCAATGTGATTAATGGGGACCTCTCCAGAGTATACTCCCCGTTTCCCGACGGCTGCATGCGACAGGCTACTTCCCGAGAGACACATTCCATCCACAGGGTGCCCTGCATTTATTTTCTTTATATATTACATAATCGCTGGTAGGTATATGCGGAAGCCAACGTAAATATTTACTTACCTTCCTACTGGAACGCGAATTAATGCAAAGAAATGACACACAAACAAATTTCAACCAAAGTATTTGTGGAAAAGTGAGTTTGAGGTGTGTTTATTAATTCTAGCTTACTTTGGATTTATACATTCATCTAGGGTCTAATGTAATATGTAACATTTTATGATGGAAGAAGTATAAGTTATGAGGGGTTCCAAGAGTATAGCGAAGCCCGAACATGGATTCCCGTGGGTACAGTATGCGCAAGGCGGCAGAAAATTAATGCAATCCTTTGGGAAATCGAACCTTCGTCTCTCTAGCGGCCCAGCCTGTTGGCGGCTCCAGCAACGCTATTTGATCAACTAAACTTTTCACCTATGTGCTTCTTCTTTTATACTCCCTCTACTGCCATTAGCCCAGGAAAAGAGATAACATCAGTAATAATGGATGTAACAATACAATTAAATTAAATGCCTTCCTAATAACAACGCATGCTAAAATTATCATTCCATGTATTTTTTTAACTCTATAAACTTTTACTTAAATAATACAGAGATAGAACGATAATAGAAGAATCTTTCTGAAAACGTTAGAATTTTTCGAATCTTTGAAAACTCTGGAAATAGAAAGCCTTCATTGAAACAATGTAATGGCAAACGAATCAATAGATTACGTTATTATTTGGATTTCTTTGAAAAACGAAAACCAAATAAATAATAGAAAACTCCCTTTAAAGTAAAACTTCCTTTTTTTTGCTAACGACTCCCTTCAGTCTACATTTTTTCCTTTGTCATCCCTCACCAGAAGCTTTTAGTTTACTATTTTCACTGTCCCCTCCCTCCTTTCGAAAACCCATGCTTTAAAAGGCACGTATTTTTGCCTTTGAGCTGTGCTAACAGAAATACTAAAGCAAGGTACTTTTTGCATTCTTTAATTATTCTAAAAGTATTTAATTTTCAAATTTTGAAGAAAAAAACTGTTCTTCAAAATACCCCTAAATCTTTGTCTTTGAGCAGCGCTAACAGAAACACTAAACTAAGCTTCTTTTTTCCTTCTTCAATGATTCTGAAAGTTCTAGTTTTAAAATTTTGAGAAAAAAAGCGCATTTTTTTGAATAAATTATTGCTATAAAGTCCTCTACAGTTTATTCGTTTATAATAGGCATTAAGTGAACTTAAACATCGGATAGCTGATGGCCAAAAGTTTTTCTAAAATAAAAATCATTCATCGTATATTCAAACAAACGAGGGTGATTTTGTAAGTAACGAACCTAACGTGAACGTCTCGACAATTAAAAGGCGATAATTATCTTTTGCGTTGAATTAATTTTCATTTCTTAACGTTGACTTCATTTAGTCTTTGTAAAGCACTGTTGTCGCTTTGTTTGAAAATGTACAGTCGTGAAAAAAAAATTGGGCGTCGATGTCATTCAAAAAGTTGACGGTATCATCACAAATTAAAAATATCTCCTTGTTTTCTTGTCGGGTGTGTTAGGTATTAATCAATTTGGCAAACGAACTGTAAGCAAAATCAAATCGCTAATGAAAACAAAAGAAAAAATTATATAAATTGTAACACGAAAAATTATTTTCACAAGAAGAAAACAAATTAAATGCAAAGAAACAAACGAAAGCGCTGATTCGATTTTCAAAAGCTCGTCGATTTTTCATTCATGTTTTAAAAATAATTGCCACCTTTATTTCGCTGCACTTTTTTTAAATAAATTAAATACAGGATGTCCCTATATTATTTTCCGTTTCTCATACTCAAATGTGGTACATCAATATCTTATGGGGGGAAGGGGGTTGTTAACCAAGATGGCAAGTGATAGTGTTCAAAAATCTTCTGGTCCGAGAGATTACGCGTGCTTCATATCGTTGATTTCTGCATCCTGGTATACCGGTTGTTGAATTAAACTGAGATCATAGAAATTCAGTGAGAACGAATAGCTCAGTTCGCTCTTGCATTCCCGAAGTACTAAACAAAAACATTTTTTGGATAATGGCATTCGAAACATCGGAAAGATTTGTAAAAGTTTCATATTAAAAGTTTTTTCCTGCAGTCAAAAACAAATTGCGATAAAAACAATTCTTAGTAACTCGAAAACTAATCATCTCAGACCCACGATGCGACCCGTCAAATCAGATCAAAATTCGACGTAGAATTCAAAAATGCAATAATATACAGGGTGTTCCATTTAAGAAAGTGTAATTTCGATTCGTATTTCGATAACACAATGTTCGATTGTCTTTTAGATAACGGCATTCGAAACATCGGAAAAATTTGCACAACTTTCGCATCAAAGTCTTTTTCTATATTTAAAAACAAAGGCGATAAGAGGGGGCATTTTACTTTTTAACAAAATCCTTAGTAACTTGAAAATTAATAATCTCAGACCCACGATGCGATCCATCAAATCAGAACAAAATTCGACGTAGAATTCAAAAATGCAATAGTATACAGGGTGTTCCATTTGAGAAAGTGTAATTTCGATTCGTATTTCGATAACACAATGTTTGATTGTCTTTTAGATAACGGCATTCGAAACATCGGAAAAATTTGTACAACTTTCGCAGAATTGTTCTTCAAAATATCCCTAAATCTTGGTCTTTGCGCAATGCTAACAGAAACACTAAACGAAGGTTCTTCTTTCATCCTTTAACGATTCTAAAAGTTTCCAGTTTTAAAATTTTGAGGAAAAAGCGAATTTTTTCGAATAAATTATTGCTATGAAGTCCCCTACTGTTTATTTCTTGAATTGCTCTTCAAAATCTCCTAAATCTTTGTCTTTGCGAAGTGCTAACAAAAACGAAGGTTCTTTTTTCATTCTTTAATGATTCTAAAAGTTTCTAATTTAAGCGAGGGTGCTTTTTCATTCTTTAATGATTCTAAAAGTTTCTAATTTGCAAATTTTGAGAAAAAAAGCGTATCTTTTTGAATAAATTATTGCTATGAAGTCCTCTACTGTTTATTCGTTGAATTGTTCTTCAAAATATCCCTAAGTCTTTGTCTTTGCGCAATGCTAACAGAAACACTAAACGAAGGTTCTTCTTTCATCCTTTAATGATTCTAAAAGTTTCTAGTTTTAAAATTTTGAGGAAAAAGCGAATTTTTTCGAATAAATTATTGCTATGAAGTCCCCTACTGTTTATTTCTTGAATTGTTCTTCAAAATCTCCTAAATCTTTGTCTTTGCGAAGTGCTAACAAAAACGAAGGTTCTTTTTTCATTCTTTAACGATTCTAAAAGTTTCTAATTTAAGCGAGGGTGCTTTTTCATTCTTTAATGATTCTAAAAGTTTCTAATTTGCAAATTTTGAGAAAAAAAGCGTATCTTTTTGAATAAATTATTGCTATGAAGTCCTCTACTGTTTATTCGTTGAATTGTTCTTCAAAATATCCCTAAGTCTTTGTCTTTGCGCAATGCTAACAGAAACACTAAACGAAGGTTCTTCTTTCATCCTTTAATGATTCTAAAAGTTTCTAGTTTTCAAATTTTGAGGAAAAAGCGAATTCTTTCGAATAAATTATTGCTATGAAGTCCCCTACTGTTTATTTCTTGAATTGTTCTTCAAAATCTCCTAAATCTTTGTCTTTGCGAAGTGCTAACAAAAACGAACGTTCTTTTTTCATTCTTTAATGATTCTAAAAGTTTCAATTTAAACGAGGGTGCTTTTTCATTCTTTAATGATTCTAAAAGTTTCTAATTTTCAAATTTTGAGAAAAAAGCGTATCTTTTTGAATAAATTATTGCTATGAAGTCCTCTACTGTTTATTCGTTGAATTGTTCTTCAAAATATCCCTAAGTCTTTGTCTTTGCGCAATGCTAACAGAAACACTAAACGAAGGTTCTTCTTTCATCCTTTAATGATTCTAAAAGTTTCAATTTAAGCGAGGTTGCTTCTTCATTCTTTAATGATTCTAAAAGTTTCTAATTTGCAAATTTTGAGAAAAAAGCGTATCTTTTTGAATAAATTATTGCTATGAAGTCCTCTACAGTTTATTCGTTGAATTGTTCTTCAAAATATCCCTAAATCTTTGACTTTGCGCAATGCTAACAGATACACTAAACGAAGGTTCTTCTTTCATCCTTTAACGATTCTAAAAGTTTCCAGTTTTCAAATTTTGAGGAAAAAGCGAATTTTTTTGAATAAATTATTGCTATGAAGTCCCCTACTGTTTAATTCTTGAATTGTTCTTCAAAATCTCCTAAATCTTTGTCTTTGCGAAGTGCTAACAAAAACGAAGGTTCTTTTTTCATTCTTTAATGATTCTAAAAGTTTCTAATTTAAGCGAGGGTGCTTTTTCATTCTTTAATGATTCTAAAAGTTTCTAATTTGCAAATTTTGAGAAAAAAAGCGTATCTTTTTGAATAAATTATTGCTATGAAGTCCTCTACTGTTTATTCGTTGAATTGTTCTTCAAAATATCCCTAAGTCTTTGTCTTTGCGCAATGCTAACAGAAACACTAAACGAAGGTTCTTCTTTCATCCTTTAATGATTCTAAAAGTTTCTAGTTTTAAAATTTTGAGGAAAAAGCGAATTTTTTCGAATAAATTATTGCTATGAAGTCCCCTACTGTATATTTCTTGAATTGTTCTTCAAAATCTCCTAAATCTTTGTCTTTGCGAAGTGCTAACAAAAACGAAGGTTCTTTTTTCATTCTTTAACGATTCTAAAAGTTTCTAATTTAAGCGAGGGTGCTTTTTCATTCTTTAATGATTCTAAAAGTTTCTAATTTTCAAATTTTGAGAAAAAAGCGTATCTTTTTGAATAAATTATCGCTATGAAGTCCTCTACTTGAGTTTTTCTTCAAAATATTGAACTTAGATTAAAAATGATAAACGTTAGGGGCATTTCTTTTTTTTTGAAAACTTAAAGCTGAATCCAATTGTTGAATTTATTGAAATTAATTGTGGAATTGAAAGTATAACATGAAAAATAACACGCAAGCCAATGACAATGAAAAGAAATAAAGTACAACGATTCCCTTGAGAGCTAATTAGATTTCTAGTTGTCACACGGGCACAGCGACTCCCAGTCCCTTGGGAATCAAGCGCTTCCACTGAACAAGCTAAGTTTGGTTTTTGTATCGACTTTTACGACAATCTAATATTTCTTGACACACATACAAACATTCTATGCGCTAGGTACACGACGAGTAGAGAGCGCATTTTAGTTTTTAAATAAACTGAGAGTAAAAGGGATGATATAGTGGGTTAGTAAGTTGGAGGAGATAGGTGCAGCCCCTAAGTGCATTTTAATCACACTATGTGGTGGTGGATCGTCGATGTTAGTCTTGGTGTTATTGTACGCACTCCAATCCGAGCAGTGTTAGTAGGGCAGGTGTATGGGGTAGTAAGCTTCCAAGAGACACATAATATTGCTAGGAAATGTTCTCTGCGAGCCATTACAATCGAACTATACCCAAGGGAGGGATCTTTCTCCCACGTTGTGCAACCGAGCTCTGTTTTATCTAAGTCTCTATGCTTCACCTTTTATTTCCCCAAAACAACGGCACTGTTTTTATTTTGTTTCTTGCTTATTGGATTCTTACTGTTTAGAAAATAAAATAAGTATAGAAGCTACCCCTTACATCCTCCCCCCCGCAAAATTGTTTAATCGGCGAAATTTGATTTTAATTATGTTTCCGGCGCGGCGATATTATTTTCATTTCGTTTCTTCATTGGGGCGCGTTCGTAAAATATTCATCATTTATAAATTCGCCGAATCTAAATTCCCTGAATGTCGCCAATTTATTTTGTATTGGACTGTTGCGGCTATAATTTGATTTGTTTGTATTCCTCCGAATACATACATACTAATTCGATTTCGTGTTTACGTTTCATTATTGTGTTGTCGACCTAGTTGATGGAGTTTTCTTTTCATTTAACGAAATACAATTTCTACGTTCTGAATTTGATCCCTTGTCAACAAAGTTCATTTTAAGGCCGTAATTTCATTTGAATTAAACGAGATGCCCCATTTAATCATCGTTAACAATTCGCGAATTTGCACTCCACGATTGAAGGAAACATTTTGTTTTACAGGAGATGCAGAAACCACACCGGACGCGATTGATGACGACGATGGGTCTCTACAAATTACCAAACCGGTAAACGGGGAATCTGGGGAAACGATGGGACCGTGTAAAAGTGAAATTTCGGATGGTAAACCCATAGAGCAGAGTGAAATTAAATCAGAACGAGAAGAAGAGTTGGAAGAAAATGATGATACTGACGTGGAACTACGAAACATGGAAGAACCCTGCGAAGATGATCCTGAAGATAACGACGAAGATGACGCGAGCATTATCATGTTAAACGGTAAGTAAATAAAAAAAAGTGACTGAATTGTAGAAATCGCGTGTTGAAGGAATATAATTTTATTGTTATATTGAATGAATTTCAATGTTTGTATATCAGCTTGAAATGTATGATGTCACAAAGTTTCAATTAAATCAGCAAACGCTGAAGAGAATGGCGTGCACCGGACATTACAACATTTTACACTTAACATGTCCGCGAATTTTCAAACTGATGCATTGTCTGCTCCAGTCACATGACTGTTCGCTCATAATTAACTAAACTAATGCAGTTTTGCGAGCTCGTATACACTTGTATGATACAGGCTTTTACCGTCGTCCCTTTTGTGCACGTTAACTATAAAATGGATTAGAAATCGTTAGCGGTACGGCACGACGTTATTTCCCGCTTACTTTTTTTTATTCGCGTATAAAATTAGAACAAAAAAAGAATCGAATTATCAACACGGGAATTCGAACTCCAAATACGTAAATTTTGTGTTTAGAAAAGAGTTTCACGTCGCCTTTAAATAATCAAATAGCGGCAGCCTTGTCATTGTCATATTTATTAATTCATGACCATTGTATGGCAAGGGTCGTATTCCACGGACCGTTTTCAACGCCGTCGTCATCACAATTTTCGGACCAATAAAATGAAATTAATTTTAAAATTTCCAAAAATATTTGGACGATTCAAATGAAATATGGGGGTTGAGAAAAATCCCCCTTTTCTCTTTAATAAATAATAAGCAATAAGTTTGCAAACTAATTTTCGGTACGAGTAAGATGTTTATTTTCTAACAATGCAACTTTCCGGATAAATGTTTAAGTTAAATTGTAGTGAAACTTGCATACGGTTGGTCTTTTTTGCCCTTGAATATTTAAAAACGAAATTTCAATTTTCACTTCGCCATTTTAATATTATATGCAGATTTCATATTAATTTTTTACAAGTATCGCCGTGTCCATTACCGTCTGACATACAAATAGGGGCGTCTTTCTCGGGAACCCTTCACGATCTCTGTCCAAACTTCTGATATCCCCCGGGATGCGCCCTTCTAAAAGCTACGATTAACAGAATCCACCACCTGGACTGACAATATTTGCAATCGCTTTAAATATTACGCGTGGAGGAAATTCCCCGGATTTTTTTTTAGCCCCCCGGACTTTGATGCACTTAATCTAATTATGAATGAATAATGCAAAGGGGCTCGGAAGTAAAGGTGGCGATTTAACTGCGAATCTCGCACTTACGTGTCATTTTTACGAATCATATAAATTGAAATATATCCCATAACTTTTACGAAAGGAAATAAATTATAATTTTATATTTCTCGATTTTATCTACCTAACAATTTTTTTAATAAAACAAAGAACGCAGAGAACGCGGAAATTCTCGGGCGGAATTTATTTTGAATTTCAATCACGTAAATTTTCTTTTATTAATACAATAAATAATTCGGGGCACTTTGGCAGCACCTCCGTATAATTTCGTTTATTCCTTGGGTGAGATTTTTTATCGCCTATCCTGGTGTAATCACATTTCTAGGTCTCACGTAAAGTTGTGAATAATAGAGATTCTCATATCTGTAGATTGTTGAAGTTCATTCTTGTTCACGCATGAGTTTGCAACCCCATATGCACTGCCCCATAAATTAGACCGTATTTTCGCTTTGAATCATGCAGAACACACTACCATTTCACTTGTACCTGGTATTTGTTCCGACTCACTTCTTTTTTTATCTAAATTCAAGTTAAAATAACTAGGACTGTAAAGAAGTTAGAACCTAGGACATCTAAGTGATGTAGCTTAGTTATTCTATGTAAATCATTATGTGCTAAGTGAAATGGTTTCGTTTAAGCGGTTATGTATTCGAGAGAGTGTAATTAAATTAGGGGTAAGAAGTGCCACCGCCTATTACTGTGCCATTACTACGTCAAACGTTGCGGAACGTTCCACGTTGTAAAGGATAATCTAAAACTGACACTTTCACCGGGAGATTTTTCCTAAAACTGCGAGTTATTTCCAACCGGCATTAAAAGCCGCTTAAAATTAAATTTGGGTATACCATAATGTAACAAAGCGTGGCATAAATGCATCTTTCATAAATATTGCACGGCGCAAATTAAAATTTATTTGTAGGTGCCACTCAACGTTTTTCGGCATAATCACGAGCGCTTAATTAAAGTCTGCACCACCTTTGGTTGTTTTCAACTAAAATGCACTTACATAATTTAATTTTTTTGAGTGATCAATAAAAGGACGAATTTTCGTGAATACATTTGTAAAAAAAATTAAACACTTGTACACTGCCTTCCAAATGTATTCGTCCGCAAAACAATAAAACCGTAGAAATTGAATCTTGTCGATTCAAATACTATGCAATCGAATTTAAAATGATTCAGATTAAGCCATGAATATTGAAAAAAAAATGGTAACATTGTCTGGCGCATTTAATGACTGTATTTAACAGTTACAAAGAAACTAATAAATTCCTGTTTTCCAAAGAACTTGTTCATTTAGAATGAAAAAAGAATCTTAATTTGTATTCGTATAAATAATGATACTTGTTTAATTTTTAAATATGTATATGTAGTGTTATGACATGAATGATTCGTTCGATTGGATCAAGAAAGAGAAAAGGTAGAACGTCGTGAATTGTAGTGGAGTAGGGAGATTCCACCGCAAGTTCCACGGCTTGTAAGGCGTACTGTTATTGTTAGGAAACAATGCCTCAATGGTCCCTCAGAAGCTGATATTGCCACAAAACAGCACTAAAGTTTTGTTTCGCACACAACGAATATGTACTTATGGCTATGATACCTCAGTGGGACTTTTCAATGTTTTTATTAAAGTAAATGTATTTATACGTGAAGAATTTCAATCACGAACC
Organism: Dorcus parallelipipedus; assembly: GCA_958336345.1. Classification (NCBI taxonomy): domain Eukaryota; kingdom Metazoa; phylum Arthropoda; class Insecta; order Coleoptera; family Lucanidae; genus Dorcus; species Dorcus parallelipipedus. The sequence continues at coordinate 2,767,496 of OY284479.1, read as the reverse complement.
GGCATTTCTGCAAGTCTTCGGTGCGCAATTTATATTTACGAAAAACTAAACGTGGAATTATCGAATCGATTGCGTTCGCAAAACGGGTATCGCCGTCGGGTACGGCCCTGGGAAATTCGACGGTAAAATTTCCCTCGCTGAAACTTATACGGTTTAATGTTGTTAAAAATGTGTCATGTCGTGTTGAGCGATAAAGTTGGCGTTCTCGATTACGCTAAAGCTTTAAAAACATATAATTCTGGAGTTTATGAAGGCGGGAGACTCCGGGACCCAGATCGGTGCTACTCGAGGTGCCCCGGGAGCAATCGGGCCGCTGTTGTATTACTGTCTAATTCAATGCATTACTGGTGCCTTGTAACTGGTCCCCGGGCGCCTATTGCTCCGGTTGGGCGTTGTGCAATTGTCCGACGCTATCGACGCCACGGTAGGCGCCATCAGCCATGCTTCGTCTCCTCAATTTCTACACACTTAAACGTATTACTTTTCTATAAAAACACAACGCCATATTACATAAAACCAATTCAGTACGGTCCATCCACCACATTCTATTCCTCCTCTTTAGATAAAACCTGCACTTGATATGAAAGTAAATGGGTATATACCCAAGTGATTCAAATTAAAGTCATCCTCCAGAAGGCTCTGACCCGAAGACGACTAAATTGGATCACTCGATAGATACGCACCCCACTGTTAACAGCCCAATCGTCTAGGCGCCTCTTCTTTAGGAAATAGAAAACAGAAACGAATATCCAACTATAAAAACATCACAGCTCATAAGATCTTAGAAATAGTGACTTGAACAGTAATTAGGTATAGCTAAATGTATGCAGGCCAATAATAAACATCCTAAACCCAAGTTTATGAAAGCAGATGGTAGATAAGAAGAGGAAAAATAATAAATAAAAAAATGGAAAAAACATCTTTGAGGTAATTGGGTAATTTAAATATCTGGGAGTAAGATAGGGGAAATGATTGGAATATAGAATATATATTAGAATCTTTCTAACATTTTTCCACACTCTCGGACATCGCTCCTTATCGTCGTTTCATTTTGTCGGGTTAATTAACAGTCACCCTGTATCATTGTTCTTTAAAAATAAAAATAATAATACAGGGTGACTGTTAATTAAGCTGGTGTACACCCATGCGCACCTTTTCGCAAAATACGCTTTAATGCAACTTAATGTATATACTCAAGTGATTCAAATTAACGTTATCCTCAGAAGGCTCTGACCCGAAGATGACTAAATTGGTTCACTCGATAGATACGCACCCCACACAAAACCCTGTTAACAGCCCAATCGTCTAGGCGCCTCTTCTTTAGGAAATAGAAAACAGAAACGAATATCCAACTATAAAAACATCACAGCTCATAAGATCTTAGAAATAGTGACGTGAACAGTAATTAGGTATAGCTAAATGTATGCAGGCCAATAATAAACATCCTAAACCCAAGTTTATTAAAGTAGATGGTAGAGAAGAGAAAAAATTATAAATAAAAAAATGGAAAAAACATCTTTGAGGTAATTGGGTAATTTAAATATCTGGGAGTAAAATAGGGGAAATGATTGAAATATAGAATTTTTATAACATTTTTTCCATACTCTCGGACATCGCTCCTTATTGTCGTTTCATTTTGTCGGGTTAATTAACAGTCACCCTGTATCATTGTTCTTTAAAAATAAAAATAATAATATAGGGTGACTGTTAATTAAGCTGGTGTACACCCATGCGCACCTTTTCGCAAAATACGCTTTAGGTAGTTGTTAGCCGAGTGGTTGAGTCCGCTGGCAACGGGCGTAACGCTCGGCCGGGCAATTATTGGGCGTGGGTTCGAATCCCATCCTGGTGCATATGGACTCTATGTGAGAGATAGAGTACTTATGTGTCGGATTGTGTTTCGGATTTATACCGGCTCCTTCGAATTGGGTTTTTTGCGTTTCCCCAGTTTGTAAGGCGAATTGCGAAGGAGAAATTACCATCTAAGTCGGTCGCAGCCGCCACCCTTTCCCGACAAGCTCCGAGCTTGGGGTTAAAAGTGGGTGAAAAAAAAAAATGCAACTTGAAATGTTTGTGTAGTATGTGAGTGTGAATGAGTATGATTTGTATTGACACGGTATCAAAGAATTCAGGCCTTGTTAAAGTATATACACCGGTGCAGAATAACAATAACAGACCTAATTACCTGCGAAGTAGATTATTCTATGCAAAGAATACCAACACTTTGAACACCTGGTAAACAAATAAATCAGTCGTAATATGTTTCGAATATTATAATTTCGTTTCGTGTGTGAGGAATTATTAACACAAATCTGATAAAACTTTAACAAATTCAAGACACTTTTACAACTCCCCATCCTGGTTGTAAATCGTTCCTCGTTCTACCGTACACATTCTTTTCGCTTTGAATTCAATTCTTAATTAATCATGAGCTATACCTTAGAATTTTTTAAACATGATCCCGTAATCTATTACGTTCATTCAGTACGCGATTTAATTAGAAAATGGACGCGTATCACCAAAGACGTTTAAAACATCTCTACGTAATAAAGTTTTTGTAGTCGGCGATGAACTTCAGGTCTAATAAATCGTTTCATATTTTGTCGGGTTAATTAACAGTCACCCTGTATCATTGTTCTTTAAAAATAAAAATAATAATACAGGGTGACTGTTAATTAAGCTGGTGTACACCCATGCGCACCTTTTCGCAAAATACGCTTTAATGCAACTTGAAATATTTGTGTAGTATGTGAGTGTGAATGAGTATGATTTGTATTGACACGTTATCAAAGAATTCAGGCCTCGTTAAAGTATATACACCAGTGCAGAATAACAATAACAGACCTAATGCATGCAGCAAATTACCTGCGAAGCAGGTTTGACTAGGTAACACTTTGAACACCTGGTAAACAAATAAATCAGTCGTAATATGTTTCGAATATTATAATTTCGTTTTGTGTGTGAGGAATTATTAACACAAATCTGATAAAACTTTAACAAATTCAAGACACTTTTACAACTCCACATCCTGGTTGTAAATCGTTCCTCCACATTCTTTTAGCTTTGAATTAAATTCTTAATTAATCATGAGCTATACCTTAGAATTTTTTAAACGTGATCCCGTAAACTATTACGTTCATTCAGTACGCGATTTAATTAGAAAATGGACGCGTATCACCAAAGACGTTTAAAACGTCTGTACGTAATAAAGTTTTTGTAGTCGGCGATGAACTTCAGGACTAATAAATCGTTTCACATTTTCGGAGAAAACCGATTCATTTAAGCGATACCTTGCAAATCATTCTTTTGTGGCAATATTATCAATTAGTGATTTTTTATCAACTCTTGCCGTGGAATTTGGATGGCATGTCGTAGCTTTACTGTAAAACAGCACAAAGGACTGCAATGTCGTACTTTTCACTTAAGCTAAGACATGCCGTCCAGGTGTCATGGCAAGAGTTGATAAAAAATTTAAAAAGTCACTCGGTACTAGCGACGTTTAAAACAACAGATTGTATGCTAATAGTTTTATTGTCTCCGTGCGATAACGAGACGAACGTTTTACGATCAGCTGCCTGTCGGGCCGTGCATTTGACCCACCCCCCTGTGGTCACTTAAATCCTTGCTATTTTTTTTTGTGGACGAAATGGCTGGTACATTCTGCTCTAGTAAATAATCCGCACGAATTAACAAACAGTTATTTACACAATTATTTGCGAATTTATTCTACGCAGTTATTTTAGAAATTACTAATAATTACGTCGCGTAAAAGAAACTTGCCTCCTCCGGCTGTTAAACGTATAATAAAACCAATTGAAATGTGTGTCAAGGTCGTACTGTGTGCAAGCTAGAATCATTAAAAAGTTTATGGTCCTATTATACTGCCGCATTTATAGAACGTCACCGCCGTATCCGGAGCTTGATTTTGGGGTAATATTTTAATTAATTATAAAGCGTTCACAAGAATTTTTTAAACGTTTTTTCCGTAATCTGTGACATCCATTCACATAAAAAAAATAAAAATAAAAAAAATAATAAAATAAAATGTTACAAATTTGTAAAGAAAAATTCATTCCTCTGCCGGATAAAAATATAAAAAATTGGCTATTAAAAATTAAACAACAAAAAAAATTGATTTTGTTAAGACAATTTGTTACTGCTTTATGCTTGAAAATCGATCGTCTTTTGTTTTTCATCTCCTATTATTTTTCAGAATTTCTGTTCTCCTGATAAAGAAAAACAAAAGCCTCAATTTCGTCGATGACAGTTTATGATGACTTTGTTCGTTAAAACTTTTTTGGATTTGTTAAAAACGTTTATTTTTTACATTTTTCTCTTAAGCTACTTATAGCGTTTTCGATTGATCGCACTAATGCGCACTCAGAGTATCTTCATCTCGTGTTATAGCATGAGGTTAAAAGGAGATGCAAATACACTGAGTGCAACCGGTGCAGGTGAATCGAAAACGCTATTAAATAACTCCACAAAACTAAGCTTTTTAAATTGAAAGCTCGTATGACCGGTCATATAAGAAAATCGTCCTTAAAATAACCTTGATCGATCGCTTTTTTTGTTTTTTGCAAATATTTTTCTCATAAAAGCAGTAAAGCATTATTTTTTGGCGAAATTTAAATTAAAATTAAATTACAGCAAGCTTGGTTTTCCTTTCTTGTCGACGTTTCGCTATACATTTGACAGCTTCTTCAGGGTAAATATTGTTACGCCCGTGCCGCCGTTGATTCAATTTTAACCTGATCACGCCATTTACTTTCTCAAATATTCCAGCGAGTTTCGAATCGAATGCAATATGGTTTGCTAGAAGATTCGAAAAAGAAAGGATCTCTATTATAAAATGTAAGCCAATCAATAATCGTATAATTAGCAAGCAACTCTATGAAGACAAATATTGTATTAGCGCCCTCTGATAGATTCTTTTATGCGTTTTTTTGGCCGGTACAATTGTCATTCACCCTGTATAATAAAGAGGACAGTATCAGGAATAATGAAACTGAATATACATACATATTGAGGGCGTCATATCAGAAGGGCGTTTAATGCTGATACGCCCTTCAGATATTACGCCCTTCAGATATGGCTACAGAAGAAAGACGAATGCATCCGATGGTGATAAAATTCGTAACATGGAAATTTTTTAAAATAATCTCTTGCCACTACTAGTTACGTATTTCGGCAGCAATCTTCAGTACACACCCACACACACACAAACACACACACACACACATATACAAGAAATCAGAAAGGAAAATTCCAATAATCATTCTAATTTAAACGAGTTCAAATTCCATGCAAAAAACGAGCACAAAACGACTGCGAAAATTTCTAAAATAATAATTACATAACTATTTTCATCTTCAAGACAATTACGCTGTCATATAAAATCAGCTATTTTTGTATTTAAAATTTCTTTGCAAGAGTAGATTAGATCCAATTTAAAAGAAATTTAAATAAATCAAATAAACTAGCCCATTTTAAAACAAACACTTTAGTAATGACTGCCAACAAAATGTAAACATATAAGATCTTGTATTAATTTTTCGGTTTGATGATAGTAATCATGACAAAAATGTACAACATTTATGTATATCAAATACGAAGTGGATTAGCGAAAAACGAATGTTCTGCTTAATGTTAAACAAATAAAACACTCACGTTTTTTTCTCCACCAGCCTCTTTACTTTTTTTTTACCTCGGGGTCATAAACCAAGCCTCGAACCACCACACACACACTGCAAATAATTAACGTTCATAAAAAAGCACACGTTCAACGGACCGAATTATTTAACTAAAATCAAACACCACGAAAATGTTTTTCTTTTCCGCAAAATTTTTCATCGCCCGTATTTTAATCAAATCGGGAAAACCCGAGCCGCAGGAATCAAAGATTTCCCGAACAAAGGATCAGATTTTTGTCGCGTGTGACAAGCAAGTGCGAACCGAACTGTTGCTGTACTGAAAAGCAAGAGTCATGCTCCTTTTTACAAAGCAAAAAAAATGTGTTACGTATATTTATAGAAAGAATAATTTGAAGGAATCAATTTAAATCGATGTGTTGGATTTGGGCAAAAATCAGGAAATTAAGGGCGATTTAAAGCAGGAAAATTGCAAAATTTTTTTTTGAAGGGATAAAAGGACGAAGTCACTAAATAATACACGTAATTAGATTGCAGAGGGGCAAAGTAAAAATAGGATTAAAAAGGAAAATACTGATGAGAAAATAAATGTATTTGTTGAATAATTTTAAATTGTTAGCACTAGTTAAAGAAAAGGTATATCCACCATCCGGCTGGTGTAAAACGTAGGTAGATTTTATTGATTCGAAATTTGTACAAACAAAAAGAGGAACGTATTAAAAGAAAAAGTGAAACTCGATATTTTCGGATTGAAAGGGATAAAGGGGTGGGTGGTGTCTTTATGTTTTAATTACGGCATTCAATACTAGATCCGTTAAATAAAACTCCCACAAGCAGAAATCCTTTCTTGAAATTCAACAACGGCGAAACTCGATCGGACAGACAGGGGGGTGATTAGCGCGAAAAACGGACCGCGCGACCGCAGGTTCGATCTGTTTATTCCGGGGGGTTTTCGCTAACTTTTAATTCCCCATTTAACAGTCCCAGTCTCTTTGACGTGCCGTAAGCCTTTTTCTAGGAATCTGGTGTGTTTTTGATTACTCGGGTCGGTTGGCGAGGCCCACTGCGACAATAACTACCCCGAATAGCCCTCCGAACACTCATAATGCCGTTGCTAATGTTTTCTACCTTCTGAATTAACCTGAGGAATACGGATGTTAGTAATTAGGACTCCAATGCAACCTTTTTTTTTACGTACCCTCTACAACATCTGAATTTACTCGATTGTGTGTACACAGGGTGAAAATTCGATCCACGCTTGAAATTATCGTTTTAGAAATTACAGTCTGGGGCAAAAACTGATTTCGCAGAGTAAAAGCGAGATAATAATCGTATGACAAATGGAGTATAATATCTTATACTTCCCTGAAGAACAACGGAATGCCCTAGGCTAGAAATAAACTCGCGCTAATCTAATCTTTCGTTGCTAATTATCCCAAAGATGGGGTAACTCTCAGTCTACCCTAACTTCCACGAAATTTTAAATAACGTACTACGTTTTACTTACTTGCGTAACTTAACTTTAATGGCCAACAATAAATGTAACTGATCCCAAAATACAATCGAAAGATTCCAAAAAATTTAAAAGAAAACTCAAAGACACTAAAGCTTGAGTTTAGAAGAGTTTACGCTATCAATAAAGAATTAATGCCAAAAGAGAATATTACACTTAATAAAAGAAAAAAGACCAGATTTTATGAAGGTAGTTGAGGAAGAAAACAGGGTTGTATTAAAATCAATTTAAAATTTGTTTTCTCTTATTGCACACGTAAGGAAAACTAGCCGGAAAGTTTCAGAGTTCATGTAAGTCATCTGATATTTGTAATTGTAAACAGGATATACGATTAATTTAATTAATTTTCGTAAATTTTGAGTTGGCCGAGATTGGATTTACTTTAATTACGAACCCCATAGGAATATTAATTAATTTTATAATTTCGGTGGCTCGTCGTAGAATTTTTTCCTCGAAAATCTGGGGGGGTGAAAGTGATCTGTTTAATTACGATTAACGATTTGAGTGAATCTCTATCGGATAGAAATACCGGAATTCCGGTGCTGGCTGTTGATGGACCGGGTGTCGGTGAAGGCGCAAGAATAGAGAAGGGTAGAGGGGCGCTTGCATATCATCTTAAAGTTTAATTGAGTCTTGGCGCTTGGGGAGGAAGCGACCGAGATTGCTTGGGGAATCCCCAAGGAGTTTCGCGCCTGACACCCTCGGTTCGCACAGCGTCTGTTACCACTTACGTTGGCTCAGGATTTCGAAGAGCAATCTTCGTTACTCCCATCTGTAGTTATCAAACAAAAGATAAAATTTCACGCAGAAACTTCAAACTCACTCCAAATAACTCCGGAATCGTTTAATTAATAAATAATTACGTTACCTCATCGTAGATATTATGTTAATACCACTTCTGGCTGTGGGGGATTCTTTTTTTTTAAATCCCCACATCATTATTCTAACGTTTAAATCGAAAAGAAATGAACCTAATTTATTCGCTGGTAATTTAACAATTTTGGCTCCACCTTTGGATTCACGAGGTGAAGCTTTAGTTCTCCTTTTATATAATATGTTTCCTGGTGATTTTTTTAATTGCCCAAATTAAAAACGAAGCAAAATTTTAACTTTTAATGGTGATAAAAAAAGGATTTAAAAAAAGAATCTGAATGATTACCCTAAAGATAAAATTTCACGCAGAAACTTCAAACTCACTCCAAATAACTCCGGAATAGTTTAATTAATAAATAATTACGTTACCTCATCGTAGATATTATGTTAATACCACTTCTGGCTGTGGGGGATTCTTTTTTTTAAATCCCCACATCATTATTCTAACGTTTAAATCGAAAAGAAATGAACCTAATTTATTCGCTGGTAATTTAACAATTTTGGCTCCACCTTTGGATTCACGAAGTGAAGCTTTAGTTCTCCTTTTATATAATATGTTTCCTGCGGTGATTTTTTTAATTGCCCAAATTAAAAACGAAGCAAAATTTTAACTTTTAATGGTGATAAAAAAAGGATTTAAAAAAAGAATCTGAATGATTACCCTAAAGATAAAATTTCACGCAGAAACTTCAAACTCACTCCAAATAACTCCGGAATAGTTTAATTAATAAATAATTACGTTACCTCATCGTAGATATTATGTTAATACCACTTCTGGCTGTGGGGGATTCTTTTTTTTAAATCCCCACATCATTATTCTAACGTTTAAATCGAAAAGAAATGAACCTAATTTATTCGCTGGTAATTTAACAATTTTGGCTCCACCTTTGGATTCACGAAGTGAAGCTTTAGTTCTCCTTTTATATAATATGTTTCCTGCGGTGATTTTTTTAATTGCCCAAATTAAAAACGAAGCAAAATTTTAACTTTTAATGGTGATAAAAAAAGGATTTAAAAAAAGAATCTGAATGATTACCCTAAAGATAAAATTTCACGCAGAAACTTCAAACTCACTCCAAATAACTCCGGAATAGTTTAATTAATAAATAATTACGTTACCTCATCGTGGATATTATGTTAATACCACTTCTGGCTATGGGGGATTCTTTTTTTTAAATCCCCACATCATTATTCTAACGTTTAAATCGAAAAGAAATGAACCTAATTTATTCGCTGGTAATTTAACAATTTTGGCTCCACCTTTGGATTCACGAAGTGAAGCTTTAGTTCTCCTTTTATGTAATATGTTTCCTGGTGATTTTTTTAATTGCCCAAATTAAAAACGAAGCAAAATTTTAACTTTTAATGGTGATAAAAAAAGGATTTAAAAAAAGAATCTGAATGATTACCCTAAAGATAAAATTTCACGCAGAAACTTCAAACTCACTCCAAATAACTCCGGAATCGTTTAATTAATAAATAATTACGTTACCTCATCGTAGATATTATGTTAATACCACTTCTGGCTGTGGGGGATTCTTTTTTTTAAATCCCCACATCATTATTCTAACGTTTAAATCGAAAAGAAATGAACCTAATTTATTCGCTGGTAATTTAACAATTTTGGCTCCACCTTTGGATTCACGAAGTGAAGCTTTAGTTCTCCTTTTATATAATATGTTTCCTGGTGATTTTTTTAATTGCCCAAATTAAAAACGAAGCAAAATTTTAACTTTTAATGGTGATAAAAAAAGGATTTAAAAAAAGAATCTGAATGATTACCCTAAAGATAAAATTTCACGCAGAAACTTCAAACTCACTCCAAATAACTCCGGAATAGTTTAATTAATAAATAATTACGTTACCTCATCGTGGATATTATGTTAATACCACTTCTGGCTATGGGGGATTCTTTTTTTTTTAATCCTCACATCATTATTCTAACGTTTAAATCGAAAAGAAATGAACCTAATTTATTCGCTGGTAATTTAACAATTTTGGCTCCACCTTTGGATTCACGAAGTGAAGCTTTAGTTCTCCTTTTATATAATATGTTTCCTGGTGATTTTTTTAATTGCCCAAATTAAAAACGAAGCAAAATTTTAACTTTTAATGGTGATAAAAAAAGGATTTAAAAAAAGAATCTGAATGATTACCCTAAAGATAAAATTTCACGCAGAAACTTCAAACTCACTCCAAATAACTCCGGAATAGTTTAATTAATAAATAATTACGTTACCTCATCGTGGATATTATGTTAATACCACTTCTGGCTATGGGGGATTCTTTTTTTTAAATCCCCACATCATTATTCTAACGTTTAAATCGAAAAGAAATGAACCTAATTTATTCGCTGGTAATTTAACAATTTTGGCTCCACCTTTGGATTCACGAAGTGAAGCTTTAGTTCTCCTTTTATGTAATATGTTTCCTGGTGATTTTTTTAATTGCCCAAATTAAAAACGAAGCAAAATTTTAACTTTTAATGGTGATAAAAAAAGGATTTAAAAAAAGAATCTGAATGATTACCCTAAAGATAAAATTTCACGCAGAAACTTCAAACTCACTCCAAATAACTCCGGAATAGTTTAATTAATAAATAATTACGTTACCTCATCGTAGATATTATGTTAATACCACTTCTGGCTGTGGGGGATTCTTTTTTTTAAATCCCCACATCATTATTCTAACGTTTAAATCGAAAAGAAATGAACCTAATTTATTCGCTGGTAATTTAACAATTTTGGCTCCACCTTTGGATTCACGAAGTGAAGCTTTAGTTCTCCTTTTATATAATATGTTTCCTGCGGTGATTTTTTTAATTGCCCAAATTAAAAACGAAGCAAAATTTTAACTTTTAATGGTGATAAAAAAAGGATTTAAAAAAAGAATCTGAATGATTACCCTAAAGATAAAATTTCACGCAGAAACTTCAAACTCACTCCAAATAACTCCGGAATAGTTTAATTAATAAATAATTACGTTACCTCATCGTGGATATTATGTTAATACCACTTCTGGCTATGGGGGATTCTTTTTTTTAAATCCCCACATCATTATTCTAACGTTTAAATCGAAAAGAAATGAACCTAATTTATTCGCTGGTAATTTAACAATTTTGGCTCCACCTTTGGATTCACGAAGTGAAGCTTTAGTTCTCCTTTTATGTAATATGTTTCCTGGTGATTTTTTTAATTGCCCAAATTAAAAACGAAGCAAAATTTTAACTTTTAATGGTGATAAAAAAAGGATTTAAAAAAAGAATCTGAATGATTACCCTAAAGATAAAATTTCACGCAGAAACTTCAAACTCACTCCAAATAACTCCGGAATCGTTTAATTAATAAATAATTACGTTACCTCATCGTAGATATTATGTTAATACCACTTCTGGCTGTGGGGGATTCTTTTTTTTAAATCCCCACATCATTATTCTAACGTTTAAATCGAAAAGAAATGAACCTAATTTATTCGCTGGTAATTTAACAATTTTGGCTCCACCTTTGGATTCACGAAGTGAAGCTTTAGTTCTCCTTTTATATAATATGTTTCCTGCGGTGATTTTTTTAATTGCCCAAATTAAAAACGAAGCAAAATTTTAACTTTTAATGGTGATAAAAAAAGGATTTAAAAAAAGAATCTGAATGATTACCCTAAAGATAAAATTTCACGCAGAAACTTCAAACTCACTCCAAATAACTCCGGAATCGTTTAATTAATAAATAATTACGTTACCTCATCGTAGATATTATGTTAATACCACTTCTGGCTGTGGGGGATTCTTTTTTTTAAATCCCCACATCATTATTCTAACGTTTAAATCGAAAAGAAATGAACCTAATTTATTCGCTGGTAATTTAACAATTTTGGCTCCACCTTTGGATTCACGAAGTGAAGCTTTAGTTCTCCTTTTATGTAATATGTTTCCTGGTGATTTTTTTAATTGCCCAAATTAAAAACGAAGCAAAATTTTAACTTTTAATGGTGATAAAAAAAGGATTTAAAAAAAGAATCTGAATGATTACCCTAAAGATAAAATTTCACGCAGAAACTTCAAACTCACTCCAAATAACTCCGGAATAGTTTAATTAATAAATAATTACGTTACCTCATCGTAGATATTATGTTAATACCACTTCTGGCTGTGGGGGATTCTTTTTTTTAAATCCCCACATCATTATTCTAACGTTTAAATCGAAAAGAAATGAACCTAATTTATTCGCTGGTAATTTAACAATTTTGGCTCCACCTTTGGATTCACGAAGTGAAGCTTTAGTTCTCCTTTTATATAATATGTTTCCTGCGGTGATTTTTTTAATTGCCCAAATTAAAAACGAAGCAAAATTTTAACTTTTAATGGTGATAAAAAAAGGATTTAAAAAAAGAATCTGAATGATTACCCTAAAGATAAAATTTCACGCAGAAACTTCAAACTCACTCCAAATAACTCCGGAATAGTTTAATTAATAAATAATTACGTTACCTCATCGTGGATATTATGTTAATACCACTTCTGGCTATGGGGGATTCTTTTTTTTAAATCCCCACATCATTATTCTAACGTTTAAATCGAAAAGAAATGAACCTAATTTATTCGCTGGTAATTTAACAATTTTGGCTCCACCTTTGGATTCACGAAGTGAAGCTTTAGTTCTCCTTTTATGTAATATGTTTCCTGGTGATTTTTTTAATTGCCCAAATTAAAAACGAAGCAAAATTTTAACTTTTAATGGTGATAAAAAAAGGATTTAAAAAAAGAATCTGAATGATTACCCTAAAGATAAAATTTCACGCAGAAACTTCAAACTCACTCCAAATAACTCCGGAATCGTTTAATTAATAAATAATTACGTTACCTCATCGTAGATATTATGTTAATACCACTTCTGGCTGTGGGGGATTCTTTTTTTTAAATCCCCACATCATTATTCTAACGTTTAAATCGAAAAGAAATGAACCTAATTTATTCGCTGGTAATTTAACAATTTTGGCTCCACCTTTGGATTCACGAAGTGAAGCTTTAGTTCTCCTTTTATATAATATGTTTCCTGCGGTGATTTTTTTAATTGCCCAAATTAAAAACGAAGCAAAATTTTAACTTTTAATGGTGATAAAAAAAGGATTTAAAAAAAGAATCTGAATGATTACCCTAAAGATAAAATTTCACGCAGAAACTTCAAACTCACTCCAAATAACTCCGGAATCGTTTAATTAATAAATAATTACGTTACCTCATCGTAGATATTATGTTAATACCACTTCTGGCTGTGGGGGATTCTTTTTTTTAAATCCCCACATCATTATTCTAACGTTTAAATCGAAAAGAAATGAACCTAATTTATTCGCTGGTAATTTAACAATTTTGGCTCCACCTTTGGATTCACGAAGTGAAGCTTTAGTTCTCCTTTTATATAATATGTTTCCTGGTGATTTTTTTAATTGCCCAAATTAAAAACGAAGCAAAATTTTAACTTTTAATGGTGATAAAAAAAGGATTTAAAAAAAGAATCTGAATGATTACCCTAAAGATAAAATTTCACGCAGAAACTTCAAACTCACTCCAAATAACTCCGGAATAGTTTAATTAATAAATAATTACGTTACCTCATCGTGGATATTATGTTAATACCACTTCTGGCTATGGGGGATTCTTTTTTTTTTAATCCTCACATCATTATTCTAACGTTTAAATCGAAAAGAAATGAACCTAATTTATTCGCTGGTAATTTAACAATTTTGGCTCCACCTTTGGATTCACGAAGTGAAGCTTTAGTTCTCCTTTTATATAATATGTTTCCTGGTGATTTTTTTAATTGCCCAAATTAAAAACGAAGCAAAATTTTAACTTTTAATGGTGATAAAAAAAGGATTTAAAAAAAGAATCTGAATGATTACCCTAAAGATAAAATTTCACGCAGAAACTTCAAACTCACTCCAAATAACTCCGGAATAGTTTAATTAATAAATAATTACGTTACCTCATCGTGGATATTATGTTAATACCACTTCTGGCTATGGGGGATTCTTTTTTTTAAATCCCCACATCATTATTCTAACGTTTAAATCGAAAAGAAATGAACCTAATTTATTCGCTGGTAATTTAACAATTTTGGCTCCACCTTTGGATTCACGAAGTGAAGCTTTAGTTCTCCTTTTATGTAATATGTTTCCTGGTGATTTTTTTAATTGCCCAAATTAAAAACGAAGCAAAATTTTAACTTTTAATGGTGATAAAAAAAGGATTTAAAAAAAGAATCTGAATGATTACCCTAAAGATAAAATTTCACGCAGAAACTTCAAACTCACTCCAAATAACTCCGGAATAGTTTAATTAATAAATAATTACGTTACCTCATCGTGGATATTATGTTAATACCACTTCTGGCTATGGGGGATTCTTTTTTTTAAATCCCCACATCATTATTCTAACGTTTAAATCGAAAAGAAATGAACCTAATTTATTCGCTGGTAATTTAACAATTTTGGCTCCACCTTTGGATTCACGAAGTGAAGCTTTAGTTCTCCTTTTATATAATATGTGTCCTGGTGATTTTTTCAATTGCCCAAATTAAAAACGAAGCAAAATTTTAACTTTTAATGGTGATAAAAAAAGGATTTAAAAAAAGAATCTGAATGATTACCCTCATGGCCAGGACTGGTATTAACATATATCTACTCCTCATCGAAAAATTAATTATTTGTGCGCAGTCATAAGTCAGTGGTTTAGCACCGCATTGTCAGTTGAATAATTACAGAGACAGAGGTAATTTATATGAATTTGATGAGAATTAATAACATTAGCTGCACAAAGCCCTAGCATGTGCAAATTTTAATGGGCCGGACACAATTTTGTCGCTTTTAATAAATAGTGCGTTTAACTGACTAGCGCCAGCCATCCAACATTTTGTTTTGATAAAGCACTCAATATAATACAGACAAATTGGTTCACTCTGAATTTAGACCGCGCTTAATGAAGCTTGTTAAGAAAATTTCGTTTTATTAATGTATCGCAGTCGTTTTTCAATTAATAAATGAAATATTTATTTGTTTAGCCGAGCTTTTCGCAATATTTAATTCACTACAAATTCTTTATGTGAAGGGGCACTGTTTTTATAGTTCATAAAGTCTTACATGTGAGATATATAATAGATAAAATATAAATATTTGATACAACAACTCCCAGAAGCAGACAAATCATCACTAAATAAAAAAAAATTGGAATAAGTAAAATTTCTAATATATTTCAAGCCGCACATAAAAATAGAAAAAGACGTGTAAACTCGCATTTCTTTTTTCAACCCAGAAGCAGCAACAGGTGATAATCGATAAACACGTGGTAAAGAGAAATCTCTTCTAAATCCGCAAGCGCCATCTGAAAGACGGCTTCAAGTTCCATCACATTCGCACTTGCAAAAGGCAAAATTTGTTTTAATTTCCGTGCAGGAATATTAAAAGTTTGAAAGCTCGTGCGCGCTTTGGGTCGATTCCCTCTTTCCCCCTTTGAAAACAGAAACGGTCGTGTGCTTGCCAGGACTTGTACAGTGATTTAGAGTGACATATTCATTCGCAGTGTCAACGTGCGTGTTGCCATTCGACAGTAAATTTCTATGGTTCATGAATCCCATTGACTTGACATCTTAATGTTATATTCACAAAAGACACCGCCCCACTATTCGAAGAGGACTCTCAACGATCACTTTGCACATCCACACTCAGTAGAGGCAAATAATTAAGCTTTCATTACACATTATTTTAAATTGTGATTTTTTATGGTCAAACGAATTTATGATTTTTAAAGAATTTTGTTGCAGAGGATTCCTCTGTACAATGCTGTTTCAGGCCTAATTGGGACTTCGTCAGAGGACGTCGTGATCTAAACGAATTTATGATTATTTATATTCATAAAAGACACCGGCCCTACTATTCGAAGAGGGCTCTCAACAATCACTTTGCACGTGCACACTCAGTAGAGGCAAATAATTAAACTTTCATTACACATTATTTTAAATTGTGATTTTTTATGGTCAAACGAATTTCCACTTGACTAAACCAAAATTGAATCTCGGCATCTGCCGACAGCTGATGGTTCTGCATCGAAAGACAACAAATAGAATTGAGATTGTTACATCACATTTAAAACTAATGGGTTATTGATGCCCATGGTTTCATTTCACCTGCTTTTTCTAAATGAAATTCAAATTTAAGAACACGTTCTGTTTGTGTTCGAATCTTAAGGTTACGAGTTAATTTTTAATAATTCTGGCAAATAAGCTTAATAAGCTCTACATAGAATATAAAACGAGGATTGTTTTTGTGGTCCAATTTTTTAGTTGCAGTGTGAAACAAAAAGTTAAGAGCAACAAGAATATAGAGCAAGACGAAATCAATAATTTTGACAAATAAAGAATTAAGAGTTGTTTTTAAGTTCGAAATTTAAAATCGCTCTATTTCCAATTTGAAAGGCACTCACTTTTACAAGTAAGAAGATTCCTTTGAATTTTTGTATTAATTTTAAATGTAATAAATAATTTCGACAAGAAAGAACTTAAAAGTAAAAATTTTAAATAATTCTGACGAGTGTAAAAAGTTGAGACCTAAAACTTTTTGTGTTTAAATTTTAAAGACCTCTACATGGAATAAATAATTCTGGCAATTAAAAAAAAATCAATGCATCTTTGTGTGCTTGAAATTAAAAATTGCTCATTTTTATTAAAATAAAAAACTAACGAGACAAAGACTGGAGCTTCACAAATATAAAAACAGTGATTCTGTTTGACTTTTAATTCTTTAGTCTTTTTGTAAGTCAAAAGTTGAGATCTCAGATTTCTATTCGAATTTTAATTTCTGCATTAATTTCTAGATCGAATAAATAATAAAAATAAAATACTTTTGCACGTCCTTTTTTTTAAACAAACAAATCTGACAAGTAAGAAGTTTGGAAGTCACGAGTGTGATTCTATTTGTGTTCTAATTTTTGATTGGAATATATAATTTTAGCAAACAAAGAATTCAGAATTTAAGAACACAAAACTGTAACTCTTTTTTTTTAAGTCAAGACTTTTCTGTAAGTCAAAAGTTAAATAATCATGGCAGTGACTCTTTTTTTAAGTCAAACGTAAAACATTCATTCATAAAACATTCTGTTCGAATTTTAAAGTCCGGGACTACTTTTTAAAGCGAATAAATAATTCTGGTAACAAAAGTTGAGATCTCAGATTTCTATTCGAATTTTAATTTCTGCATTAATTTCTAGATCGAATAAATAATAAAAATAAAAGACTTTTGCACGTCCTTTTTTTTTAAACAAACAAATCTGACAAGTAAGAAGTTTGGAAGTCACGAGTGTGATTCTATTTGTGTTCTAATTTTTGATTGGAATATATAATTTTAGCAAACAAAGAATTCAGAATTTAAGAACACAAAACTGTAACTCTTTTTTTTTAAGTCAAGACTTTTCTGTAAGTCAAAAGTTAAATAATCATGGCAGTGACTCTTTTTTTAAGTCAAACGTAAAACATTCATTCATAAAACATTCTGTTCGAATTTTAAAGTCCGGGACTACTTTTTAAAGCGAATAAATAATTCTGGTAACAAAAGTTGAGATCTCAGATTTCTATTCGAATTTTAATTTCTGCATTAATTTCTAGATCGAATAAATAATAAAAATAAAAGACTTTTGCACGTCCTTTTTTTTTAAACAAACAAATCTGACAAGTAAGAAGTTTGGAAGTCACGAGTGTGATTCTATTTGTGTTCTAATTTTTGATTGGAATATATAATTTTAGCAAACAAAGAATTCAGAATTTAAGAACACAAAACTGTAACTCTTTTTTTTTAAGTCAAGACTTTTCTGTAAGTCAAAAGTTAAATAATCATGGCAGTGACTCTTTTTTTAAGTCAAACGTAAAACATTCATTCATAAAACATTCTGTTCGAATTTTAAAGTCCGGGACTACTTTTTAAAGCGAATAAATAATTCTGGTAACAAAAGTTGAGATCTCAGATTTCTATTCGAATTTTAATTTCTGCATTAATTTCTAGATCGAATAAATAATAAAAATAAAAGACTTTTGCACGTCCTTTTTTTTAAACAAACAAATCTGACAAGTAAGAAGTTTGGAAGTCACGAGTGTGATTCTATTTGTGTTCTAATTTTTGATTGGAATATATAATTTTAGCAAACAAAGAATTCAGAATTTAAGAACACAAAACTGTAACTCTTTTTTTTTAAGTCAAGACTTTTCTGTAAATCAAAAGTTAAATAATTGTGGCAGTGACTCTTTTTTTTAAGTCGAACGTAAAACATTCATTCATAAAATATTCTGTTCGAATTTTAAAGTCCGGGACTAATTTTTAAAGCGAATAAATAATTCTGGTAACTAAAATGTTAAACTGTAACGGAATGTTTTAATAAATGGATGATTCTTTTTGGGTTCAAAAAAATGTGGGTTAATTTTTGTTTGGAATTCAAAAATATCGTAAGTGACTTTGTCCGTCTGTAAGTACGCAACGCAAGTAAACCACGTTTAATTCAGCGATGCCGTTTACTAACACTAATCCTACATTAGGTGGCAGATTCCTTCCACAAGTTTTTCCGCAGATGTGATCGCGGAATCTCGTTTCTTCCCACGCTCTATCTACGGACAGCGTTTGTACTATTGGCTTCGTCATTGCGTGGATCTCATACTTCGATACATATTATTAATAATTTCGTGCAATTGTAACTTAATTAGGGCTAACAGTACGCGGAATAATTCATCCGAAAGAGAAAAGTTCGGAAAAACTTCGCAGGAAATTACGCGTAATTTCCGACCAACTTTGTTGAAATTAATGAAAGTACCATTTGTTCAATGTTACAATTTTTTAAACAAATTCGTGTTTTACGATAGGAATGAGATGTAGAATTAGAATGAAGTTCTTGAGGTAATTTCCCATATTGTTTGTCCCACTATGAAACTAACGTCTTAGCCCCCATCGTGGTAGTAACCCTAAATGCAGTCCATTAAGCCACATATCCTCTGTTCCCAAGACGATTTTCAGGTCGATTTCATACACATAAATAGCGTGCTTTTACTTGATTGGTTACCATCATCACATGGGAGGAGTTTTATTCCTTCAGAGTGAAAGCTGAAAGATTTTATTAATCACAATCTATATTTCAGTAAACCCCCAATTTTTTCGATTCATTTCATTTGATTTTTAACAATCAATTCAACTGTCAAATTAATTTACGAATGTTATTATTCAGGTGCGTGTGCGTATGTATATGATATGTCTTAATTTGAGGCTGGTCCGCTGCCCCTTGCCATGAAAAAGGGTGCCGGAGGGATACGTCCGACCCCACGGAACGAAGTGGGAGACCTACCATAACCATCAGTCGGCGCATTGTGGTTCGTCTGTTTACACCTGCTGTTAGAATTTAAAATATTGCGCGAACTCGTTCGTTCCATGCTTGTCCATTAGAGTCTCAATCTGAGAAATGTGTCCGCGTTTACCAGTGCGTTTCTCGGCGAAAAAATTCGGGTAAATCAGTTTTCCACGGGGCTTTAAATATGTTGTTCAAAGGCAAAAGTTCGCGACTTGAGATGGTCATCGAAAAAATTCATTCCAATAAAGAAAACAGCGAAGTTACAGATTTAACTCCAGGTATTATTATTTTCTTTAAATTTTTATTATTATTCATTCAATTTATCTTGTTTTAACCCACTTCAGATTCTTCAAATTAATGTCGTTTTCATTTTAATCATTGTTTCATCAACTTCGAGATTGTCAGATTGACAATCAAATGAAATTAAAATTTGTAGAATGTAAGATTTTTATTAATTCAAAATTCTTTCGTTTGCATGTATTTTTATAAAGATTATGTATTTCAATTCGTTCAAGTAAGTAAGTATAAATAATATAACCTTCCTTTCTGGGGCCTCATATTCATTCATAAAAATATTCTACGTTACTTATTAAATTTAAGTGAAATAATCTAAAATTAAATTAACAATTATGTATGTATTACATGAACCAACATTATTAAAAATTATGTGAATTTAAATGTTGACCTGCAGGTAAATTAAAATAAAAAGCATGAACAATTTCATTTGAAAATTATTTTCACTTGTCCATAAATTAAATTCAATTCAGAATCGAAACCAAAGGTAATAAATTTATTTATTTAATGTCTAATTAAATTACAATACCGAGTGATTTTTCAATTTGACATCTAGTCGGCTGTGACTTTCTTAACAAGACGAATTCAAGCAAAACGTAGTGCGTAGCTTATTACAGACGATGACGTTTATTATTGTGGTACATTTTACGTTCAAGTAAATGTGCTCTCAAGAAAATTTTGATTAAGTCACTTTAGTCTTGAAGAAAAGTTCAATTTTTCATAACAACTGAAAGGTTGAAGGTCGAAACTGTCAAGAAATATAGCGCGTATTCAATTTACGCCATACGTCCATCGTTGTCAAACATTTCACAACACTGTATATACTAATTAAATTAATAGATAATGTGCATGTTTAAATTAAAATTGTCAATTAAAAAATACGTATTTTTTTAAATCGATTGTTTATATTGTAGTTGATGTGTTTTTTAAATCTTTAATTCCACGAGTGACAAAATGAGTGATGGTAATAAATTTATTTATTTAATGTCTAATTAAATTACAATACCGAGTGATTTTTCAATTTGACATCTAGTCGGCTGTGACTTTCTTAACAAGACGAATTCAAGCAAAACGTAGTGCGTAGCTTATTACAGACGATGACATTTATTATTTTGGTACATTTTACGTTCAAGTAAATGTGCTCTCAAGAAAATTTTCATTAAGTCACTTTAGTCTTGAAGAAAAAGTTCAATTTTTCATAACAACTGAAAGGTTGAAGGTCGAAACTGTCAAGAAATATAGCGCGTATTCAATTTACGCCATACGTCCATCGTTGTCAAAAATTTCACAACACTATATATACTAATTAAATTAATAGATAATGTACATGTTTAAATTAAAATTGTCAATTAAAAAATACATATTTTTTTAAATCGATTGTTTATATTGTAGTTGATGTGTTTTTTAAATCTTTAATTCCACGAGAGACAAAATGAGTGATGGTAATAAATTTATTTATTTAATGTCTAATTAAATTACAATACCGAGTGATTTTTCAATTTGACATCTAGTCGGCTGTGACTTTCTTAACAAGACGAATTCAAGCAAAACGTAGTGCGTAGCTTATTACAGACGATGACGTTTATTATTTTGGTACATTTTACGTTCAAGTAAATGTGCTCTCAAGAAAATTTTGATTAAGACACTTTAGTCTTGAAGAAAAAGTTCAATTTTTCATAACAACTGAAAGGTTGAAGGTCGAAACTGTCAAGAAATATAGCGCGTATTCAATTTACGCCATACGTCCATCGTTGTCAAAAATTTCACAACACTGTATATACTAATTAAATTAATAGATAATGTGCATGTTTAAATTAAAAATTGTCAATTAAAAAATACATATTTTTTTAAATCGATTGTTTATATTGTAGTTGATGTGTTTTTTAAATCTTTAATTCCACGAGTGACAAAATGAGTGATGGTAATAAATTTATTTATTTAATGTCTAATTAAATTACAATACCGAGTGATTTTTCAATTTGACATCTAGTCGGCTGTGACTTTCTTAACAAGACGAATTCAAGCAAAACGTAGTGCGTAGCTTATTACAGACGATGCCGTTTATTATTTTGGTACATTTTACGTTCAAGTAAATATGCTCTCAAGAAAATTTTGATTAAGTCACTTTAGTCTTGAAGAAAAAGATCAATTATTCATAACAACTGAAAGGTTGAAGGTCGAAACTGTCAAGAAATATAGCGCGTATTCAATTTACGCCATACGTCCATCGTTGTCAAAAATTTCACAACACTGTATATACTAATTAAATTAATAGATAATGTGCATGTTTAAATTAAAAATTGTCAATTAAAAAATACATATTTTTTTAAATCGATTGTTTATATTGTAGTTGATGTGTTTTTTAAATCTTTAATTCTACGAGTGACAAAATGAGTGATGGTAATAAATTTATTTATTTAATGTCTAATTAAATTACAATACCGAGTGATTTTTCAATTTGACATCTAGTCGGCTGTGACTTTCTTAACAAGACGAATTCAAGCAAAACGTAGTGCGTAGCTTATTAGAGACGATGACGTTTATTATTTTGGTACATTTTACGTTCAAGTAAATGTGCTCTCAAGAAAATTTTGATTAAGTCACTTTAGTCTTGAAGAAAAAGATCAATTTTTCATAACAATTGAAAGGTTGAAGGTCGAAACTGTCAAGAAATATAGCGCGTATTCAATTTACGCCATACGTCCATCGTTGTCAAAAATTTCACAACACTGTATATACTAATTAAATTAATAGATAACGTGCATGTTTAAATTATAATTGTCAATTAAAATATACATATTTTTTTAAATCGATTGTTTATATTGTAGTTGATGTGTTTTTTAAATCATTAATTCCACGAGTGACAAAATGAGTGACGGTACGTGGGTGAAAACTGTGTGACAAATTATAATTGAATTAGGAAATGATAAAATTGAGGAAACGTTAAAAAAAACGTCCGACCACCTACAGTTTATGCTCCGTGAGAAATGGCTTAATTAGCACTGCAAAATATTGTTCTACAAGTACCTGCACACGGAACATTATTTACTATTACGTGTAAGAAAATAAAACGGACGTTTCTATTTATCGTCGGTACTTATTAATCTCCTAATTGACTAACTGCATCGGCATGTTTTCCTCGAGACAAACGTCGAACTGTTATTTTCTTTTTCTTCGTCGCGGGCAAAATATGATTGCGCTGTTTAATAAAATTTCGAGTTCAACCTGCAAAATAGATACCTTTTTAAATCTGACAGAACGCATAGGTATCAAATAATATAGACAAATGACTTCGCATTTTCCTTATGTTGTTATTCCTAAAAAGCACCCCCAATCTTCCATTTTCAAGAGGATAATAGAGTGAAATATCACGTGATGAAACATACATTCTGAAATTAAGATGGATGTTACTCTGCATCTTTAGGATTCCCTCGGCTGTATGGGCGTTGATATACAGGGGGATTGCTATAGAATAACGCCAATAAACACATGAAATTTTTAATTACATCTAAATAAACTTTCGTTAATTAATAATTTGTTTTTGTTTCATTTCAGGACAAGGAAGTTCTCCATCGAGCAGTGAACAATCATCACCTGGTAGTTGTCAAAGTTCAACTTTGAGCGACGCACCCGACGGAGATGAACCTTACACGATGGGAGCAACAGCTACTACACCATATGAATGTAATATTTGCAAGAGAGCTTTCGCGAGATCCTCGGTTTTAAGTAAGCACGTTCAGGTTAGTTAAGCATGTTTATAAACTTGATAAAAACATTTTTGTAGTGTATTACAAATTCCATTTGTAAATACGAGGCGACTTAAATGTGTAACCGTCAGAGGGCGGAGATTTTATCAGATTTTAAAAATAAAAGCTCCTAGCGTCAAATCTGTCGGAAAGATCAAAGTAACTACATTTTAATTCATGTTCCAGTTAAAAGAACAAATTTATAAGGTGATACGCGCGACTGTAAAACACATGTCGCCTTATCGTTTTGTTTTTTTTTTTTTATTTTTTAAAGAAATCAACATGTCCTGAAATTTAAACTAGAGGCCGCAATAAAAATAAAACTTCCAGCGTTATTGTGTGAAACGGTGACATGTGTCGTTATTGAGATGATGCACGAAGATAATTTTACTCTTTCGCAGGCAGTTTACCCAAGCTACTACCGGGTTATAATTGAGTAGATGACATTTGTTAGGTCATTGGATGACCGGTTGGTCAACGAATAACAAGTCACATTAAATCTAGAATTCGTTCTCAAATGCACAACATGGACATCCACTTATTTCATTCCAGTTCAGGCATTTTGCAATTATTGATACTCTTGGGGGTTTATCAATCAAATTTGTCTACATTTTCAATTAAATACTCCTATTAAAATTTAACTTTATTATAATATAGTCTTTTTGTTAATTACAAAATTAAAAGAATTAAAGAATGACCTAGACAGGGGTAACAAAATTTCATACTGTATTGATTATTGATTAAATATATAAAAATTTAAATGTACTTATAATTAATGACGCAAATAAATAAACTCGCGTATAAAATTAATTATGAAATTATTAAAATAATTGCATTCGATCTGTGTTCTTTATAAAATTTGAATGAATTTCTTTTTCTGAGTTTGTTGTTGTTGTTGTTGTAGACTCATACGGAACAACTGCAGTTTAGTTGTCCTTATTGTAGAAGACTGTTCAAGCATAAAAGGTCCAGGGATAGGCATACGAAGCTACATACCGGCGATAAAAAGTATAAATGTCTACATTGTGATTCGGCGTTCGCAAGGAGGTAAGATAGGCATTATATATTAACAGTACAAGTATAAAACAAGTGCTATTATATAGCACGACCTGTTACACATACGCTGCGCTAATAAATCAGTCAAGTAAATGCATGATTATGCAACAAATTCCTGTTACACGAACTGAGCGTCATACGTGTCACAGATTACGTTATTACTTTTTACGTCTATCTATGTATATATCTCATTTCTTCTAAAAACAAAAAAAAAATCTGGCGCGTTTAACAGCACTGCGTAGACTAGTTTGTAACGTTTGAAAACATTTGTGGACGAAAAAGTCAAACACGTTATAATTGAGTTTGCGATAGTTTGCCTGTTCACACGATGTCGTACCGAGATTCTTGCCGAATCCGGTATACTTTAAGAATTACTAATGTCCGCTTCCTTATTCTGAACTCGAAGCAGACTGCAGCTTTCCTAAATAGGACAGTATTTAATTACAACGTGCCTACATCTCTCCCATCTCATTTCATATTATGTACACACTGTGATACATTATTCGACGTTTATTACCTCTCGCGAGATGAAAAAACAGAAAGCATTCTATTGATAAAATTCTTGAGATACGCGCGCAATAAAAAAAAACCAAAGCTGTAATTTTATGAGCAAATCAGATATAAGGGATTCATGCCTGATTTGCTACCCATAATTTCTGTAAATGACAATCTTTTTTTGCAGTGACCATTTGAAAATACATATGAAGACTCACGATAATAAAAAACCACATCAATGTGAGTTATGTAACAGGGGGTATAACACAGCAGCGGCGTTAGCATCTCACCAACAACACCACTCAAAAAAGGAACGTCATTGCGGAAGTAGCGCAAGCCATACAAGTGCCTTTAGCACCCCAAGCCCCGGAAATTTCCGGTGCTTACAGTGTTCGGAATCTTTTAGCAAAGCTGAGCTACTACAAGTACGTAAATTAACACAGTCACGCAATTACATCTAAAAAAAAGGGCCATTTTTTTTTAGAATCACCTCCTAATAAACCACAAAACCACCCTAACAGTCCAGCAAAATCAGTTACTCGAGCCTGTATTAAGCAACGTTTTAAAATCAAGCTTGGAATTGCCGAAAATCGCCTGCATGTACTGTGGAAAAGATTTTTTAAGCATGAACCAAATGTACCACCACATCAACACGGAACACAGCGCAATATTCAACAACACCCTCCCCCATGGTGTCAATTACACCCCTTTAGCGTCGCCAGGTGTCAACGATTTATCTCCGAAATTAACCAAACAAAATACTTCCCCGACGTACGCGTGCGACCGCTGCACCATGAAATTCGATTCACCTCAATCATTGAAGGAGCACTCGGAGAATATCCATTGGAAACCGGCCTTGGCCATCAACTTCGGGGGGCATTTAAAAGACTACCCTTACGAGCTCGCGCAGAACTCGGAAAAAATATTCGCGTCTCTCCAAGCGAAGCCAACCGATTTGAGCAGGAAACGAAGGCTGGACGAACCGAACGATCACAAACAAGAAAAGAGGAAGTTAGAGGAAACGTCCGCCGCCAAAAGAACATCCCCGTCTTCAGCTGGAAGCCCTTACGATACGAACGACAAACCCTGCATTTGCTCTTATTGTTACGTTCAGGTGCCGAACTTCAAGAGTTTCTTGACTCACATGGAAAGTCACGTCTCTTTAAATACGTCTAGCATTTCAAATGCGAACGCCTTCATCGGGTACTGTCCGATTTGCGGGGAACCAGGGAGAGACCCCATCGAATTTAGCAATCACATTTTCGGGCACGCCGTAACGAACGTGACCGGACGGTGTTGCCATCAATGCAAGAAGTCCTTCGAACAATTAGACCAACTACAGAAGCACCTCATCGACGTACACGCGCAAACCCTTTTTAAATGTGCTCTCTGCAGCGAAGTGTTTGAATCACAACTTGCGATACAGGTAAGGACTATTAATAATCAAATCGATTCTCGCTCGTATTTACTTGGGGGAAATGCAAATTGGACGACGGAAATAAATAGTTAAGAACATCACAGACTCACTCCTAATTAATTGATGGTAAAGAAATAAGTTTGAAGCCAATCCATTTCCCGAATTCTTTTACCGTTACTAAATAGAAGATTTCTTTGCAACTTCCAGATGCATTTCAACAACAAACACTGTCACGAATGCAAGCATTACCGATGCAATTTTTGTCCTGATCAGTTCTTCCACGATCGTTTAACGGCCGAGTTGCACGTCTCCATGAAACATAGCACTCACCTACCATCGACGACAGCCTCCAAGCAACAAACGTACTCGACTTTCACAGAACTTGAAACGCGTTTGGCGTACCCCACGTTCCAATGTCCCTTTTGCCAGAAGGCTTTTAAAGATGAGTACCTGCAATACATACATATACTTAAGGAGCATAACGACGGACGAGAGGTATGTATGTTGGGCGAAAGACAAAGCATTTTTCATAATCATAAGAGAAGAGCTCTGCGTCATTAATCGGCGAAGTTACAACCGACAAATATTTCAGAAGAAGGATGGAATTATCTGACGACTTTTATTTATGACGTAGAACTCTTCTCTTATGAAAAATACTTTAATGGCTTTCTTGTTGTGTCTAGGGAGAAAATTACTTGCTGGAAGTGTCCGCCTTATCTCAGTTACACATTCCGCCCAGATCGCCAAGTTTCCCGTACAAATCACATTCCCCTCAAGATAGTTCGAAGGTGGAGCTGAAGTTGATGAACTGTTACAGTTGTGATATCTGCAATCGAACTGATATTAACAGTGAAGCGGAATTGACGGCCCACAAGAAACTGCATCACGCCAAGACGAAGGTCGGCCCGGTTAGTTTGCAGTGTGCGTATTGTAGTGAACATTGTAAGTCGCGCAGTGACTTGGAAAATCACATGAAAACGCACCAGGTCACGTGCGGGAAGGGTAAACACAAGTGCAATATTTGCGACGAGATTTTTTCTTCGGCGATTACCTTGGCGGATCATAAATTAACACACTGCAAGATAGTTTCGGGGAACAGTTGCACGCAGTGTAAGACGATACTAGTGGATGAACAGTGTTTCTACACGCACCAGCTACAACACAGTAATACCTCGGCGGTTTGCAAATCGAATTCGCAAATTTCCTTGCCGGCGAATTGCATCGTTTGTTGCCAAACTCTTCAGACTGACGTCGAGATAAAACTACACGCCAAGTTTCACTTGAGGCACCTGCTCCAGAAGGAGTACTTGTGCACCATATGCAGCAAAATGTTTGATAGTAACACTAAAATGGAGAAGAGCACCACCATTGATAAAACGAATGGGATTTCCGTGTCCATATGCAAGGATTGCATCAGCAATTCCGGGAATACGAGTTACCAAGTCACGCAAATCGAAACCAAGGATTTACTAAAGAACATGAAGCAGTACGCTTGTATTCAATGCCCCTTGACTTTCGAAAAGGAAGAAGACATTCAAGGGCATGCAGCGATGCACATCCTCAACGAAGGCACGAGTTTAGACTGTCACCTCTGTAGAAATGTTTTACCTTCGCCGTTGAAACTGCAAGCCCATCTCATCGAGCACAACTTCATGGGGATAGGGCAATTTCGGTGTTACGTGTGCTCTTCAGTGTTTACAACAGCCCCCGGTCTGCAGAGTCACATCGTAGGACATGGTTTAAACCACCGCCCTTACGAATGCTCGGAATGCAAAATGAAATTCTTCTTTGAAACCGAATTGGAAAACCATAGGTTTTCCCATATACTCCCCGCAGCACAAAAGGGGCCTTACACTAATAAGTGTAACCCCGATAATTACTACGATAAAGTAAAGGCAGAGAAACTTTATAAAATATGTAATTACTGTTCGGGGTTGTATTTGGAGACGTACTTTGCCGAACATCTTGAGATATGCCCGTGCAAAGTTGAGATTAAAAAGGAAGATACGACAGTGGACGATATGGAAAAAAGTAAACAAAACGAAAGCCACGTGAAAAATAATCACGTGGATGAAACTGTTATAAATGAGGTCGAAACTAAAGTTGAACAGCAATTATAATTTCTATTAAAACTGTTAGAATATATGGTCCAAATTTTTCAGAAAGTGATATTCTTCTAGAAACAGGACGTTTTGATACTCGTTAGTGTTGTCTGGCTATAGAGTAGGTAGAATTCGAATATGTGATACTATTTATTACATTGTTAGGATGAAATTCTCACGACTTTGTCATTTTGCACGTTACGTCTGAATGGGTCCATCTTGATCACGTTTCATTTCATTAATATATTTTATGACATCCGCGTTATATAATTGTTTCATTAAAATTATTTGTTAGCTAGTTACTTAAATTATTACTATGTGTTATTGTTAAAAACGACGAATTTTCTTTGCAATTACAAATTCGTATTTGCTAATTTTATTATATTGCACAGACCGCAACATTCCTCGTCTGACTATTATTTTATAGCATCATTCTCAAGTATTAATTTTGTGTAAATCT
Organism: Dorcus parallelipipedus; assembly: GCA_958336345.1. NCBI lineage: Eukaryota > Metazoa > Arthropoda > Insecta > Coleoptera > Lucanidae > Dorcus > Dorcus parallelipipedus. The sequence continues at coordinate 2,738,521 of OY284479.1, read as the reverse complement.
ACCGTCCAAGGTTAAATGTTTCCGTTTAATATGCACTAAAGTCTATGTTTACCTTACACTTATGATAGTTTTTTTGTTATTATAAATTATTACTTTTTAATAAAAATTTTTAAAATCCCCGTCTACTTTTTTACCACTCCAAACTGATTTCTTCAAAATAACATTAATACATACTACAATAAAAGGGGATCCCCATACTGCAATTCTCTTTTTTCATTGATTCGTTTGTTTTTATGAATGGCAACCCTTTTATGAATGAAGGGTTTGACAAGTGACGCGCTTGAGATGAGGTTACGTTCAAGCCCCTGCCACAGTATATTTAAAAATTAATTACTCTTTAACACAAAACACCATAACACGAAAATCAATAGGGGAAAATCAGCAACCGCCAGGTGGCGCCTTTCTATGTCAAGAACCAATGAAAAGCGTCAAAGAAATAGGTAAGACATTCCGTTTGAATTTGTGGTTGTTACGGCCAGTGTGATAAATCCGATTAGTATTAATAACTACCCATAAATATTAATATTAATTAATCTTTGGTCCACGTGATTAATAAAACAAATAAGGAATGATCAATATCTTTTCTAATCAATGGAAATAAAATCCTGTGTCTTGGATTAGCTCATTATTTCAAATGCCATTTGAATTATTTATATCGAATGAATGGCATTTGAAGAAATGATTTAATCGAAGACGTGATTTTCTTTCCATTGATTAGAAAAGATATTGATCACGCATTATTTTATATACAACGTGAAAGGCAGAGCCGTTATTATAAGTTTTGCAGAAAAAATTTTAAGTAAAAGTTAAATAGCTAATTTTTTGCCCCACGTTCTTCTTTTTTTTTCTGTAACGTCACAATCTTGGTCTGTGACGTCAACGATATATTTTTTTTTAATTGCAACTTGTATTTTTCTTTGACAGAACTGAGGGTATTTTTTTCTCTTTACGGTCGCATAAAAGTAATGTATTGTCTGAGACTGCTATGTTTTAATAATTTTAAAAATTTAATTAATTTGTTAATTTTTTATTATAATTTACAGAAATGGCGAAGAAGTGGTCTTATACAGCGGCATCTAGCGGAGATAAAAAAACGGCTCTACCTTTGAGGTTCCCGCCGTATATTTTATTCTGAATAATATTAAATATGTCCACTTTAAACTGTAATATTTCAAAGTGAATAATTTGATTGCACAAAAATCACATTTAGTTATTTATTTTCAACAATGAAACACTATTTCATACTACTTGGAACTCAAATTGTTGCACAAGGAGTGCGTTCAGAGTTAGAGTCGAGTCGAGTTAATGTGCCCAGCATTGATGTACAGCAATGCTGGGCAAGAGAGTCGTGGTGAGTTCATCCCCTTTACAAGCAACAACTGTAATCGGCGACAGTCGAAACTATTCGCCACTCGTCGAAACATTATATTGCGCGTCGTTGGTTCTAGGCGTGCCGATTTGAATTTGAAACTGGAATAAGCGCGAAACACTTGCGGAGAAGTATAAGAGGTGGTGGAACTGTTCCCCTACCGTTGCTCGGCCCTGATGTACAGGAAGGTACTGATGAAGAAGACGAAGAAGATTTAACTGCGCATGTCGAGCAAACTTTACCTACATCTCAGAGGTGAATAGAAAAAGTTAACTTCGAATATGAACGATGTGAGTAGAGTTTACTCTATTAACTCGGGCAATTTATGAACGGTGTAAAGTTACTCGAGTTAGCTCCGAGTTAACTCGGTGGACTTTGTGAATGCACCCCAGTCTTATGACAATTCTAGTTTTCCCTATTTCATTAGTTACAAAAGTGGCCGCAAGAGTTTAGCCACTTTGCAGATTTTCTCCTATTGGCGTTTTTTATCTCCGCTAGATGCCGCTGTATATGACCAATTCACCGCCATTTTTGTTTTTAAAAGGTAGAGATACATAGTTTTTTTGAGGTTTTTACACTGCGCTATGGAACACATTACAATTTATACGAAGCCATAAGCGTAAATAAAACACTTTTTCACTGATTTGACTTCCTTCTTAACAGCTCGCACCAACAAATGCATTTTTATATATGTTTTTCTCGTTCGTACCTACATTATAGCTATTTCATTCTGCTCTAAATTTTGTGTAATAAATAGCTCTTCTGCGATTTTTAATGTACGAAATCGATACACTACATAAAATGAATACTGTAACGACGACAATAACCCATTCTGTTTCGTACGACATGTATATGTAGAGTAGTTTTAACCACTCTATAATATTTCTACTAAAAATGTCGAAAAGTTCTCGTATACGACATTTGAGAATTAACATCCGTAGACATTCTGGCAATGTCGTGTTCGATATAAGTATTCGTCAATTTGAGAATAGCCCCCCTCAATATAATTATAATTCTAAATTCGCAATGAATTTGTCGTAAACAACCGAAAGATGGCGGTGATGTTTGCGCGGTCATATTTAAAATTTGCTGCACAAAATACATTTTGTAATCTTAAATAATTTAAAGCAAGATAATTCTTGAAAGAACTGACTAAAAAGTTAAATAAGAATACATGCTTATTAAACTAAAAAAAAAGAAAAGAAAAATACAAATGTTTAAAACGTACGTCAATTTACGCCCAATGTTTCACACGTGAAATCCCATAAGAACCTGAAAATATTTAAAACAAATTAATTCATAGAATTAAATTGAATTTTCAACTTACCCCGTTAATCAAAAAAATATACAATTCACGAAAGTAATATTGATTATTGAAAAAGACATCCAAATATAACGGCTTTATTTTGTGCTAAAGCATGTACATAACCGATACAATTATAAATATAAATGATCAGGATACTTACATCTAACAGAAGAAAATGTTACAAAAAAAAGAAAAACGAGGGAAAAGGAAATAAAGGCTCCTCGATCTGTGAAGGCTTGAAACTATTTACAAAATTCTTTTATATACACCTGTACAGCAATTCGAAGTACTTCAGTTAAATAAAGCTAATTTGTAACATGAAAAATATCAAAATTCTCTCCATCACAGTTATTTAATTATTTATGCACTGGGCGTAGTGGAGACAATTTTTTTTTAGGGCCATTCGTTTGACTTTGTTGAAGGCATAATACTTGCAATCTCATTCGAACACGACATTGTTTCAATATCTCTTCTATAACACTGAAAACCAAATTATTAATCACTGACTTTACTAATACACACTCATCTAAATAGCACAGAAATCACTTACACTGCTTCTGATGGTTGTAAAAGTGGTATTATTTCTAAAGCTTCCTCGAAATAACTCCTGCAATCAATTCTTTCTTTTACATACTGTAAACACAAATGAAAATAAAGTACTTTGCTTTCTCTGTGGAGTAACAAGAAAAAAATTCTTGAAGGGTACTAATGTCCGCTCTCGCTTGTTGAATACCAGCCACACTGAATTTCTGCACGCAAGACATGAGTCTGTAGAGTTCTTCGGCTATGGTTTGTACTACTTGAGGAAGGACGCTGTCTACCAAACTTGGAGATATATTGTTGACCTAAAAATAAAACCACATCGTAATAGTAATTTGTTTTAACACAATTCTATGTTTCACCTCCGAGTGAACACTGATTAAATTGTTTATGCACTCTTTGGCATAAGGACGAATGTCCGTGGGTGTTATATTCGTGTCCCAGTCAAACCGTCCTAAATACATAGACGGCTCGATTGTCCCTACTAAAGGATCACTCTTCTGTTCTAGGTAAGCCTCCAAGATCGATCTCTCCAACTTCTCATAATTACCTTTCACATTTTCGACCATTTGCTTCGGTAATATGAAACCGCTTTGTGCGAAAGACTGCGTGATATTCTCTAAGACTACATTATTAGTAAACTGGCAATTAGCAAGTGTTGTTAGCAATCTATGTTCCCAAATAGGCGCATGGTTTTTACTATGAGAGTGATAGGATGACGTCGGTGTCCCAATTAGTTGCGATACAATCGGAGAACGATGCTTATCATCATCCGCATTATTTTTAAATGCGAGTGTCTCTAGCACCACGTAAAATGTGGTTAAAATACTTTCGGTTTGTTTCTCAAGTTCCTTCCGTGCTGACGGGTTATCTAAAAGCGAACTCTCACGGACTTCGTTTACTAAAACCGAATCTCTAACTATTTGGATAACATCTAACACAGCTTGCTCAAACTTGACTGGCTGAAACAAATGTGTAAAAAATTTGTGTTGCATTAATATGAGACATACGACCATACCAAGTCTGTTATTCCATTATGCGTACTTCGGAATTCTATCTTCCAAGTCTCCTGCTTGTGAAGGTGCTTTATTTTCTCTGTCGTTTTCTTAAATAACACACTCATGCAATGTATTCTTAAATCTAAGATTAACGCAAGCACTATATCGAGAGCCTCGCTTGGAAGATCGAGTTTTATTAAAATCGAATACGTCTGGCGGATGTATCTTACACAGTCCGGAAGGTGAGTTGCTAATACTTCCGTGTCGGGCAAAGTCCAACTTCCGTACACGCTTTTATCTACGTTCTTATCTAAAGTGTGTGGAATTATCGCTGCTCGAAACGTTTTACAAAATGTGTCCATTATACTTAAAACTATGTGCTGCAAAATGTATTCGTTAAAATAAATAGAACCCAGGAGTGCACGCAGGAACGTACTTTGAAGGCAACTTTATGGCCTGCTTCAATCTTAACATGCAATTCGCCTATAAAATAAGTCTGCCCCAGTTTCCATATGTCAGGAAATAGTTCGGAAACTGTCTCGCATAATTCTTGTATGAAAAGTATGTTCTCTGGGTATACTACAAGTTCTTGAGGTGCCGGGCTATATTTTGAATACTTAGAAGCAGAATGAGAGTTCTTTGTTTTACCTAAGACACAAATAACCCTTACTTGCTTTAGATAAAGAGAGTAATTGGTAATTACCTAATTCTTCCGCTAAAGCGACTTCAGCGGCTTTGTGTTCCTCATAGCACTCTTTTATACGTTTATGTATGTATTCCGAATGGCCTTTAATTGCATCCCAAGCTGGTTCGTAGGGCGAATCCAAATTCACCAAATATCGTATCAATTTCTTTTGTTCTTCCACAGAAATAGGCATTTCGGTTAATTTTTCATGCAGCATTTTCTGCAGGCCCACTATGCGTTTCTCTATCTCATTTAAAGCCATTTTGAACACCTGTGAAGCAAAAATGATTAATTAGTAGAGAGTGAATTGGTTTGCCTTTTATTGATACTTACTGGAACATCACGTTTATGGAATAGATTTTTAACTCTGACGTAGTCGTTAATGACGATGTCATAATCGGCTTTCTTCACATTTCGTTCTATTACAGACGGTAGACAAAATAAAAACCTGAAGCGAGCTAGCACGTTGAGGGCATTCGTAGTTTTTTCTGACCTATCACGCCTGGCCAGTACATCATCAAATAATTTCCTCGCTTCCCTCTCAGATTCTAAAAATAATATGTCGCCTCACAATCTTATTTATGCAATCATATTTTCAAAGAATGTGTAAACATAATAAAAGCGTACCTTTAATAGCTTTTTCCAGTTTTAAAGTAGGTTCAGAACTAAACGTATTCAAGTCAGTTTCGTATTTGTCCTTCAACATCAATAGCGTATCTAACTGATCCATAACAGAGCTTACATTTGTCTTAAGAAAAGACAACTGGCCTTCCTTTTGGCCCTCGACTTTCCTGCGTAAATGCAGCAGGCTAAAACATAAAATTAAAAAAATTAAGTACGTTCATTTGTAGATTTAGAGCTAAAAATACCCGGCTTGAAGATCATTAAATGATGTGGCATGATGGTTCTCTAACAGAAACCAACAGGCAGAGAAGTTTTCTGATGTAATATCGCCCGACGCGTTTGGGAATAATTCGATGAGGTCGTCTTCTGGGATTTTCTTGTCGTTTCCTTCCACTGATAAACCCAGAGGATCTTCTTGTTGAAAACTACTCGGAGATAAGGAATGTCTACCATATGTAAAGAGCGGCGTTTCTTCCACCCAAACAGCGCTGTCTTTTAGCGGGCCGATAAATTCATAATAGCCTAAATATATGAGACTATACATTAAGCAAAAAAGGTAGTGAATTGAAGCCTTACCTTTAAATTTAACATTGCAAATTCCCACACCACCTAATCTTGTAGTGACGATCACGTCACCTTTTCCTTTGATGGGTCCCGTAATAGCAACTATTTTATTTGATGATTTCCATTCCGCTGATAAGAGACAGTCACACCCACATATCGTCAATCCTTTAAGAAGGAAGAAGTTTACACACAGAGAGGTTAACTTCTTCTTAAGAGGGCGTTTATTTCTAATCACTTGCAAAACCTACTTCTAACTTAACTTACCTATAAGATCTGTCGGGTTTGTACCAAAATTTTCTCCTCTAATTTTTATTCTAGTTCCAGGGGGGCCCTCATTTGGAGATAACCCCGTTACAATCGGGGGCGGTGCCATTGGTATGACACGATTACTACGAACTATAATTTATGCGCTTTTTGGTTACCTTAACATACTTACTAAAATCTCTGATTAATAATTATTAATTTATTATACATAAAATCATACACATTTTTGTTATTTGCATTATTTTGACAAGTTTTGCGATTTAACAAACATTGCTGCCAACATGACAAAATCACCCTGCACACTAAATAAAAATCCATCTAGCCGAATACATTACACAATTTCAATGTTAAAAACCAATTAGCAGCGATATTATTCGACAAAAACACATAAAAACGTATATATTTAATAATTACTCGTACATAACCTACAATTAGTGACTTTGTTCTTACAACGTTGGCTACTCTAATTGTCAGCTTCATTTGAAATTAAAGGTCTGTTCGTTTGTACTGCTCGGAGTTACTCTAAAAGCTGTCAAATGAAGTTTTCAGTCAAATTCGAAGTTTTTCCGACCCGAGAGAAACGAATTTAACTGAAAACTACATTTGACAACTTTTAGAGTAACTACGAGCAATACAAACGAACAGACATAAATTCAACTTGAACTTGATGAAACGGGTTACAAGATACTGTCAAATTTACACAAAAGTTTATCAAGACTTGACGAATTCACAAATAAAAGTAATAATTTACAATTAATAAACCAGTTAACTTTAAGTTTGATTATTTCCAGTAATGTCATCAACGTTTGCAGAAATTTGTTACCTAGAATCAGTGGAAGACCCCGAAGTGAAAATAATCCTTCCACACAATGAGGCTGTGGCAATCGGACGTAACAGCTACTCCCTGATACTAGACAGACAAGTATCTAGAAAGCAGATGATACTAAGAGCAGATTATGAAACGCAAACCGTAAGCTGTTGTGTCCTAGGAAGTAATGCGTCAGGCTACAATGGCTTTATGTTATATAAAGATCGTACTTATCAGTTTCAGAATAACAGTCGCGTAGAAGTTATATTAGGTTGTCACTTTTTCGACTTAATTTTTAAAATGCCAGAAAAAGAAGAAGCTGAACCACCTGCAAAGAAGCAGAAGTTTTACTCAATATTTGAGCGGGAAGAAAAGACGTCATTCAATGGAGGCAAAATCGTGGGGACCTGGGAAGTTATAGATAAGGAATTGCTTGTGTATACTCCAGAGGACCTTCAGGACTCAGGTCCAATTGCAGCATTTGACATGGATGGAACAATTATAAAAACCAAATCGGGACACAGATTTCCAGTTGATACTTCGGATTGGACCCCGACTTTCGCGAACGTTCACCGTAAACTAAAGGAACTATACTCGGAAGGCTTTAGAATCGTAATATTTACAAACCAGTCGAAATTAGGTCAAGAGTCGAGACTAATTCCCGAATTCAAAGAAAAAATCGAAGTCATCGTGAATAGCTTTGGGGTACCGTTCAATGTATTTATTGCTATGGGGAAAGGAATTTATAGGAAGCCTTGCATGGGAATGTGGGATACCTTATTGAAATATATGACAGAAGTGAATGTAGACAAGTCGTTTTATGTGGGCGATGCTGCTGGCAGAGAAAAGAATTGGGCTCCGCATAAACCGAAAGATCACTCACTAGCGGACAGGCTATTTGCAATGAATGTTGGTTTAAAGTTTTACACTCCAGAAGAATATTTCTTAGGCACAAACGTTGTTTCTCATATAATGCCTGAATTTGATCCAAAAAGCCTCGTGCCGTTCGATTTTGAAGTACCTCTCGTTGAACACCAAGAAGTGATTGTAATGGTTGGAAGCCAAGCCTCAGGAAAAAGCTTCTTCTGTAAAAAGTATTTAATACCGTACGGATATGTGCGTATCAATAGAGATACTTTGGGGTCCAAACAGCGTTGTTTAAAAGTTATGGAAAGTTCCTTACAGGAAAAACAGAGTGTAGTGATTGACAACACTAATCCCGATGTTGAGTCGAGGAAAGCGTATATTCAATTGGCGAGGCAGTTATGCGTACCATGCAGATGCTTCTACATGTCTCTTACAAGCAAACATGCTAAGCATAATAATAAATTTAGGCTTTTAACAGACAAAAATCACATACCAATTAGTGAGATTCTTCTAAACTCATATAAAAAACAATTTCAAGAACCTTCAGTTAATGAAGGATTTGTTGAAGTCATTCCAATTCATTTCAATCCGTGTTTCGATGATCCCGAAAAAGAAAAATTATACAGAACGTTTTTATTAGAGAATTAATTACGTATTATTTTTATTAATTATTGACAATGGTTGTGTATATTTACTTATCCAAATAAATGATCGATGTTTTATTTCTAATTTTAAAACTAAAAAGGTTTATGTAAAATTATTTTTATTAACCTTATAATTTATATCAGTTATACAAACTCAACTATTAATCTAACAAATAATTTCTTTAATTTGGGTTTGTCAGTGATTTGGAGGGCGGTATGTTATACATACATGTTGTAGCTAGAGGCACTGCAAAATAATGTTAACATTTTTTGGCAAATATGTATGTTTTCTTCATCAATAAATTAAATAAAAAGAAATTAGAAAAATATCTACAGCACGCAAGAGAAAAAAAAAACGAGTTGACAGACAGCTTGTTTACAAATACAATTTAAATCACATTCGGAGTAAATTTTGTTGGTTGTATTATCGAAGTTTTACGTGCAGGAACGGTATCAGGTGTCGGTATGGCTTCGCCGGTAGCATAGGGATTTACAGGAACTGCGACTTTCAAGGGCTGTTTGTTTACACCCCCTATTTTCTGTTTTGCCATTTGATAATCGCCAGAATCAAAAAACTTCTGCTACAAACAAAAATTATGTACAGAATTGCGTGCATCACAACAAACGAGATTTAATGCAAATTTACTAACACCTTTGGCTAATCGCCGTTGTAGGAATGCCGAATGACCAGCAATTGGCCTTCCAGCACTAGCTCCTAACCCAGTTGGGTATTTAGCTTTTAATTTCGCTTCTTCCATTTTCTCAACTTCATGCGGACTCATCTGAAATTAATCAAGAGTCATGAGACATTAAGCCAGAAGTTAACGAAATGGTATACCTCCGTCGATTGCTCGTTTTCTTGTTCACTCATTTTTAAATCGTTGATAATCGCTGTAACAGCAACGACAGAAAAATTTAGGTTATGTACTATGTTCGCAGGAACTTGGTAAAACACGCTGTCAAATCGTTGGAAAAAAGTATTCAACAGGAAATAATCGCACTTACCTTTCGGCTTGCGTTATTATTAATTAATTAGTTTGTTTTTGAATCTTTCTGTTACTGTCAAAATTATACTTAAACAAAAAACGCAAATTAGCACTAATTCGGACCAAAAATAACTAGATTAATTCCGTTAACGTCCGCCAGATGCGCTGGCATCTCTTACTAAAAGAAATATTTTAAAAGTGAGTTATATTAAAACGAAAGTTGTATTTTAACGATTTACTTTTTGCTAAACTCAATTGGATGTAAGAAAACAGTGTCTGATGAAGCGAAAGGGTATACTTAAATAAAATCGTGGTTTCATTGTTCAGGTCTGAACCAACCACATGGAGTGACAGATTGAATTCGTTGTGAACGAACAGTTTCAGGCCGCCATGTTTATTGACCTTTCATATTGATGTTAAACGTCAACACAAAAATTTACAAATATAAAAGTATACTTTGTCAGCAAAAGAGAAAACGTTATCATAGAAAGTTCTTGGTGCTCTAATTCGTTAGAGATTTTGTTAAAATGAACCGCAGTGACGGGGTTATTCAGCGGCGAAATATAATCCGCGACAACTGTGAAGGTGTGCCAAAAGATGCACAAGGGGATGATAAAAAACAGGAGAGAGATGAAGAAATAGAAAACGACGATAAGGAAACTAGGCTCACCCTAATGGAAGAGGTCTTACTGCTAGGGCTGAAAGATAAAGAGGTACTCATTTTTTGTAAGTTTCCTCTTATTTGTTAATCGCAATGATTTTTAAGGGGTACACTTCATTTTGGAACGATTGCATTTCGAGTGGACTTAGGGGATGCATTCTCATCGAATTAGGCTTACGGGGCCGTGTAGAATTAGAGCGAGCCGGAATGCGACGTAAGGGTCTTCTTACTCGGAAGTTAATTCTAAAAAGTGATACCCCAACAGGAGACGTATTATTAGATGAAGCACTTAAACATTTAAAAGAAACTGATCCTCCAGAAACTGTGCAAAGTTGGATAGAATATTTAAGTGGTATGTGGTTTACAAATCGTTTCAAATTAATTTAATTAAAAAGAGAAAATTGTTAGGTGAAACTTGGAACCCGTTAAAATTGAGATACCAGTTGAAGAATGTTCGAGAAAGACTTGCCAAGAATTTAGTTGAAAAGGGAGTTTTAACAACGGAGAAGCAGAATTTTTTGTTGTTCGATATGACTACGCATCCACTTACGGATAATATTACGAAAAGTCGTTTAGTTAAAAAGGTATTTCTAAACGAGGCCGGTTATTATTTGTAATATAAAAAGGTATCTTGTTGTTTAGATTCAAGATGCAGTCCTTAGCAAATGGGTTAACGATCCGCAACGAATGGATAAAAGAATGTTGGCGTTAATATTCTTAGCACACGCAAGTGATGTACTTGAAAATGCATTTGCACCATTAAACGATGATGATTATGAACTAGCAATGAAGCGTGTGCGTGAGTTACTCGATTTAGATTTTGAACAGGAGTCTGTGAAACCAAACACCACGGAAGTACTATGGGCAGTATTCGCCGCATTTACAAAATAATAAGTTATTCTTAGGGAACTTAGTCTTTTTATGTATAGATATTTTCTAAATTGAGTATTTTTGTGTAATTGTAAATAAGTTAAATAGATTTTTGATAAATGTTGGAACACATCACCGTTAGGTCTTTTATGTCGTGGTGTATGTAAAAAGGCATATTGTTCCCTTTGCTGTATGGTGGTTTTCCCATGAATTCTTTGATGTAAATAAATTTCAAAAGATTTGCTATTATTTAATTTACATTCTTGGTTCATTGAAAAACTAGGAAACAAACTAACAGTTCCTCACAATTCTAAAACTAATTTCGTGTCAGCACTTAGTGTTCAGATATGGCCAAAATGGAATTTATTTTTCACTGGCTGTGCATTATTAACGCATGAATTTACAAGATGACAAATAATAGCAATTCTTCTTAACGTGATATGTTTGATTTTATTATATATATATATAAATAAATCTAAATTCAGTATGAATAATTAAAAATTAATTAAATTAAAAATATGTTCCTCTTCTTAAATTATCTGAATTTCAGTGACTTATTATTATAACTTTATTAAAACTTAACTTTTCCTTATATTTATGAAGAAAAATGGTCTTTTGTAGCCCATATTTACACTGATCTGAAAAGGTTATCATAAAGTAAATGTGCACAAGTCTATTTATTTACATTGTGATGATTTTTATGGTTCATTAGTTTGCATTTCGTATCACTTAATTACTCATACGAAATTAATTTCAGTGTCACGGAAGTTTTGGCAGCTTCCTACTTAACCAACACCAGGCAGCTTTCATTTAAAGCCACTCAAAGAATTTAACATGGTAAATACATAAAATAAATCGATATTAATTGGCAAGTGCATTAAAAAAAGGGGGTTGGGGCAAACAAATCAAGTAGATTCTAATTTAAGTTTGTGTTTGTTTTCATACTTCACATATTCAGGTGCAAACTAATGACTGTGTGTACAATTATGTTTGTAAACTGTAAACATTTAAATTGTTTAATAAACTTGTCAGATATGCAAGTGCTTACGTTTGATTAAATCTCGATGAAACTTAATTATCGTGTGATTAAAAAATTCTAAACATATTATATTACGGCCAGAGCTTTTAAAGATACCCTGTATATAATTATTAAATTGCCGTAACTGTCTCCAAACAAGACAATACGTTTAAAATAATCTGAATTTTTGAGAATTTTAAAACTTAAGCGTCAGTATCATCATGATGGATTAATTTAACAAAATGAAGAAGTTTACTTTTTGTAAATTTTAGTAGCTTAGTATTTTGCTGCCTGGTTTGCAAGAAGTGTAAATTAAGCTATATTACATACATATGGGCCTATATATACATAAATATACGTTAGTATTTTTTACTTTAAATATATATGTATATTTTTATTAATATTGTAATTAATTGTTGATATATACATACTAAGACTCAAAAAACATGTATTTTTTAAGGCTTTAATCAAGTTGTGACGGACATTCTGTTGATTGTATGTATGTAAGAAAAAGGCGCTGTACATTCGAAAGTCATTCTAATTTGATGTAAAATTTTGTACGGTCGAACATTCTGCATAGCCATCGATTGATTTTATTTCCAGAATTGTCACAATAGCGTGTACAGGAATAAAGAATTTTAGGTACGAAACGTCATGAATTTGTTTGTAAATCCTAATTCCTGTGCAGGTTGGAAGACGATAAAAGAAAACCTGTTCCAACTAAATCTTTTTTATTTGTAATCAACATAACATAAATATGTTAAATACTGTTCAACATAAAGATAATCACATATACAAAATAATTACAAACAGTTCTACAATACTTTTAATACTTAGACGGTTAAGTAAGTTTTTTTTTTACGATTATTCATTTATATATTTTGAGGACAACGTTTTCACGATACAAATAGATTATACAAGTACAAAACATTTTTATAAATACTTTTAAATATGGGAGAGTCATAGTTCTGTGCTCATTTCAGACAATTCGCCGTTCTTGACTTGATTTGAAGATGAGACATTGTCTGGTTGGTTCTCAGTTTGAGCGATATTTGGCAAGCTCACTGTTGGCGTGATCTGTTAAAGAATTTTATATTAATTGTTGCTAAACGAAAGCGGTTGTTTGTGACGACAAACTGTTAAATCTTCTACAAAGCTTTAAATTAAATATAAAGTGTGAAAGCGCATACTTACTGCTGCGAGCTCCGAATTAGTGGAGTTAGTATATATTCCAAACTGATTGAACGTGATCGTCTGTTTATTGGTGGCAAAGGAGGTTTAGTTCTAAGATTTGCATTACGAATACTTCTGCTTTGGCATCTCTGCATCACATATATTGTTTTTATATACATCGTTAGGTTGCTTTGTGGTTCTCTGTTTTTTTATTTTACAATTTAGATTTTGTCTCATAGTCTGCTTCAATTTTGCGTCTCTTTAATTATTTAATAAGCAATTTCGCAATGGCACAAATATGTGACACAGAGAAAAATAATCTATGCTAAACCAAAAACCAATTCAAAAACTACAAGTTCTTTTAAAGCAACTACGTACCAACAGATTGAAGCAGCCAAAGACAAAGCAAGCAAAATGAAGACCCAGAAAGTAAACTAACAGATTACCACAATTTTTAAAATACTACTACGTTTTTAAGCATATTACTTGATTTTTTGTCTATATACTATTTTTTTTATTGGCATTTGCTTTTCCTGCTACACACAAAAAATCAAGTGTAAAGAAAATGTAAATAGGAAATACTTACAGAAAAAAAATCGTTTATGTTTTTATTAGTATCAGTAGTGTGGTCTGTATAAATGTAGTTGTCGTCAATTTCAGATCTATTTGAGATAGGAGTGCGTTTTGAGCGCATACTAGATGCTGTTCTATACTGGAGTCGAAGTGGTCCTGACTCGTTATTACCATTGCTGACAGGACTACTCGCAACAGATCTTACAGAGCCCCGCAAAGAAGTGTTATGATCGATTAGATGCGAATTGTAAGAAGCGTTACTGAGTTTAGCGCCGGTTCTCATGAACGAAGATCGTGCATCGGCAGGATGTTTGTGAGATGCACTCTCTAGATGATGAGTTTGTGTGTTTGAAGCATTGTATGTATTACAAGAAATGCGAGATGATGTTTTAAATTGCTGCAAAATAAGTACTTTAAAGTTAGCATCTACATGATTAGTCCTTAAAGATTCATAGTTTTTAAAGGAAATAAACTAACCCCATATCTACTATCCAGCTCCTGTTTATATACAGAAGATTTGCCGACGTTTAACGCTTGTTTTACTCTTGACCCCGCCATACTACTATGGCTAGGGTAGAGCTGTTGAGGATTCAAGGGCTGATAATCACTAGTGAAGGTTTTACTCACTGGAATTAGCCCTATTCTTGCTTCACCACCGCTCCCTTTATTAGTTCCATGTCCATGTTTTGCACTATCACTTGATCTAATAGCATTAGTACATTATTACTTAAATTTATACAAAAATAATCCTGCTTTTTAGCTCAAATTATACAAATCATGTACATCTAAACAGCAGGATTAACCAAATGCATCCACATTACATGACTATTTATTTAACTTTGAAAATAAAGTCTTCCTATTATGTATAAATCAATCTTGGGATATGGAACGATCTTAATTTAAAAAAAAATGAGATACATAATGTGGATACCTAATAAAAGACAGAAATAGATTTTGGCTTAAAAAAATACCTCTCACTGCCATAAGTGCAGTCTTGTTCTCCACCAAGTCCCGAGTCTGTATGTTCATGACTCACTCTAGGTGAATCAGAATCTTGAAAACCATTACTCAATCCACCTAATAGGGTATTAGGATTGCCATAAAGTGCTGAACTACCAACTCTACTACTCTTACCGCTACGTTGCGAGCCGCTATTATACGAATAATTATCTGCAATTGCCAGAGAATCCAACATCCTGCAATGAGAGGGTTATTTATATAAACGCAAATAGTATCAAACGGACCTTGGTAGTAAATTATTAGAAGCGCTGTGGGTGCTGGAATTAGATGCAATACTGGACGTCGTCATGGATATGAAATCCGCGTTACCAGATAACTGCTGAGAAGACGATTGGCTCTTTAAACTAGAGTGACTTACTCTTATACTTCGTGCCCTGTTTGCTTCGGAAATCTGCGGAGAATACGGGGGTGGAGGACTGTCGGTACGTTTTTCGCTTTGGGAAGAACCATCCCTAAAAAAAGAACACACCTAAACCAAAGGAATCTTGACGTTTTGCCCACCAACCCTTTAGCCCATTGTAAATGCTTGATTTTCATTTGCTTGGCATGATTGGTCTGCACGACTGTGTATGGTATTTCGCGCAGTTGAGATTCGGACATGCCGAAAGTATCGATGAGATCGAATTCCAAATGCTTCTTGAGCTCATCTGGTAACCAGGTTTTGGTATCGGGTGACCTCGAGCGAGATCTGTGCTTTCGCTGCCTGCGATGGCGATTGCGATAAGACATTTCGGATTCAGTCTCCAAGCCACTATTGGAATACCCTGATCGCCTGCTGCTTATTACGTTTGCTTGTTGGATGGTGCTCGCTGCTCCCTCTCCTGCTTGTTTTCTTTGGACTTCGCGCCACTGAGAACCGGAGTCGACCAATTCGTAATGACTATCCGAATGCCTGGATTTATTCATCGATTTTCGTCTCTGCGTGGTATTTTCTTGTTCCGATCCGGAATCTTTCCTGTTACCACGCGATCTATGCCGCCGGTGTTTACGGTGAGACCTGCTGGAACTTTTCGACAGTTCACTTTCGTTATCGGAAGTCATCCTGCTTCGATGTTTACGTTTACTTAAAAAAACGAAAAAAATAAGCGTTCTCTTTTTTTGGCACAATGGATAATTAATTACCTTTTGCAAGATCGCGAGTCGTTAGAACTTTGGCTATCAACAGATGAGGACCTGTAACGTGGCCCTGCGGAACGCACGGACCGTGGACTAGGAGGAACTGAACTATTATACAATCCTCTGGAGTGAGGTTGAGACCAAGGGGCGCTTCTTGTACTACGGGGAGAATCCGATCTCTGCCTAACATCTACCGTCGACGTGTTACAAGTACTACGATAAGGACTTTCAAAACTGTCAAAACCACACAAATTAACCAACGTAAATAATCAAAGCCTTAGGGTCTTACGATTGAGCAGGCTGGGGCACCGAAATATGTTTGACCTCCGATGGTTGATAATGGTCGATTTTAACAGGGTCATCCGTAGGTGGTGCTGTAATTAAATGCGTTTTTCCTAACCGTTTATTTTCGTCGAATTGCGAGCTTACCATCGTTAGAGCCCTCGACGACTCTTCGCTGGTAACGCCTCGATGGGGTCCTCGAAAAGGACGGGGGAGTCCTGACTTTCATTTGGGCGTCCCTAACCGCTTGCTTTTCCGTTCTGCCGCTAACGCAATGCTCAATAAAAAACGGCCGAAAAATAACGCCGAAAAATTACCTGTATCGAAATCTTGAACCCAGCGCGAAAATATCTGGGGTCGTCGGAGAGACCTGGACCAGCCTAAAAAACGCGTGATGTTCCACGCAACACTTCCACAGGTGTTTACAAGCAGCCTTAGACGGGGTTTCGAATCCATACGTGCTTTCATCATTCTGGAAAATTGTATAGGTTGACTAGTAGAAGAGTATTTAATACCAAGGAGGAGGGGATGGTACAAAAAAATCAAAAAAGGAAGATGAGGAATTGAATATAAGAAATGACCATATGGAAAATAATAGGAAAGTTGAAGGAATCGAAGTAAAGAAGTAAAGAAAGAATATAGAAATCCGGCGTACGTTTTTATCTGTGATCCTCAGCATGAAATAACGGCCTTTGAAATAAATTTTGGAAATTCGAGGCCAGTAGTAATTGCCCACGGTGTTTTTATTCCTCAGGACTATTATCCCGCTGGGGGTTAACCCCAAGAAGTACTCGACGTTGTCTTCTCCCTAAAATACAATTTTCAAAGAACAAGTCTCTTTGGATTGCCCATTTTGCTTTACCAGAACTGGGTGGAGGTCGACTCCGTACATTTCCAACCATTTCACTTTGTCTAAATAATTTAATTCCGCTACAGAAGGTAATTGTCCGCTAAAAAATAAAGTATTCTTTTTTGCTGAATGCAATAAATAATACTGATGGGATTAATTTGTTTGTACCTGCATAGTAAAGCAAAGATTTAATTTCATTCATAAGTGGATTCGATTTTAATTGACGACGAATTAAAAATGACGGGACTTAATAATAAATTAAATATACCTATGTTATTAAACGTTGCTCTTTGATGATGACAGTCAATGATATTTGTTGGATGGCTGCGATAAATTTGCTACTACTAAAATGGCAATGTTGTAAATAATGACCGGTGATATTAATTAATTATAAATGTACGGTGTGATGTAAGGCAATTTTCATTTTAACTTAAACCCGATTATGAGAAGGAAACTGTTGTGCATGTTATAAATTCTTTTGGGTTTATTTATGCATCGCGTTTGAATAAAATTACGTATGTACATGGCTCGACAGTGTAACTGTGAATTTCCTGTTGATCTCCTGAGGCGTCATGTGGTTTGCAAAAAAAGGAAGGAAAATTGCATGAGTTTGAGCCTGAAATACTTACACGAGTGTTTTATGAAGTTCGGCAATGCGTGTTTCTAATTCTAAGGTTTGGTTTGATAAGAATCGAAATTCGGAAACGTATCCTGGACTATGGCGTCGAGGATCATAATCTCCAAGCTCGGCTACAATAAAAACAACAAAATCATTTAATCACATACTTGCGCTAGTTGAGTTAGATACAACTTCTCATGGCGAGTTATGTGTTATTAAGCATTTCCGTACCAGTTTTTCATCGCCTTATCATTTTAAGTGGCACACCTAAGTTCAGGTTTTCTAATAGCACAAGCAACAAAGTCAAGTGCAATGAATCGAGTACCGGTGCATTAGCTTTAGTGATATAAATAACTGTCTCATCGACGGTAGATGGACAATATATTAATATTAGCAGATAATTGATAGTTTCCCCATTACGTCCGAGATATTATCCGTGATTAATATCTGTAAATGGAAACGCGACTCGACAACTTCAAATTATAAATCACGATTTCTTACATCGCGGGTTTGTTTATATATTCAATTAGCTTTCCTTATTTGTTTAAAATTAGCACGTATAAGGAAACTTAGACGTGCCAATTAAAATTAATTTTCATCGAGAAAAACCAACCAAAACAAAACGATTGACATTGTAAGCTTTCGCTTTTATTTAGGAATTACTCGAGCTGTTTGTTAGTTTCGTAATGACGAAGAAGAATTTGGTATTTGATACCTGCATACCATATCAGATTCATACACACACACACACTTAACGTGTCCAATTAATTGCATTTGCAGTCGTTAGTACAATGGACTCAAGAAAGTGCTTCGCCTTTTTAGTAATACTCGTCATGAGGATGTCATTTATGATCGCAGGTATTTATTTATTTGTGAATTTGCTTACTGAAATAGCAAATTGTTTTTAGTTGCAATCCTAAGCATGAATTTCTTGTTGCAATCGTTCGAAACCCTGTCGTATCTGAAGACTCCAGTTCGAGTAAACTTCAACGAGCATCTGCGACCGGTGATGGCCCTGTCAAAATTTATGAAGGAGTGTGCGATCGAAATCATCTTCAGACTCATGTCGAACGCAGTGTCGGCCTTCATTGTTTGGACTATAATTTTGCACTACTTCAAATGCCTTTGCAATCGCTTTAAAGTTACCTTCGTTAATTATCAAGTTGTCATATGTTATAAACCGCCCGAATTGTAACTAGCATGTGGTAAACTAACTTTGCGTTATAATTATTCAGGAAACGTGCAAAAAGACCACACTCAAATTAAGTATCTATGTGTAATTATATTTGGCGAAGTAGACTTTATTTATTTAATAAATAATAACTGAATTACGTTTCTTCTTTTATTACATTTAATGTGTTTAAAAATTAAGAATTGTTTCATCCAGAGACAAGATTTCTTTTAAAAAAAGTTCTTGATTAGTAAAATACGCGAAGTGTGGGTTCTGTAATTTAATAAAATGCAAAGTAAAAGTAGAAGCTTTGAGGATAATGTTTCCTAAACATCCCGTTTTCCGTTTCGTTATAAAAGTACGTAAAAAAATCCAAGAACAAAGGCAGCCAGCTGTTTTACTATCGTCAAGGAGCGAAGGAAAAGAATTACTTTGAGCAAATTGTTGCTCAACTTTACTTGAATCACTAAATGTACTTACATAGGCAAAGGTGTATGTATAGATATAAACGAGTAGGCGTAGTTATTGTTGTTAATAATTGCTAAGCACGAGGTCGTACACATTTAATTCTGTTTTTATAATAGAATACTCACACTGAACGATATACGCTCCTAATTCTGCTGCAAGCTCAAAAGTTACAGGCAATCTACCTTGTAATACGTCTTGCTTTACCTGTAGAAAGAACTGGTACCTAAAACAAAAGGTTATTGATTAGAATCTCCGTCTAAAGTGCCTCCCTGGTCAGTAATTTGGGGTCTGGTTTCGGCCGAAATTATTTTTTCATGATTAATTTATAATTTGTACCTCGAATGTTTAATTGCTTCTCCCTCGGTTCTTTGAAACTCCTGCACCACATTCAAATAAAAAAAAACCAAACGTTAACAGCACGTCGCTATTAATGAGCTAATTTTAGTGTGAATTGATTATTCAAATTGTTGTTAATGTACGTCCATGGAGGACATGTACTCAGCGTCCGTAATAATAATTTATTATTAGAATCGAGTGCGTTATTCACTATGACGTTGGAGATAATGATATATTTATATAAATGTTATTCACCTTTATTATAAATGAACTGTTACTTGCACTGGGATAAATTACAACGTAATGCACCTTCCGGTTAATAGACGTCTGTAATTTATTACAGTTTTAATTATAATTAGCTTAAATTAACGCAAAAGGAAAGAGTTTCGAAACATGAAACCCCTCTTCATTTAGCAAAACATAATTTAATGAAATGTTAATTAAAATCAATACTTATTTGTTCCAGAAATAACTCGCCCATTATTACTATTATTACTGCTCCTATTAATGTCCAACGATTTTTTGTGGTGGACTTAATTTTCTTTGGCTTTACGACCGGATGTAATTTACAAAAAAAAAGGACGTTCGCGGCTTTAATTTTAAAAAGAATAACTGTTCTTTTAACAAGCGAAATTTAAACGCGTCCGTTCGTTGAATACGTGGAGCGTTTATATGTATTTTCGTAACAGTATTTTGGTAGGAAACGCGGTTATAAATTTTGATGATCATTTACCAGGTTTTTATGTCGTTTTTAATGAAACGAGAATTTTAACTCGGCGAAAATTAAAGATAGAATCGCTCTTCCTTCATCCATTTCGAAGCAATACAAAAATCAATCAAAATTATTTTCATAGGTTTCAACAATTTCTGGATTATTTAGAACAATAAAATCTTTTGTGATTCTATTATGTTTTCCTAATTTCCATTGGTTTTTACAATATCATCATTAATTTCGAGTTGCCCATCCTGAAGTTAATACCGGTGAGAAGTTAGCAACAAAAGTTCAAAATTTACCCCGAGAATGCCTAAATACAATCAATCATCAGTTAATAAAATTGATGGACTAAAACTTAAAGACAGCATAAATCGATAGATTTGAATGTTCTCTTTCATATTCTGCAAGAAATTCGTTTGTGGAACTTTTGCACAAAAAGTTATGTGCATTTATAGTTAACGCGGTCTTGAATATCTTAAGTCGTGGATGCGCCCCATTTCAATCGATAATTAATCAATAAAATCGATCGGCCAAAACTCAGAAGTACCATAAATCGATAGATTTGAACGTTCTCTTTCATATTTTGCAAGAAATTCGTTTATGCAACATTTGCATAAAAAGTTATGTGCATTTATAGTTGACGCTGTTTTGAATATCTGGGTGCGCCCGTTTTCAGTCGATAATTAATCAATAAAATCGTTCGGCCAAAACTCAGAAATAGCATAAATCGATAGATTTGAATGTTCTCTTTCGTATTTTGCCAGAATTTCGTTTGTGCAACATTTGTACAAAAAGTTATGTGCCATTGTATTTGGCGTCTTTTAAGTGCGTGACATTAACTATGTTCAATCGATCAGTAATCAATAAATGATGGGAAAATTGAAGTAACGCAGGTTGACTTTGTTTGCCTCCGTTGCTATACTGTGATGTTGTCCTTAAACCTGAGGGTCTTCTCAGTTAGTGCAGTAAATGTGCATTCGGTCTCCTGGTCTGTTGCTTCATTTGTTGTTTTCTATCTCCAAGTGTGAACACCTTACACTTTGGTTATACTATCCTGATGAGGTCAAACAAGACCGAAACGTACGTCGACAGTTACTTATCCTTGCCAGCTATGCCGCTATTCACTTCTTTCAGTAATCAATAAAATCGATCGGCCAAAACTTATTGGTGGCATCTTTCGATATATTTGATCATTTGCTATCCGATTACGTGAAAGTTTTCATCGTAAATAGTTTCTTTAAAAAGTTATTTATATAATTAGATACTGGGAATTAATTACTGCCAATAATTTGGATTTCGTTTTTTTTTCTCTATTGTGAGAAATTTTGTTGCTAACTTCTCACTGTTCTAAAACATTTCTGGTATTAAGGTATTGTTTTGTTTAATCTTCAAGCAACCACTTCAGTCTTCACCATTACTTTTTTAGTTGTAAAGCTCGGAAGCTTTTATCGAGTACATTCTAAAAGACGTCCTTAAACTCAAGATAATACCTATAGTCGAGGGATTATTTAAAGTATTTTCCTTCATTACCCTTTGCTGCCCATCTTAAACTTCGTGGTAATGCAATAAAATAAAACATTTGAAACGAGTTTCAAAATTCAACTTTCATTGGTTTGGTTTTGAACTGAAAATATTATGTAAAGGATGGGTTCCAATATTGAGGGGCCGAAATACTTTGGAAGTTTAAATTATTGAATAGGTTTTTAGGACAGAGGAGTGAAGAAGAAGAGAACAGTTTGCACAATCCAAGGTACGATGATTTCTTCGGAGATGCAAAGAACAATCGAAAGCCCGTGGAATCGGAACAAGACGAAGAAGAAGAAGAAGAGGAGGAGGAAGGTAATGGCAACGACCGCGAAGAGGAAAAATCTAAAACGCAGAAACAAAAATCGACTTTGGAGTTACGAGAAGAAAGATTGAAAGCGAGGATAGAGAGCATCGAGCAGATGGCGCTGTCAGAGAAGCCTTGGCAGCTGAAAGGCGAAATAACAGCCGAAAGTCGGCCTCAGAATTCGTTATTGGAAGAAATTGTGGAGTTCGATTTGACATCAAGACCTGGTAAGCCCATTTATTGCTTAACTTTTATCGAAACACCCTGTATATTATAGCATTTTTGGATTCTGCGTCGAAATTTAGTGTGAATTGATGGGTCGCACTATGGGTCTACTGTGATTCGTTTCCGAGTTACTAGAGGGCGTCATCCTAAAAGTTCACATATCTCTGTCTCTCTTATTTTTGAAATTACAAAAAATGTTTACATACAAAAGTTGTGCCTACTTTGGAGTAGTTTCGGATACCGTTTAGATCATAGGCTTATTGTGATTCGTCTTAGAGTTACTAGAGGGCGTTAATCTAAGGATTCTTAACTTCGTGCATCAAATTGAATAAAAAGTTTTGATACAGATATTCATGCACGATTTTGATTGCCGATAAGTGAAAAAGAAAAAACTCAGTTGTTTTCACGGAACACGCTGTATATAATTGCAATTTTTTGCTTAAATTTTGCGTCGGTCTCAGAACTGGTTGCTGGAAGAAATAAGAAAAGAAACTCTCTTGACATTCAAATCTCAAAGCTTCGCCCATACATTCCTTATTTCTAACGCTTGTCATTTTTGACAGTTGACTTCTTGAGTAGAGATATTTTAATGGACCAGCCTGTGTTTTGCATTTTTGGATTCCTTATTGACCTCAGAACTGGTGTCTGAAAGAAGAAACCAAGTTCAAGTTTGTTAAGTCTCAATTAAGATTGGTTCAATCTTCGACATCTTCTTCTTCTTGGATTGTCCGTCCTAAAGCGGGTTATATTTTGCTAAAAGACAGGTTTCACTAGCATGTCTTTCGAACCGAGTTCTGATTTCTACTTGAATTCAAACTTCCATCGGTTCGCCTGCTTTGAATTATCCTTGATTCGTGTAAATTTTATTTTAGTTGAAAATGTTTGTACGCTATTTTTAAATTGGTGTAAGGTAGCGACTTGTACGTGCTAGGTTAAAGGTCGGAGTAGTACAACAAAATATTTTGAAAGCATGAGATAATGGGTAGGTTTTCAAATGTTTTTGACGTTGAGGGATTGTTTACATATTTTCTGGTCTTTTGAATAACCATTAATCTTTGGATGACCTAACCTAAAGCTCGGAGTTAATTTGGAAGTGCCTCCATAGAAGTAAATGGATAGGTTGGTTTAAAAGATTCATGACATTGAGGGATTGTTTAGGTTAATGGTCTTTTGAATGGTCTTGCGAACAATGAGTGTTTTTTTTTTATTGTGAGTAAGAAATATTGATGGAGATATTATGAGAATATATTGGGATTTCAAGTTGGATGATGAAACGTTTATATTCTGACGCTATCGAGTGGATTATGAATTATAACAGAATATGTTTCGTGTTGGAATGGGTTTCGGAATACGAGACGCTATCGTTCTGAACTGAACTAGGCACGCAAGTAATTGGTGGTAGTTTCGCCGGCAACATGCATCATGCGCTCTCACTCCACTCGACCTAGTGTAATGAATAGTCAGAAGTAGCCTGAGGGTTGGGCCTCCCACACGGAGCTGCTGTCAGAACAACATCGGCATTAGCATATTTCTTACCGTGTGATTTCCTCTAGTAACTTGCAGGGGTCCGCTGCATAGAACTTGACTCCGAAGTAGAGCGTGTAAGGGTCTGCGCCCTTGAGCTGTCGACTCAACTTCTTGGCGGGATCCAACCAATGCTGCAATACGTTAATAAATGTTGAACGACTTGTTCGTTCCTTACACGAACCACTACTCACAGTTTGCCCATCTTGATCTAGAAAACGCAAGCCGAAATACGCGGTTTCCAACAAATTCAAATGCCGGAACACCACGTCCAAAATCACCTGCCCTGTACTATTATCCTGAAACACAAACAAAAAAAGGATACACTTCACCTAAATTATTATTATTTATACCGTTCATTTCGTAATCCTAATTAGTGTTAACTGGCCTAACGGAAATAACGATACTCCAAGGAGAAGAAGCTCCACAATTAATTACTACTACGTTTCAACATGGCTGAAGTTTAAATACATGAAACTTTATATTCTTTGATATTTTTTTGTTTTATTCTTGAAATGTTATATTTGCGGGGAATCAATCTGTGTACAAAAAAATCCTAACAGTAATTCAAGTGTGTGGTTTTGATGAAATGAATTGTTAATCATCCGGAATTACGGTCCCGTAGTAATCAGTGGGACACCCTAAATAATTTATAGAATAGTTCACGATTAAGTAAGTTCCTAATACATCTGAACGAACACAATTAGATAATCCCGGAGTAGACAGATGCGTGTGTGCGTTTGACAGTTGAATAAAATAATTATCCGTTGTGATTCGAACGTTGCGAAACGTCTCCGATCCCCCATTATGTGTTTATTATGTTGCGAAATTTTGTTCGGGTATTAATATTAATTAACCAACTTAGGGCCACGTGTATCTTTGAAACGCGAACGCTTTACAAGACGCGATTAAATTAGGATGCCGGAAAATTCGTAGCCATGCCTGATTAATAAATGTAATAACACAAGGAGGGAAGTTATGGCTTTGCCCTCAAAGTTTTCTTACTTCGTGTACCTAAAGTTTACAAGAAATATCCTTACTTGCTTTATTCGTGCATCAAAAAGCAATTTCACCCAGTAATTTCAACTAAAGGGAAAACATGCAATTCTTGTAGAAACTCATATCTAAGTGAGTCATCATTATTGACAAGGGAAAAGCAAGAAGGGGAGAAACGCAGCATTTCATTAAAAAAATTCTTTAACTCCAAGCTAATCTTCAGGTAAGATCTCTTTTGTCCTGAAGAAGTCCTGCGTTGAAAACAGATACCCTTTGGGTGGTGGTATGATACGTAAGTATATTCGAAAAAAAAAAGAAGCGAAAGATAAAGGGAAGTAAATTAAAACGACACGAACATTTGATGTTTGTGTTCATTTTTTTAAGAACAAATTTAACGATTCAACAACGCAAAAGCCTTTGTTTTCGAACTTAATTAATTTCGAAAGAAAGTGCGCATTTTTATGTCGGTTCGAAAGCTCGAAGCTCTCTTATCTTACAACTGCAGTAGCTCACAGAAACCTAAGAATAAAATACATCGCCGCGGATTCATAAAACATTTCTGGAGTTGGCACTGTGCAAAACGTCCGGCTTATCTTTAATCAGCAGTCATTTTGTATTTGAAAAATGCACGAGAACCGGCCAAGTGAGACAAAATGTATAACAAGCCGCGCTCTTATAAATCGATTGATGGCGAGATATAGTCGCACAATGAAGACTGAAACCATAAAAGCCATAAATTACAAGAACAATACAATTATACCGGAAATAGAACAGATCTGATCGTTAAATGCATTTGTTTAACACCGTGCACCAGTCAAAAGCATTTATCATTCCTTAAAACAAATGAACGAAAACGTTTCCTGTATTTTATAATACATGGTCGTTTCTTTAAAGTTGAGAACCCATCAAAGAACAAATAAATACATACTTGAAAATTTCAAGGACACTTAAAACATTTTATATTGTAATGAGAATGAAGAGAACGAAAAGAATAAAGAGAATGAAGAAAGGTATAAAATACTTATAAAAAGGATCAATTTAATACTCTAAGGCCCAGTTTTACAATCGTGGAATAAGGACGGAATAACTGTTCGCCGAATATCCTTTAGCGTTCCTCCATATCTACGTCACAACACCTACGTCACATTATTCTAAGAATATTGCTTATCCGACGATTGTAAAATCGGGCCTAAGTAAATCAGAATCAATTGCTGATTTTTATTTAGCGATTGGTTTCAATCTTCTTTGGGATTCTATCATCAAAAAATCTTCACTCACTCATGGTGGTGTGAATGGCATTGATGTTCGTCCTTCTTCTGATCAATGACTGAAGAAGATCTTTTGACGATGATTTTATAATCGAAACCAAATTACAAATACACACATACCTAATTGTAGACGATCACGAAATCATAATCAAAATATTGTTGCTCATAAAATTCCCCCTAAATATTTTAAAGGGATAGAGCGCGAATGAGGGATAGTAATAATTCTTTTCGTTAAAAATGCTCTTTACGTTTAGAATTGATTCGAAATTTATTCTCACTCGTGACATAAAAATGCCTGAATGTTCAGGTATTCCAAAGAATAAAAAAAAAATAACGAATAACTTGTGAGAGTACGCTGACCGTTACATCTAGGTGCGCAATCGATTCGAAATTTATTTTTGGAGCGATGTGTCAGACAGCGTAAAGTTATTTTCAATATATCGCACGTCAGTCCGTACGAGAATGTTTTTGGTAAATATAAATGCGCGTTCCTCCGACAAGAGAAGAAAAAAATAAAATAAATAAAAGAAACGTTTAGAGGAGAACAAAAGCAAAATTTTTTCGACGTCTGCAAAAAGCCATAGATACTCCTTCATTCGTTCGATTTCTCTTCGATAAGTTTTACTTTGACAACGGCAGGAATTCGGAGTTCTTAATAAAATCTTGGGGGGGGGGGTATAACATCACGTCAAACATTGAGAAATATTATCCTTTGAGGCCAGAAATGTATTAGGTACGATACATTCCTTGTGCGCGATGTTATCTGGAATTTAAGGGTGGATTCGTTCCTATTTATTTCTACACATGCGAAAATTAAAGACATTGATAATAATTCTTTATCAAGTTTGCAAGTTGATTCAGTTTTACGGTAAGTGAAGTATTTTGTAACGACGTTCTCTCATTACTTAGACGATTTTGTATAATTTCATCAAAGTTGGAGCTCGTAGAGAAATGTCGAGGAGGGCGTTTGTAGGGGGGTCTTGGCTTCGCGCAAACAGAAAAAACTACTTATGAAACGGTTAAATTAATTTCGCTTTGAACCCTCATTATAATAACAAGTCCATTATTTTTTGAGCACCAAGAAAGGTGCTCGTACTTATGATAGCTGAACTCGTTGCCCTACGTTTTTTTTTTTTTTACGTGAGTGATTTGAATATACAACGCATTCGTTTTGAATAAAACAGAAAAAGTTGTAAAATCTCACTCAAGTATTATTTTACGTTCGCGTTGATGATGTTGTAAGAATAAAATAGTCTGACGTGGTTCGGGAGAGAAACTCGATTATCGTTTTCTATATTTTTTCGATCCGTGCATTTAAAAGTCATTAACGGGCGTTGATTATCAACAAACGAGATTATTCAGTGCTGCATAATACAGTTATAAGCGTGCATTATAACGGACAAACGTAATAAAAAAAATTACTCTTGTCGGATTATATCTCGGCGTTTATTTTATAGCATTGTAAATATAATAAAGGAAACGGCGGGAGACGTAAACAAATATTGCATTAAATTACAGACTCATTTCCTATGTTACTGAAATGATTCCACTTCGGGCTAAATACTCTGTGATGGTTTTAAAACGTACAGGTGTGAGCTTTCATTTCATATTGGAACTTGTTTCAACATGACAAAACTTTTTCTTACAATTTCCGCTTGGGGTTTTTCAATGCAATATCTCGTTTTGTTTCAGTTTTAGAAAGAGAATGAACGTTTGATAATTTTATAAAGCTCGTAGTACGCGTATGTATAGATAGTCGAATTAAGTTTTCAGCCTGAGGCTTTTTAAAATAGATAAGAAAAAGTAAAGTTGTTTGACGCCATCTACATCATTACGTGAAAAAATAAACTACACATCCTGTAACGATAAAAACAGGTAGTTGATACGTTTAAAAATTCAAACTAGTGTAATACATAAAATTACATACCTTAATTAAGTTAACATGCATCCAATTCTAGAAATAATTAAGCACAATTGGTTAACCTAATGTATGTTGCGAATTTAAATACATATGTTAATTAGACGGTCGGTCACGCTACTAATTTCGTTTCAATTAATTACGCGTTCGCCCGAGAAACGATTTTTTCTGCCCCGTTTTCGCAAAGCTCCCGAGCTTCAGATCGTCGGTGAAAAGTTGTTGCCTTCTCGTTGACAATATGGGGGACAAAACAAGCTCTTTGCGTAATTGCTGTACCTATTTTTGCGTGTTCGCATAACAGCTTTATATTCCGCAGAGATACTCCGAGAATTAATTAGACGTAGTGCACATGGGGTGTTGTAATCTGTTATGATATTAAAACTGATGATGGAATCCTACCTGTGTTACATTGTTTGGATTTAACTCTCTATCTTACCAGTTCATGTTTATACAAACAAACAAACCTCCCTTTTCTATTATAATAATTAATCGATAATTTCGATTACGCCAGTATTCCTGCCAGGATATCTTTTATAGTTTATTTAATGATGAAGTTCCGGCACTTAAAAGGCAAATATCCGGCGAAATATGTAAATAACTAATCGTAACTCGTGGCTAATGAAGTTCCTTCTGGGTTATTTCATTGCGTTCGGTGAAAAGAAATTCCGAATCGACGTAAGCATATCCCGAGACCTGTTCATTATGTGAATACGCTTCGAATATCTTTCGAGAGACTCGAAACATACGAGAGAATTCTTTTTGGTAGTACCTAGTATGTTGTAATAATCATATTTAGGGATACAAACGTATACTTACTATCCTCTCCTTGAAATATACGTAAATGTACGCTGCGATATTAAATTGCACACAGATATAAATGGTAGGGTAGAAGGTAATACTCGGATACTTCACGGCTTGTAGCATGAAATATGGTATCACAATTTATGGTTTGTATTCACCATTATTATCTGGAAATTCACTTTAAAATATACTATGTATTGTCGACTCCGTAGAATTATCATTAATTATAATTTATGGAACTTAACTGGGAACTAAGATTTTATTAACATTAAATTAAATAAATAAAATTCGTACAACTTACGAAGTGATTTATTTATCAACAAAAATATCTTAGTAATTTAATACGGTTTGGTTTAGTTCTTTTTTTTTTTAATTTGGAAATAAATTCACGCCCGAGCAACATATTGTAATGTCACAGAAGCATTATAAGTCTGAAAGTAACATTAATATGTGGTGCAATGTGGGTGGAGACGTATTTGGAAAGGATGACGTACTCTCTACCCCACATGCTGTGCAAGTATTTCGAAAAGTGTTCTTTTATGCCTTGTTTGTCCCGATAATTCAATTAAATTAATTGCCACTGGCACGATGGGGTTGAATTATAACGATTAAATTATTACTATTAATTTAATTTAGTCGTGTAGTAAACAATAGAGTTCAGTGGAGAATCATTTATCCCAGGGGTTTTATTCTGCTAGTAAAACATAAACAAAAGGGCATTATAAAGAATTAACATTCCGGCGGGATTTGATAAGGCGGTGTTTAATTTTATAATCATAAGTTATGAACGACTTTGGGAACTATATATATTCGCTCTGTTACTTTCAGAGCCCCGGATTTATTTAAATAATGAAATGTTCACTTTCGTGGTTAAAATACGAAATTTAAGTCGGAATGTGGCGTGGTAGAAAAAGAGAAAACCCGCTTCCCTCGAACGTCTAGACTTAAAATTGTTCATTTTTCTTTATAATTTCAGTGCGAGCTACCTGCCGCTGATAATAAACGCTTATAAACATTCTATCACGCAACTGCCCATGAAATATCGAATTATTATTCGCTTTTTCAAATCTACGCACATACTACGAAAATCTGAATTAATTAATCGAGCAATAAATTTCGTTCTTCGAGGTTTATTGTTTGCAGTTTATCGCATTCAGGAAGTTGAACTTTCTTATTCCTGCTGCTTTGTTTAACTTCTATTGTTATTCCGAAGCAAGTTGCTATTCGGTCAGTTGCATGAAACTCTCGATTTTTTAAGTCAACAATAGAAACTATAAATCCTATACACTTACGAAATTTCTTCAAGAATATCTAATTAAAGACAACCAATTTTCTTCTTCTTCTCCTTCCTGAATTTAAATTAGGCACACACGTCAGCACAGCACAACAAAAATAACAAGTTTTATTATTAGCAACACATGAATCAACGGTTAATTCGCTTAAAAAAAAAACCATTCATTAGATTGTAAGCAAAAGGGGAAATTTTTGTGTAAAGAAGTACTTTAGGTGATGAGCTTTATACAAAGAGCGCTTCACAAGGTTTAAGATAATAGCTTTGTTTACGTGTCATGGAGTTGGCGTAAAACAGTTTGTTTACTTAATTTAGGTCGAATTGCATCGAGGATGCAAGTGGATGGATGCCCTAGTTAGCCGAAAGTAGGAAGAACACAAAACGAAATAACACAAATTTCGACGTGCAAATTGGCGAGCACGCTTTCTCTTTCGCAAAAGGCCACAAAATACAATGAGCAATTTATTATCTTTTTTTAATGGCATATCGACGATACATCCCATCAACTCAACTGATGATATAACACTTTATTGGATTTTTCAACCCCCCATTATTAGTTTAAATCGAAACTGAATTAAACAAACGAGAAACATTTTCTTTATTATTAAAAATGTTTAGGTATTTAAAGATCGAATCGAAAAAGAATCGTCAAATTTGTTTATTTTACAGTTTTTACTCCCGTGTGGAATTTAAATGACCAAATCAATTTTCTATTCAATTTCAAATGATTTCATAATCATTTTAGATAAATTAGATTTGCCCTTCTATAAGAATTCTATATTTTTTTTAATCTTTAATATTCAGGTACATTTTATTATACGAGTTATTTGATTTATGAAAAATTTTGAAATAATTTCAGACATTTATTTGTTTTCCACGATATTGAAAGTAAATGGAATTCGTATATTAGCAGGACGTGAAAATATGTCGTGTCGCGTACAGAAGAATTTCGCAGACGAAGCAAAATATTACAAATTTTTTAAGTTAGACATTTCGCATAGAATTTAATTACGAGGAAGCGAAAAAAGTAATTTGTATTTAGAGGGGTAAAAGTAAAAACCACGAACGCGAGACGTCGCCCACCCCCGCGGACCGAAACAAACTTGTAAAATATTTTCAAATTTTCAAATCACCATAATGCAATTAGATTAAACACATGTTGAGACGCCGAATTAAAAGTTAATAAATAATATGGCCGAAACGAGTTTTTTTAATGGAATTAAGACGTTGATTGTTTGACATTGATCGCCGACGCTCTAAATAAAGCTCGTTAGAAAAATTGTTATTATCCTTAATTACATGTCCTGGACTTTTCGGTTCCGAAATAAATCATATTTATATAATTACATCGGCTGAGGGGCACAAGAGATACTTATGAAATATTTTCTTTTAGCTCCTCTACTTACAGGAAATTCTCTATTAATATCAACAGAAAACGAACGAAGTGAAACGGAAAATGCAATAACGATGATTAATGAAATGGCAAGCAACATGATGGAAACTCGTCGTAAAATAAAGCAAAACAAAATATTACTTCATACATATTAAAAAGAAGAAAAAAAACCCGTTTACTTAATAATGTAGTAAACAGCACCCAGCACAATGATCCGACCGCAGGAAAAGAAAAACCCCTTGTGAACAGGTAAATGGGGATCGTTGTCAACTATAATGATCTGGTTTGGAAAAGTTAGGCCGTTTTTTCCAAAGTTAAGTTACGTAATTGTAATTTTTCAGGACGTTTCACCTGAATAATTGCGTGCACATCGATGTTTTGCTTTGCTTTTGTGATATTAAAAAATCGTTGCGATGATTGGCCGAGTCAACGGCCGTGACGGATATGGGAGAACAATGTGTTTTCCCCCTTTTTGCCACGCATCAAAACAATTAAGCCAAGGGTCTAATAGAATTGTTGTCCGCAAACGTTTTTATTTCATTGTACACACAAGATTTTATCAGTCTTCCGAACATGTTATATTAGTCAAGTCTTGATAATATGATTTCATCATCACTTCACTTTTTTTTAGACTTATAAATGTCATCTACTTAGAATGTATTCATTCAAAGAAGTAAAGATGGTAATATAATTTAAGCAAGCGTTTTAATTAAGTCGAAGTATTTTGTCCGTCGTGTTGAAGGTATCGTGTTACATGTATATTTCGTAAAAAAAGAATGAAAATTAAAGTTGAACGATCCTCGGAAAGAGTTCATACTTAAAGTCGGTCGAAGTAATCTAGTATTTCAGACAGACCGAGGTAGAGAGTATGTTTATGAAGAATTTAACTCAACCGTCGAAACTGAGAAAATTATATAGTAGTGGGTTGTATCCAATGCTAAGTGCCTTTAGGCACATTTAGAGAGGTTTCTTCATCCACACTGACCCTGCACCACCATCACGATCACTGTAATTCACGCTCATTATCATACGTAACAGCAAGCGTATCATAAAATTATTTTTAAACGTATTCACTCCACCTACTTAATTTTCTTTTACTCTCTTCAATGTATTAAACTAACGTTGCAAAATTACGGTTGCCATTATTCCCTTAATAAATGTAGAACACATTCGATTGGAGCAGAATACATTCTATGTATAAGAGTCCTTTCTGTTAGGACAAAAGTTAACGAATTTTTTCTTTCTTTTTTTGAGTTGAAAGGCTTGTGTTCCTTTGTTTAAGTTTTGTTGTCATGTCGTACAATAACAAAGACACCGCATGGCTTGCGAAATAAAAAGTTTCTCATCAATGATCGCTCCGACATACATGCTTTGATGTCGCGAGACTTATTTATTTAGGTCGCCGTTTAATATTTAACGTAAAGGCGAACTTAACGTAATCGAGCTGCGCCGTTTCAGTCGCGCGGCAGCGTCGTAAAATTCGCTGTACATGTGGTAATCAAAAACGGGAATGAGCTTTAATCAAAGAAAGTACACGTGAGGAAGTCGGAGGAAAAAAGGCGCAGAAATAAATTTTCCGTAACTTAAGTTCGAATGTGGTCGGACGGCGGAAAATTTATCGAAATCTATTTGTAGCCACGCATATTGTTTTGTAATCCCACTGAAACCGATACAGTCACGTCGTCGTTAAACGAAGTAATTCCGAATCAAGTACAGAAAATTTTCAGTCTGTTCTGCGTTGGCGGTGAGACAATTTACAATGTGTATAAAGATTTACGTTTTCGTGACCGTTTATACTAAATACCAAACGATAAATACCCAATGCTTTTTCACCTCAAAATTCTACACAATTCAAGAACACCATCTTATTTATTTTTAATATAAAAGAAAAAAATCAACTTAACTTAAGTTGAATCACAAGCTCAAAATCTTCAGAGCTTTTTCAATGGTTGAATTTTCTATATATATATTTTTTAATAAGACGTTTTTTTGGAGAAGACTTCCTTTGGAAAAGATGCTTCTTTGGGAAAAAGACCTTTTGGAATAGATTTTTTTGCTTGGAAAAGACTATTCGAACATGACATTCGAAGAAGAGAAAAGACTTTGAAGAAGACATTGAGCTTTTTAAACGACCATCTTTTGATTTCAACCTACTGGAGAGAGCATTCGTCCTCTAGTAAAGTAGAAAGTCCTTAAACTTTATTCTGATTGACTTTTCTATTCCATTCTAATCAGTCTTGGAGGACCAAGAAGATAAAGTAAGGAATCACATTTAATTAAATTTGGAGACTTGAGACTTGAGTCAAAAGTGAGGATTCTTCTTCTAGCTCATACTTAGGCTTCTGTTACGAGAAGCAAGTAAGCCACAGTCTTCCTTCCATCTCTTCCCTTTCCAAATATTCTGGTCCTTTTGTCTCAGTTCTGCAAATTCATTGAAGACCTTTCCCCTAACAGTGTTCAAAACTTTGTTCCGAAGCAAAAGCCACTCTTTCCCTCTTGAGAATTCTGATCTCTTTCGATCAATTTTTAAGTGGAAGAAAAAAATTACAGAACAACCCTTCAAGCCATTTCCTTTTTTTTTCTTGGTCGAAACTTTCTTAAGTCTTTCATGAAGTACCCGAAGTTCGCGCGCCTTCTTCCTTGCTCGATTTACGCACCCACAAAAATTCAATTGAGGAAGTAAGAAGGCAAAAATGTAAGAAGGATTACACATTTTGGTGATGTAGTTTTCAACTAACTAGGGGAAAAGTTCACTGAAGAGTTGGCAACACTTGGTGAACATCTCTATATATAATATTATTTTATGACAACACAGAATGACAGAATCAACTGAAGTAATTGTTTAGTTTATAACGAGTTCTAAATTGTCTGAACATTTCAACAGAAAGCCACCAGATCTAGTGACAAAATCACTAAATTAAAATATCCTCAAGGAAGTCCGAAATTGCTCGATTTTATCCACCGACCAGAGCGCCATCTCTTTAATTTTGATTCTAAATTAAAATAAGGGCAGATTAGATCATTTTATAACAAACAAACAAACAATTTTTTCTTCAATAGTCTTAGGCGGAGCAAGAGATGAACTTATGCTCAAAATATCAACTTAACCAGGTGAGTAACAAGCAAATGCTCAATGTTACCAAGTTTCTGTTTTGGCAGTATCGAAAGAAATAAAAAGAATCCAGACAGACTTTTTGGTGTTTTCGTTGGTATAGCTGGTGAGATATGAACAATGGCTAGAATTTTAGACAATAAGAAGAAAATGAATCTTTATGAAGTTCTCCCTAAAACATTAGGATTTATGTCATCAAATGACCTTGAAATTAGTTGATTTTGATAAGCAATATCAATGAGAGACATGAACTTTTCTTTACTGTTATTGAAAACCATTGGTTTTAATTAAGGAAATATCTGATGAGGCATGAAGTTCGTGACGTATATCAATTGGTTCTAAGGTAAAAAGTAGCTGAAGAACTGACTTGCAACATACAAAATTAAACTGTGCGAGGCAATAATTTTGATTTTAAACTACCCCTGTAAGATCAGGTATTTGATGTCGAAAAAGAGCTTGAAACTTAAGCAAGACAAATTGATGAGGGATTAAGCAACTGACGGAGATCAGGTGGATAAGTAATATGAAGTAAATGTAATGAGGCCTTCGAGAAAAGATCAGAAACTGAAGTATAAACATCTGCAGCGTAAAAGCCTTTGGTTTTTGCAAACGAACCCTGATGTTGCTTGAAATTACTGAAGGCCTAGCTTTTACTTATTGCCATATTGACTAAAAAGAAGATCGCTTGCGTTTCTGCTCATCTCCCATTAGTTCGGGCTTTGAAGACCAACAAGCAAAAAGAGTAAACCTTACAAGTTTGAAAAGCAAGACGCGCTGAGTTAATGAATCCTCATTTCATGATTATAAGCTTTATACTCATTTTGCCTCATTTGACATGAATTAAATTAAAATGCACAGTTTTTTACTTTGTTTCACCGCTTATTCATCAATAAGTGGTGAAACAAAGTTAATTATTATGGAATACCACAAAGTAAAGGCTGTCCAAATCGAACATTTGAGACATGAATTAACCTTAAATAAGTTAGGCGAAAATAAAAAAAGTCTTCTATCGGTATGGGTCTTTTTAGAACGTCACCGTTCCTTTCCATCCAAACTCTACTATTACAGCTGCAGCACAAAAGGGAGAAGGGGAAGAAAAAGGATAGGTGAGTGGAGGAGAAGCGAAAATGAAGAAATTGTTAAATTTATATTAGTTTTTATTTGTCCCATTTCTTCCTGTCGAAGACATTGCTTCCTCCATCCTTAGTAAGTCTGTTAGTATTTAATCTTCCCATTTGCTTCTTTTGTCTTGGTGGGTGAGCACTCCAATTATTTTTTCCTGCAACTAATTCTACGAAAAGTAGATTGGGATTTTAGAGGTAAAATCCTAAAGCAGCCCCTCAGCTGCTTGTCCTCATTTCTTCCTGTCGAAGACATTGCTTCCTTCATTCTTGTTAAGTCTCTTTTCTTTATTCTCATTGCCTAATGGCTTATTATTTTGCTTTCTATGATATCGAGGGCGTCGTATCAGAAGGGCGTTATAATCCTACGCTAATACGCCCTTCTGATATGACGCCCTCAATATGTTTTGTACAGTATAGAATATGCCAGTACTGAGTACTTTTTTAGGAGTTATAATTATGCTTAAGGAGATGCAAGAGGCGACAGTACTTGTACATGTATGTATGTAAATACCATAGTACGTACTTGTACTGACGGTTATAAATACAAGTATAAGTACTGAGGACCTTTTTAAGAACTTACACTTGCGTTTAAGTACATGCAACAGGCATGAGTACCTGTACTTGTACTTAAATTAAAAAATAAGTACATGTACTTACGGTTATAAATACAAGTATAAGTACTGAGTGCGCTTTTAGGACTTATGGCCTAAAGTAGGTACTTGTACTGACGGTTATAAATATAACCATTGCATTGAGGACCTTTTAAGGACTTACACTTGTGTTTAAGTACATGCAACAGGCAAGAGTACCTGTGCTTGTACTTACATTATAAATAAGTACATGTACTTATGGTTACAAATACAAGTATAAGTACCGAATACTTTTTTAAGGACTTACCCTTGTGTTTAAGTACATGTAACAGACGACAGTACTTGTACTTGTATGCAAATTCTCAAAGACCTAAGACACGAATAATTATGTTAAGTTAAAGTTAAAGTCAAGTAATTACGATTATTTCAAAAGTATAAAGTTGTCAATGAATTAAATTAGGAAAAGCTTGGGAATACAAAAGGGAATTATTTTTATTAAAGAAACCATCCCATCAATAATAATGATGTGACAAATATAAAGCCGAGCTGTCATTTATGTAAACAAATGTTTAAGTAACGTAGAAAAACGACGGTATCAAATTTCATTAATTAAAAAAGAAAAAATGAATGTATTGGTCAAAATAAGCGGCGTAAATCATGGTGTAATTAACAATAAATCTAAAAGCGTAAAAACCTGATACAAAATAAACATAATAATAGGAAGCTGTATATACCTATACAAGTCGTTCCATTCGCTTCAGTGGTCTGCCTCATAATCATAAAAGCCCAAGCCAAGTTACGTAGTGTCAATTGCAATTCACAACAAATATTTATATTACAACAGGCAAGTCAAAAATATAAATTTTTTTAAAATTTATGGGTACACCTTCGTCTGTTACCCATACATAGCGTGCGGTCTCGGGCAATAATATAGGTCTAAAATCGTGAATGCCTCGGGCAATAATTATGGTGAATGTAAACGAGTAATTCAGTTCAAGTCAAAATTTTAATGCGCTTTCTGTAATGGATGTGTATCTTGCGTATACCCTATCACATCTATAATTATAATTAATGGTCATTCAACCATTTTTCTACCTGCCCGTCATTCTTTCGACGGTCAGCCCGAATACGTACATTTCGCACCACCATATTTTAGTTTGCCTGGCCCACGTAATAACAACTATTACCCAAAAACGGAATCAGGTAACAGAAACCACCACGGGAAAGAATGCAGCTCAGGCGAGGAATAAAATTCATTGCGTTTCTACATTTTATTGCATTTATCCATAGATGCCACTGATATTTCTATGACAATAAACGAAAACCTTGAAGAAAAAAAAACATTAACTCGAGTTATTTCTATTTTATTGATGCCGTTTGTATTCAACTACAACAATTAGATTTTACTTTGAAAGTCATGGGTTTATACTAGGAAAAATAAATCCATAACATTCGTAACATCATCATCATTGACGTTAGAAGAACGGTAACGGATTGCTTATGCTTTATTATACAGTCTGTTCTAAATATGTATGACTTATGGCAAGTGGCACCAAACATTTAGGGTGAGCGGAAAGCTGAGCTTAAGCGTTTGGCGCCATCCGCCCCTGAATTATGTGATGTGTGACAATTTACGTCACGATGTGGAAGTTCTTTAAAGTGACAAATCGAGGTTCGCGGGTTTGACATTGCCAATATAATTTTTTTTTGTTGCGTTTGAAGCTGCGTTCGTTTGTTCAACTCTATTTACTCTTTTCACACTTTTGTCTCACTCTTACTTGTATTAAAACTTATTCGCTCTCACTCACTTAGAGTGAGTAAAAGTGGCAGACCATCTTTTGGCACGAAGCGGAAGCTTCTTTGGCACAAAATTTTAATTATGCAATTGCAAATGCGGATTTGCAGTTGTTTATGTCAGGTTCCTCTCAAAATTAAAAAATAAACGACGTTCGTTTTTGACTCTACCTAAATCAAATACTCGACGCAGTTTTCGTTGCGCGATGCTGGCGCCATCTGCCCCCTAATCATGCCAAGTTCTTTAAATTAAGTGACAAATCGGGGTTCGTGATTTGACATTGCAATGTTCTTGTTGCGCTTTTGGAGTAGAAGTTGCACATTGACGAATCTTAGAAATGACACGCCATGTTTTGGCAGGAAGCAGAAGCTTTTCACACTTTTGTCTCACTCTTAATTATTGTATTAAAACTTATTCGCTCTCACTCTTTAGAGTGAGTAAAAGAGTAAATAGAGTGAACGGAGTTGAATAGACGAACGCAGCTTTCGAGTACCTAGAAGTAGGCCATCGACAATTCTTAAAAATGGCACACCATCTTTTGGCACGAAGCGGAAACTTCTTTGGCACAAAATTTTAATTATACAATTGCAAATGCGTATTTGCAGTTGTTTATGTCAGGTTCCTCTCAAAATTCAAAAATAAACGACGTTCGTTTTTGACTCTACCTAAATCAAATACTCGACGCAGTTTTCGTTGCGCGATGCTGGCGCCATCTGCCCCCTAATCATGCCAAGTTCTTTAAATTAAGTGACAAATCGGGGTTCGTGATTTGACATTGCAAATGCCAATGTTCTTGTTGCGCTTTTGGAGTAGAAGTTGCACATTGACGAATCTTAGAAATGACACGCCACCTTTTGGCAGGAAGCAGAAGCTTTTCACACTTTTGTCTCACTCTTAATTATTGTATTAAAACTTATTCGCTTATTCACTCTTTAGAGTGAGTAAAAGAGTAAATAGAGTGAACGGAGTTGAATAGACGAACGCAGCTTTTGAGTATCTAGAAGTAGGCCATCGACAATTCTTAAAAATGGCACACCATCTTTTGGCACGAAGCGGAAGCTTCTTTGGCACAAAATTTTAATTATGCAATTGCAAATGCGGATTTGCAGTTGTTTATGTCAGGTTCCTCTCAAAATTAAAAAATAAACGACGTTCGTTTTTGACTCTACCTAAATCAAATACTCGACGCAGTTTTCGTTGCGCGATGCTGGCGCCATCTGCCCCCTAATCATGCCAAGTTCTTTAAATTAAGTGACAAATCGGGGTTCGTGATTTGACATTGCAAATGCCAATGTTCTTGTTGCGCTTTTGGAGTAGAAGTTGCACATTGACGAATCTTAGAAATGACACGTCATCTTTTGGCAGAAAGCAGAAGCTTTTCACACTTTTGTCTCACTCTTAATTATTGTATTAAAACTTATTCGCTCTCACTCTTTAGAGTGAGTAAAAGAGTAAATAGAGTGAACGGAGTTGAATAGACGAGCGCGGCTTTTGAGTATCTAGAAGTAGGCCATCGACAATTCTTAAAAATAGCACTTCAATCTTTTGGCACGAAGCGGAAGCTTCTTTGGCACACAATTTCAATTAATCGCAGATGCGGATTTACAGTTGTTTGTATCAGGTTCCTCTCAAAATTGAAAAATAAGCGACGTTCTTTTTTGAGTTTGCCAAAATCAAGTATTCGACGCAATTTTTTTTGCACGATGCCGGCGCCATCTACTCCCGACTCATGTGAACTTCTTTAAATTAAGTGCCAATGTCAATTTTCTTGTTGCGTCTTTTGAGTAGAAGTTGTCCATTGACGAATCTTAGAAATGGTACGACATCTTTTGACAGGAAGCGGAAGCTTCTTTGGCATACAATTTCAAATAATCGCAGATGCGGATTTGCGGTTGTTTATGTCAGGTTTCTCTCAAAATAAATGACGTTCGTTTTTGACTTTGCCAAATTCAAGAGTATTCGACGCAATTATCTTTGCGCGACGCTGGCGCCATCTGCCCCCGAATTATGTGATCTGGACATTTACGTCATGACGTGGAAGTTCTTTAAATTAAGTAACAAATGGACGTTCGTAATTTGACTTTGCCCACGTCAAAAATTCGACGCATTTTCTTAGACTTTTGAGTAGAAGTTGTTCACTAGTAAATCTTAGAAATGGCACGCCATCTTTTGGTAAAAAACACACAGTTTTAATTAAGCGCAGATGCGGTTTTGCAGTTATTTATGTCAAGTTTCTGACAAAATTAAAAAATAAAGGACGTTCGTTTTTGAGTTTGCCAAATTCACGATTTATACAATCATCACTTGACTAAATTTGGACGGCATGTCGTAGCTTTCCTGTAAAACAGCATAAAGGAGTTCATGGAGATCTCGTGACAAAAGTTGATACAAAATTAAAAAAATCGCACTGTATTTTTCAATAATTGTTTTCCAATGAGTTTGAGCAACCGAAATATTGAATAAAAAGTCTAGGATTAACTACTTTCTAAATGTCTTACATAACCGATCTGTTTACAAAATTTCTGGCCGTCATTGTTCATGTAAATCGTAATTATGCACAATCTCTGCGAGTTGCCCGGATGTTAAGACAAACAAAAAGGAAATTTATTTGGTCATGCTTAAAAGCGACAGCAAAAAAAAAATAATAATAATAAAACGGGCACATAAATAACTTTCTATTCGAACGTTTAAACAAAAGTAATAAATCTGCTGTTTCAAATATACACGGTATAATTTTTTTCCTAATAAGAAAATAATTTAAATGAAGTTAGGGGGGAAATGAACCGCGGTTAAAATGCTAATTCGCCGATAATTAAAGCAACAACGAAACAATGAATTTCCTGTGGATTCTCACAGTGTGATATCTACGAACCGAATTTAAACAATACTACAATTGCAATACATTATTAAGCAGAGTAAATTCCGTTTTAATGAATAGATTTAGTCCCGAACGCAATTTCTCCGATAGAAATTGTAATTACCGTTGAATTTTTCATCGTCACTTTTGTTTCAGTTTTGAAAGCCAGAAGCCCAATCGATTCCGATTATCTTTTTTAACGAACGACCAAAGCTTTTTTTAGCGCGCGCGAACACGAATCAATTTTCTTCCTCTAGTTTCAAATCGAATTCGAATCGAAGTTATGAAAAAAGGGTTGTGTTTCGTCGGTGATCAGAAATGCAAATGTAAAATGGATCGAATGTCTCAAAACTGCTGGACGTAATTCTTGTGTGGGCCCCGAACTACCTACTCGTTTTTTTTTTTTTGTAAGAATTCATTAGCATCAGTCATATTTAAACTAGTTAATTATTTATTTAAAAAAAATATATATGAGCGCGTATTAAGTTATTTGAGATAATCGAGGGACTAATTTGACAATACACGAATACTGCAATTAGTTGAGGTTTCGAGCTTGAGTTTCCTGGATTTTTTTCTCGGCGGTAAAAAATATATTTGATTACTTTGATGCGAAGACATTGTTAATGGCTTGGCAATACTATTTGATTACAACATTAGCATAAACATCGATACAATCATCGAGTTTTGAATAATCGCATCCATTAAAATTCAAAGATGCCTGCCCAGTACATTTCCTGTTTTTTTCCCTAGTTTATATCAATTGATCTAATTAAGCGAAACTCAATTTTATTATGGCCTTATGTTTTCCCATAATATTAAGCTTATTAAAGCATTAAGTCTGCGAGTTTCAAGATGCCATGCTGCGTCGGAGACAAGGGCATTATTGTCTTTTACCGGAGCCGATGTACAGACGCACACAAAGATTTACTACTCATTCTCTCAAGTTATTCATTCGTATAATCGAGTTGATTTTTATTTTTAACTATTTATGGAGCCAGCAACGATAAACAATGCCCGACAATAAACGATGAATTCATATTCGATTCCTGTAGTACTCGACGAAAAAGGTATACCAACGGCGGCGAGTTAGTCAATTAATTTGAAAATAGTAATTTGATGAACAGGAAGAACTGCAAATTGAATTTTACGTGTGTTCACTCGGTGTTAGTTTAAAATGGTGGAGGAGCTGTCTTTGTCAGGAAGCCACTCCAGCTCACTAAATTTGTTGGGGAAAAAAAAAACGTTAAATTGAAAAAAGCAGGTAGATGCAATTAAGAGGATGATGGCCTAGTACGCCCGGAGCAGTTAAGCAATACCATGTAACTTTGAGTTAAAACGAAACTTTTCCGAATGAAATTCATAGTTCGGCTTAAAATGCAAGAAGTTTCGCTCTTTGTTTAATCAAATATGGAACAATGCTTTTTTTAGGCGACGAAACAAGATTGCTTACACGTGATGATTTAGCACTTATTGCGAGATGTCTTTCCTTGTAAACAACGACGTAATGTTTCATTAAAAATAATTAATTAAAATCGAGTTGTAAAAACTCCCCCCCCCCTCTCACGCCGTTTGTAATTAGTCGTATTTACACCAATTGCCGAGATGAAGTAATATAGTAGGAAATTGGTCGAAGCGTATGTTTATATTCAGTGCTATACTTCAGGAAATTGATTTTTGTGGGTGTGTCCTTACATTGCTTTGAAGGGGGGGGGTCATATTAAATTTAAATAGTGTTTTACTCCGGTACAATTTTAATTGGAATTCTACGTTGAGAGCTCATATTCTAATTGCACTCAAATTCAGCGTTAAATTATTTTTACAATAAACCTCGAGCAATTACCTAACGAGTAAAACTATTATTTCAGCCAGGAGTCACTTTAACGAATTACAAAATCAAATTAAAATTTGGTCAAGCAACTTGCAAATCAAAATAAAAATAGCACCGGAATTGGAATTCATGTATTGATGAGAGAAATGTGTTTCTGACGCTGTAAAAACGTTTGGAATTTCAGCATCGCCTTTCATAAATTGATAATTAACGTTGCTGAAACGTATCGAATGAAAAAAGAACTCGAATGACAAAGAGAAATTTTAAATCGAACGATTTCTAGAAAAAGGAGCGTAAGGTCAGTCGGTGTCAAAGGACAGATTGCTTTTTAGGACAGGGAGGATTATGTATGTATGTAAAGTGAAAGTAAATATGCATATGTTGGCAACTTTCGTATAATAGTTCTTACTTTAAAGCGCTTAACGGTAACGCTTGCGTTACAACCGTATCTACAATCTGATGGGAACGCAAAGAACTCGACTCCTTTTATTTTTGTCTTATTCGCTGATTGCTTCCTCTTTTTTACATC
Source organism: Dorcus parallelipipedus (assembly GCA_958336345.1). NCBI lineage: Eukaryota > Metazoa > Arthropoda > Insecta > Coleoptera > Lucanidae > Dorcus > Dorcus parallelipipedus. Next base: position 2,694,912 of record OY284479.1, on the reverse strand, counting down.
TGTGAATGTTACTCTTGACTTGTACATACCTAGAATAATACATCATTTAAGTCGAACCTGTCAGCATTATCAGCATCAAAGAATGTATGTAGTACCTACATATATACACGCATACATCACGATAGCGATTATTTATTTTCCAGGAATCGTTTTTAAACGAAACTAAAAATAGGGAACCTTTACAGGACAATGAAGTTATTAAACACCTCCAAAGATACATTGTGTGTCACATTCAAATTAGAATTTAGAATTTTAATAATGTATGTAAATTTATGGAAGTTGACTCCGTCGTAAATAAATTTATTTGTACATGCCCGGGGCTTCGAAAAAATCGAAATTAATTATTAGGTGATTGATCAATGAAAAATTATCTATTTTTTTCCTACTGCTACGCAACGCTAACCCACAAAGTCTAAAACCAATCTTATTAATTTAATTATTTATTGTCGTTAGACAAGACAAGAAATTTTTGCACGCTTTATTACGTAAGTCATATTTACATATTTGGTCATCAATTATTTTTCTTTAAACGAATTCTAAAACCATTGGGGCGAATACTTGTTAAAACGTTTCCATAACAAGACGAATTCTACCTTCATGTTCTCAGGTGTGGCCAGACTTTACACGTTACCTTGAAATGTAATAATATAATTGGTCACGCAAAACTTGGAACGTGTAATTTTAATTTTTAGGGGGGTAGAAAACTTGCAACAAAAGAACGTTACGCCAACGAAAAACGCCTGTTTCTTTGCCTTAAGTAAAACGAGAATCAAATGAAGAAGAAAGAAAAGTAGAAAATAATAGATAGGCAACATAGGGTGTCAAATAATAACGAACCCTGATGAAGTAACCCGATCGTCTTTGAAAAGATTGGGAGAAAAAATCCCCCTTCAAGATTTAATCGAGTTTAAATATCGAAGGCATTCGAGCTGAATTCTTTCTTCGGTTGCGAATGTAAAGTGCTAATTGTTGCTAATTTATGGCACTAGATTTTTTGTTCTAGATAAGTGTGTAACTCGACAAATTTTATTTTGCTCTAACCTTCGTACGCGCGACACCTTATGAAATACTAAGTATATAAATTTTGAATAAATTAATTAGTAATGTTAACCTTGACTTAAGCCTGAATTTATGTGGGAAATAAATTTAAATTCTACCATTTTTGGACTTTTATGTGCTCGCAATTAAAAAATTTGTCTCTGCGCCAGATAAAAAGAAAAAGAAAAATGGCGCAGTTTTTAATTAAGAAGAATTTTGAATTTGATTATTTTGTTGAATAAAATGGTGCAAAACGAACATCCAGTTATCACCTGTGAGAAACACGTAGGAAGCAAGTTGCTTTCTTCAAGTATTAGAGTTTATTTGTTCATTTTGAACGCTCGAAGGAGCATCGCCAGGGATGATCGGCCAAGGAGAAAATTGACAGAGCCATACTGAACACGCCCTTAGACAATCTCGTCTTATAATACCGCTGATATTACTACTAAAGTAGAGAATTCACAAATTTACAAACGAATAAAAAACTCCCCCTCCCCCAACACACCCGTTGGCGTTACACGACGACGAAAATTAAAAAAAAATACATTTTCACAGTTAAACGTTACACGTTAATTATTTGTAAACCTTCATTGGTCGGTAAACATTTGTTTTGAGAAGTTCACAAACAAAAGCTTGTTAACATCCGGACGCTCACGCTGCAAACTACTTTAACCCCCCCTACATGAATACACTTTTAATAAAATATTTGCTTCGCTGGGAAATTCTGCGTTTTAAAAGTCTTTCAACGTGTTTAATTACACGAAAGAAATTTGCATCCCTCAGACAATCGAACTAATTACGTTTCAATTAGTTGTTGTGAGATACTATTGCTAATTAAAACGATCGTTTACGAACGAATCTGTGTATTCAAGAAAACTTCAAGAACTAAACACATACTGCCTGCCTTTAAATATGTAACTGTTTCCTAAAATTTCGCTGGAATAACTAAGTTAGTTCTGAATCAAAACCCCTTAGAAACGACCTAGGGGTGAAATCTGTATTCCAAGGTTTTGACGGGGTAAGTGTGTATGTACACGTACACATGCGAATGTTTGCTTGCTTTGGGGCGATAAACGACTACTAACTGATTAAAATTAAGAGATGCTCATACCCAACGGGAATTTAAAAAATTTTAAACGTTTACTCAACTCAATTCGTCAATTCCTTTTTTTATTAAGTTTCTGTTTAGAAAATTTTATTTTGTTGGGCAAAATGATCCAAATCTGCTGGTTCCTTGTGCTTTCGAATTCACTTAAGTTCATCTTCAACAGTCCGAATGCACAAATTCGAAAACCAATGAGTTAAAAATTAACAGGAGGGAACCTACGTCAGTGGGAGAATGCAATTACATTTGGCGGAAGTGACACACTTTGCAGTATGTCAGTTTCTGCGACATGGCGGTTCGTTGACATCCGTTATCGTAAAATAATTACTCTTTTCTTCTTTCTTTTACCCTTTCCACTGTATCTAGCCACATCTTCCTACGTCTGCCCTTACGTTTTCTTTGTTTCGAAAAGCTCTACTTACATACAAGATAAATTGACCAAAATAGTTTGATTTTAGCAGGGGTCGACCTCAACTAGTGAAAGAAGTTGGTGCGTTTAGACCTCAAGATTGAATAATTTTGATTTCGATTTATTTTCTATCTTCTATTATTTTATTCTGCCATTCTCCATTTAGGGCAAAATGATCCAAATCTGCTGGTTCCTTGTGCTTTCGAATTATTCAAAGTTCCATTCACTTAAGTTCATCTTCAACAGTCCGAATGCACAAATTCGAAAACCAACGAGTTAAAAATTAACAGGAGGGAACCTACGTCAGTGGGAGAATGAAATTGCATTTGGCGGAAGTGACCACTTTGCGGTATGTCAGTTTCTGCGACATGGCGGTTCGCTGACATCCGTTATCGTAAAATAATTACTCTTTTCTTCTTTCTTTTACACTTTCCACTGTATCTAGCCACATCTTCCTACGTCTGCCCTTACGTTTTCTTTGTTTCGAAAAGCTCTACTTACATACAAGATAAATTGACCAAAATAGTTTGATTTTAGCAGGGGTCGACCTCAACTAGTGAAAGAAGTTGGTGTGTTTAGACCCCAAGATTGAAGCATTTTGATTTCGATTTATTTTCTATCTTCTATTATTTTATTCTGCCATTCTCCATTTAGGGCAAAATGATCCAAATCTGCTGGTTCCTTGTGCTTTCGAATTATTCAAAGTTCCATCACTTAAGTTCATCTTCAACAGTCCGAATGCACAAATTCGAAAACCAACGAGTTAAAAATTAACAGGAGGGAACCTACGTCAGTGGGAGAATGCAATTGCATTTGGCGGAAGTGACCACTTTGCGGTACGTCAGTTTCTGCGACATGGCGGTTCGTTGACATCCGTTATCGTAAAATAATTACGCTTTTCGTCTTTCTTTTACCCTTTCCACTGTATCTAGCCACATCTTCCTACGTCTGCCCTTACGTTTTCTTTGTTTAGAAAAGCTCTACTTACATACAAGATAAATTGACCAAAATAGTTTGATTTTAGCAGGGGTCGACCTCAACTAGCGAAATAAGTTGGTGTGTTTAGACCCCAAGATTGAATCATTTTGATTTCGATTTATTTTCTATCTTCTATTATTTTATTCTGCCATTGTCCATTTAGGGCAAAATGATCCAAATCTGCTGGTTCCTTGTGCTTTCGAATTATTCAAAGTTCCATTCACTTAAGTTCATCTTCAACAGTCCGAATGCACAAATTCGAAAACCAACGAGTTAAAAATTAACAGGAGGGAACCTACGTCAGTGGGAGAATGCAATTGCATTTGGCGGAAGTGACCACTTTGCGGTATGTCAGTTTCTGCGACATGGCGGTTCGTTGCCATCCGTTATCGTAAAGTAATTACTCTTTTCTTCTTTCTTTTACCCTTTCCACTGTATCTTTTCGTATCTTTTGTTTCGAAAAGCTCTACTTACATACAAGATAAATGAACCAAAATAGTTTGATTTTAGCAGGGGTCGACCTCAACTAGTGAAAGAAGTTGGTGCATTTAGACCCCAAGATTGAATAATTTTGATTTCGATTTATTTTCTATCTTCTATTATTTTATTCTGCCATTCTCCATTTAGGGAAAAATGATCCAAATCTGCTGGTTCCTTGTGCTTTCGAATTATTCAAAGTTCCATTCACTTAAGTTCATCTTCAACAGTCCAAATGCACAAATTCGAAAACCAACGAGTTAAAAATTAACAGGAGGGAACCTACGTCAGTGGGAGAATGCAATTGCATTTGGCGGAAGTGACCACTTTGCGGTATGTCAGTTTCTGCGACATGGCGGTTCGTTGCCATCCGTTATCGTAAAGTAATTACTCTTTTCTTCTTTCTTTTACCCTTTCCACTGTATCTTTTCGTATCTTTTGTTTCGAAAAGCTCTACTTACATACAAGATAAATGAACCAAAATAGTTTGATTTTAGCAGGGGTCGACCTCAACTAGTGAAAGAAGTTGGTGCATTTAGACCCCAAGATTGAATAATTTTGATTTCGATTTATTTTCTATCTTCTATTATTTTATTCTGCCATTCTCCATTTAGGGAAAAATGATCCAAATCTGCTGGTTCCTTGTGCTTTCGAATTATTCAAAGTTCCATTCACTTAAGTTCATCTTCAACAGTCCAAATGCACAAATTCGAAAACCAACGAGTTAAAAATTAACAGGAGGGAACCTACGTCAGTGGGAGAATGCAATTGCATTTGGCGGAAGTGACCACTTTGCGGTATGTCAGTTTCTGCGACATGGCGGTTCGTTGACATCCGTTATCGTAAAATAATTACGCTTTTCTTCTTTCTTTTACCCTCTCCACTGTATCTAGCCACATCTTCTTACGTCTGCCCTTACGTTTTCTTTGTTTCGAAAAGCTCTACTTACATACAAAATAAATTGACCAAAATAGTTTGATTTTAGCAGGGTCGACCTCAACTAGTGAAAGAAGTTGGTGTTTAGACCCCAAGATTGAATCGTTTTGATTTCGATTTATTTTCTATCTTCTATTATTTTATTCTGCCATTTTCCATTTAGGGCAAAATGATCCAAATCTGTTGGTTCCTTGTGCTTTCGAATTATTCAAAGTTCCATTCACTTAAGTTCATCTTCAACAGTCCGAATGCACAAATTCGAAAACCAACGAGTTAAAAATTAACAGGAGGGAACCTACGTCAGTGGGAGAATGCAATTGCTTTTGGCGGAAGTGACCACTTTGCGGTATGTCAGTTTCTGCGACATGGCGGTTCGTTGACATCCGTTATCGTAAAATAATTACTCTTTTCTTCTTTCTTTTACCCTTTCCACTGTATCTAGCCACATCTTCCTACGTCTGCTCTTACGTTTTCTTTGTTTCGAAAAGCTCTACTTACATACAAGATAAATTGGCCAAAATAGTTTGATTTTAGCAGGGGTCGACCTCAACTAGTGAAAGAAGTTGGTGTGTTTAGACCTCAAGATTGAATCATTTTGATTTCGATTTATTTTCTATCTTCTATTATTTTATTCTGCCATTCTCCATTTAGGGCAAAATGATCCAAATCTGCTGGTTCCTTGTGCTTTCGAATTATTCAAAGTTCCATTCACTTAAGTTCATCTTCAACAGTCCAAATGCACAAATTCGAAAACCAACGAGTTAAAAATTAACAGGAGGGAACCTACGTCAGTGGGAGAATGCAATTGCATTTGGCGGAAGTGACCACTTTGCGGTATGTCAGTTTCTGCGACATGGCGGTTCGTTGACATCCGTTATCGTAAAATAATTACGCTTTTCTTCTTTCTTTTACCCTCTCCACTGTATCTAGCCACATCTTCTTACGTCTGCCCTTACGTTTTCTTTGTTTCGAAAAGCTCTACTTACATACAAAATAAATTGACCGAAATAGTTTGATTTTAGCAGGGTCGACCTCAACTAGTGAAAGAAGTTGGTGTTTAGACCCCAAGATTGAATCGTTTTGATTTCGATTTATTTTCTATCTTCTATTATTTTATTCTGCCATTCTCCATTTAGGGCAAAATGATCCAAATCTGCTGGTTCCTTGTGCTTTCGAATTAATCAAAGTTCCATTCACTTAAGTTCATCTTCAAGAGTCTGAATGCACAAATTCGAAAACCAACGAGTTAAGAATTAACAGGAGAGAACCTCCGTCAGTGGGAGAATGCAATTGCATTTGGCGGAAGTGACCACTTTGCGGTATGTCAGTTTCTGCGACATGGCGGTTCATTGACATCCGTTATCGTAAAGTAATTACTCTTTTCTTCTTTCTTTTACCCTTTCAACTGTATCTAGCCACATCTTCCTACGTCTGCCCTTACGTTTTCTTTGTTTCGAAAAGCTCTACTTACATACAAGATAAATTGACCAAAATAGTTTGATTTTAGCAGGGGTCGACCTCAACTAGCGAAATAAGTTGGTGTGTTTAGACCCCAAGATTGAATCATTTTGATTTCGATTTATTTTCTATCTTCTATTATTTTATTCTGCCATTGTCCATTTAGGGCAAAATGATCCAAATCTGCTGGTTCCTTGTGCTTTCGAATTATTCAAAGTTCCATTCACTTAAGTTCATCTTCAACAGTCCGAATGCACAAATTCGAAAACCAACGAGTTAAAAATTAACAGGAGGGAACCTACGCCAGTGGGAGAATGCAATTGCATTTGGCGGAAGTGACCACTTTGCGGTATGTCAGTTTCTGCGACATGGCGGTTCGTTGCCATCCGTTATCGTAAAGTAATTACTCTTTTCTTCTTTCTTTTACCCTTTCCACTGTATCTTTTCGTATCTTTTGTTTCGAAAAGCTCTACTTACATACAAGATAAATGAACCAAAATAGTTTGATTTTAGCAGGGGTCGACCTCAACTAGTGAAAGAAGTTGGTGCATTTAGACCCCAAGATTGAATAATTTTGATTTCGATTTATTTTCTATCTTCTATTATTTTATTCTGCCATTCTCCATTTAGGGAAAAATGATCCAAATCTGCTGGTTCCTTGTGCTTTCGAATTATTCAAAGTTCCATTCACTTAAGTTCATCTTCAACAGTCTGAATGCACAAATTCGAAAACCAACGAGTTAAGAATTAACAGGAGAGAACCTCCGTCAGTGGGAGAATGCAATTGCATTTGGCGGAAGTGACCACTTTGCGGTATGTCAGTTTCTGCGACATGGCGGTTCGTTGACATCCGTTGTCGTAAAATAATTACAGTTTTCTTCTTTCTTTTACACTTTCCACTGTATCTAGCCACATCATCTTACGTCTGCCCTTACGTCTTCTTTGTTTCGAAAAGCTCTACTTACATACAAGATAAATTGACCAAAATAGTTTGATTTTAGCAGGGGTCGACCTCAACTAGTGAAAGAAGTTTAGACTCCAAGATGAATCATTTAGATTTCGATTTATTTTCTATCTTCTATTGTTTTATTCTGTCATTCTCCATTTAGTATTAAAATTTTACACTTTTATATTGAGTTTCTTTAGTGTATGGCAAATCAACGATTTCTTTAGATTTGCGTTTGTTACATAATAAAAATGAAACTGAAAGTTTTCGTTTGGTTTACAACAAAACAAAAAAGAAAACGTCGCTCTCGTTTTTTAATAATCGCATGTTACGACATGCAAGTGTATTTTATTACGGCCGAAATAACAGAAGAAGAAAACGTCGTAGACATCTATTGTTTTTATTTCAATGTAGCCCGAAAGCGTTTTCAGAGATACGCACAGTAGCGGTGGCATATGAAAGGGGGCTTTTTACTTTGAAGCGGTTTAAAGGTAACGTTCGGTACATTTACCCCTTGGCGTTTTTCAGAAACATGAACATTTAGAAAATTACGTGTGATGACTTTCTTATTTCTATATTCCTGCTTACGCTTTCGCGATACAATAAAGGGCCTTTATCATCATCGAAATTAATTTGTAATGCTCACAGGATATTTTAATAAATTCCCATTCATCATCGTAGTTATTGCTGCTCCAGTAAGAGCAGCTGCTTTTGGTTTACTGTTATTTTACATCTAAATCTTAAACCAGTTTTGTACTAACACGGATGGCATAACTCACAACATGGGATAAGTTGTTTGCCCTACGTTTAGAGATATCCTTCACAGTACACCCCCATAAACACGCGAGCTATCTAAAGATCTGTTTGTTGCTAACAGCAAAGCCTGAAATTAGTCGGAACAATTCCAAAACAAAAGCAGCAAATATTATTTATAACAAAACGTGTAGGGGTCTTGAACTGTGAATTCTGGGAAAAATAAATCTGGACTTTCTCCGTCCAACTGATTGTGATTGTGAGACACATACATATTCTTTTCGAATACCGATTACGTAAAGCGTTCGTACAATTACGTTTGTGCGCCATAATTTCATTTCGACGTTATCTTTGAAAGGCACCAACTCTAAATAGTATTCTGCTTTCTGCGCAAAGGAAACAGAACTCGAATATATGTTTAACAATTCCGTATTACGTAATATACTGTACTCCCACACGTCCAAATTTACATGCACAAGCTATTAAGATCGATATAAAAATTTTGGTGTGTTCAATCATGTTGAAGTTATGTCAAGATTGGCCACAGACGGTCCGAGATGCTTTACGAGATGCTCGAATATATTTTAATCAACATCTCGGCGCGAACATTCTAGCCCATCTAAATTTAGGAGTGGTTTTGTTTTATACTGTCGTAAAAGTGTCACCCTAGCGTTTTATACGGCGCCTTAAATGCTTTAAGAGTTATGATATGATAAACTGCTTAGATTAGAAACAAACAAGAAAATCGTAACATTAAAGATATATCGAAGTTACTGGAATGAAAGTTGACTGGATATCATCATCGTGAGAAAGTAAATCAAACATTTTGTTAATTTCTTTTTAAATCATTGTTTTCTTTTTCTCTTTCCATCTTGGTTTTCATTGCCAAAGAATATGTTGGTTAGAATGTGTTCTATTTATTTATTTTTTTAGAAATAATACGGACTAATTTCTTTTTTAATTCGTTTTCATTAAAGTAGCCATTTTAGAAATAAGCATCTAGGGAAATTTAAATAAATTACAGTACTGTTAATTTGCCATCTACAGTCATTAAAGCTGTATTAACTGCATTCGATAGCATTACACATTCCAACGAAACAATGATAGCTTCGTTGATTAATCCCATAGCTAATTTCTAGCCTGAAATTTGAAATTATGATGGAATCTGACACCGTATGGACTTTCATCATGAAAACGCGGTGTAATGCGAACGCGAAGTCTCGAAAAAAAAAACCATTTGTACAGTTGTGTCGATTTTGTAGTTTATTGTCGTTATCCGGTCCTGGTTGTGTAAGAAGCTCACGGCCTGAATATAAAGGCGATCGTTTTGACGTAAGTTTTAGTCTTATTTAAATGAACTTATCGCAAAATCACGTACGCCTTGGTTTCGCAGAATGCAAAGGAGATTTTCAAATAGTTTGCAAAATATCGTAATTCAATATAGCGTTATTTTTGATTGTCGCTGCGGTTAACACTTACGTTGCGGTCTCCCCGCGGACTACGTCAGATGGAACATGCAAATTATAGTAATTATGAAAATTAGAAAGTTAAAAAGTGAGATGGACCTGGTTTTAAGCATGTGAAAGATTTTCATTCGGAGAGGGAAGAAAATTAATTAAACGTTATGAGAAACTGGGAAGTAGGTTAGCTTTTTTTTTCCTGCCCATTTTCAATTATGAGCCTATCTGAAGTAAAAGAACGTCCATTAATGAACTAGATGCTTGGACCTTACATGTAAGAGATTGGCTATGAATATTAATAGGAATGACTAAAAGCGGAAAAAAATTAAATTGCTTTTAAATAAACGAGATTTTTTCAACTTTACTTTAAGGAAGAAGGTACGACGTATATAAACACATCACGATGCGATTTAGAGTATAGTGCCCCGCAGTGGGGTAACAGGGTTAAAAGAAACGGGCAAAAATAACACTACATTTTGTTTGGTCGAGTGAAAAGAAACTTTTGTTCTTTCTATTCGAGCTCGGACGGATGAAAGTGCAATAACGGCGACGTGAAAATAGTGAAAACACACAATAGCATTTTTGGATTTTAAAAGATTGCCAGCGAATTCGAAACGCTGGAAATTAATGAATGTAATCCTACGCACCACATTTACGTTCCGGTTCGAAAATATACTACATAAATCAGTATAATTTTGATGGATTAATGCGAGTTGTGTTAACAAACTTTTCTAAGATATGATAACACAATAGGGAGGCATTATTTATTTTTTTTGTGTCAGCGAAATATTTTTCTTCATTTATCATCAGGCTAACAAGCCCACCTTATTCCTTGTTATAGAATACAAAATGTGCACTTGATTTATCTTCCATACAAACCTATCTGTATTTAATATTAAATGACTTGCGTTCAATTCGTTTTCTTTCTCATCAAGGTAAACATAAACAATTCTATAAAATTATACATAAAGTTTGTAACGCGCGTACCGGATGAGTTATTGTTTCAGGTCGATTACTCAGGTATTATAAATTTCTGAAATATGGAATAACAAAGCTCCCTCAGACGGCCTAAGGCAGCCCAACGTGAATTTCGAAAGCGAATAATTATAATTAAAAACAAACAAGTCGAAAGCAAAAAATTCAACAACCGAAATGAATTAATTAAATGTTTTTGTTTACAGGCGTTTCCAATTAATACACGCACGCACGTGTAATCCATATACCGAGTGACTTTTAATGATTGAGACTTATTTTATTAGATTGGCAACACTTTTCAATTTTTATGTTGATGTGCTGGATTTTCAAATTCAAAATATAGATTTAGGTTAGTGCACTAGATTGTCAAACTCAAATAAATTCGTTTATTGTCGAATCAAGAAAACCAAATAAATAAGATATTTAATTATCACAATTTATTACCAAAATGGTTTTGAGCACAGAATAAAATACATTTTTAGTAATGGCTTATTTTCGAAGCGGAGTACAAAATGAAAATGGGCACATTCAGCAGACCCGAAAGTTGTGTAACTGTTGAACAAATTTCTGCTGAATGCGACCTCATGAGGTTGATGAGTTGGAGGGTTCGCCATTTTTTGTAGCGTAACTTCTCCGCTACCTGACTGGAACATGTTACGATGAGTGAACTTCATTGAGCAGAAATAAGTGTTCAGTCTCAACTGTTGGAGCAGGAACTGTTACTGATACGTTCTGCTGAATCAGCCCAATAGTAATTGAATTTATTCACAGCAGCATGCCTATGACGATTTCATTGAAATATACCCTGAACAACAAATTGAGTTTCGTCTTTTTTCACAACACTGTTTTAGAATAGCCGTCCTCCATTTACAACAAACACGAATCGATTCAAATTCACTTAAAAATCATTGATTGCATTCCATTTAGTTATTCAGTTGGCGACCAGTGATAAGGAAGTGATTGAATTTCCCCTCCCGCACACCATACTGATCAAGCTGGTTTTCTAAATCAGTTATCAGTTTCATGTGATTTCATACGTATTTTGAGGTTATGTTAATTTTAGTTCCAAAACATCATTCCTTTTATGAGTCTCTCTATTCACTTTAAAGTCAGTTCAGTTCAAAATCGGTTAATAAATGAACGTTTCTTGCAAACTGGTAATGTAAAAAAAGGAAAATTCACTGATCGCCCCACTATAGTAACACTCGATATTGTACAAAATGTTAATGATACTGCATAACAGAATCCTCATGTTTCCTATACGAATCCACTCGGAAGATCTTGAAAAAACACCTTCATTTCCAATCATACAAATTTTCAATGGTTCGACAACTTCACCCACTCGATTTTCTTCAATAAATTCAGTTTTGTCAGTGGTATAACAATAATCTGCTAAATAATAGTGACCAACAAGATACAACTTTCTTTGCTGATAAAGCCTGGTTTCATCTCTCTGGGTTTATCAATTCACAAAATTTCAGGACTTGGTCGGAACATAACCCTTTAATGTGATTGATGTAAAGGCACTACATCCACTTAAAATTGGTGTTTGGGTGGCAATGTCTTGGAGAATTATTGGACCAATATTCTTCCAGGAAACAACCCCTATAGATATCAGAGACTTATATTGGATACATTTATAAACCAGTTAGACGACACTGAATTAGCAAATGGCTACTTTCAACAAGATTCCGCCACTGCTCACACAGCACGAACCACAATAAATTATTTAGAGGAGTTTTCCCCAGGATGTTTAATCAGTGCTGGTTGGTGGCCTAATTGCTCTAATATTCAATTAAATCCGGACTTCTTACTTCCTTATTTCAATAATTTGGTATTCAGAATACGTATTAAACAATTTGGAAGAATTGCAGCAGGCAACTGCAAATATCGGACAACCTAAAACGTTAATAATGTCTTCAATAACATATCTCAAAGGATTCGGTACTGCTTACGCAAATGGGGCTTGATGATTTGCTCTAATATTCAATTAAATTTGAACTTCTTATTTCCTCATTTCAATAATGTGATGTTCAGAATACGTATTAAACAATTTGGATGAATTGTGCAGCTGGCAATTGAAGAGGCAATTGCAAATATCAGACAACTTAAAACGTTAATAATGTCTTCAATAACTTATCTCAAAGGATTCGGTGCTGCTTACACAAAGGGGGCTACCATTTCCAGGTCTTGAATAATAATAATAATCTGTTAAACAGTTTTCATCATCAATGTAAACATCAACTCTAACCTATAGCTACGCATTCCCGCAAAATTAACGAACTTTCAAGTAATGCCAATTCCTCAGTGTTCCCAACATACTAATTTGCTTCAATCATTAAAAGTCACTCGGTACTTTGACAATATTAAACTCAAATACAAAAAATTTATCCCTTTTATAAAATTTGAAATAAATAGTTTCGAATTGGTAATGAAAGTGTGAGTTTAATTATTAATTAATTTGTAAGCTGTAATAATATACATACAAGTGTTTCAATGAAAACGAGATGCCTTCATGAAACGACTTAATTTTCTCGACATCAATTAGCGATTTATTAATATTTACAACGTAATTACGCAGTAAAATTTTTACGGCCGCGTAAATTTTTTTTTTTGTAATTGCGTGAAATAAATTAGAACTTGTCCCGCGAAGGCTTCGCCGAAGGAATGGAACTTTTTGTTTTGTTTTAGGAATTCCGACAATATGAATTATGTTTATAAATTAGTGTAAGGTATTGTTTTAAAAATACTTATCCACGCGTACCGAGTGTTAGGTATCCGGTGGTAACAATTGTCTGCGTACAGTCGAATACGAGCAACGAATTTATAATAGGAACAAGACCTGGCTTGGCAATTACAACACGCTGTTTACATTTATGGAATCCTACCGTTTTAGTCCAGGCAAAAATATTTGACGCGTCGCTACAAAACACATTTATATTTACTATTTAAATGAAATTCGAATGCGGCGAATAAATTAAAATTACCTAAAAGTAATTGAAGTTCGTGTTCTGACGTATCATCGGAATCTCCGGGTTTACCTTTATTAATAAATAAAAAATAACGAATAATAATAATAATACTTATTGATTTATTGAAGTAACGCGTTTGGTTCTTAACAATCGCCTTATCGGCGAATATAATTATGTTTAATTAAATCCGCAGGCGCATAATTTACCGCAAGCATTGAAATTATAAAATAATTCTGACTTTAACCGGCAATTATATCTGAAACAAGATACGAGAAAGCCTAGGCATTTTTGATCGAACCCGTTACTTAATCTTCCTGGCGCAGTAAATAAAATCAAATTCCCCGTTCTCAAAAGGAAATAATATCCTGCGCCTTTTATATTTACGCACGCTTTTTAATAAAAGTGTGCAGCAGCGTCCTTTGAATGTATCCTCCTGATCAATATCTCTAAATAACTTGTAACATGAGAAATGCCGAATTAAAGCGAAAGCAGGGGAATATCGAGTTATCTTGGAAGAGAAATTTCGACGAATTAATAAAAGAAAGGAAAATAATGGAAACGGAATTAAATGATTTAATGGCGGGCAAAACGAAAATTCGACTTTTCAAACATGTGATTAGTTATCCATATAGAAATAACGTGTACCTTATTATTATTCAACAACGTACATAACGCAGGAACGTTGCTAGTGTAAATTAAAAATGTTAACACGCATTTTTAACATTTACGTGAATGACGTTGGTTATTTTAATTTTAATATCGATTTTGCTGCTATCACTTCATTAACAAAGAAAATGAATCAACGAACTCTTTAATGTAGTTAATTGTTATTCAGCGGATGTTATAATGCAACAATGCAAGTGTAAATTGTACATACTTACTTAAATATATGAATGGCCTACGTTAAAATTATACTTTTTAATATTATTAAAAATATACCGTCGATTTTGCAGGGTCTGAACAAATTTGTGCAATTATTTTTCGCCCCCATCTCTTCGATGATTTTACGATTTGAATTTCCTGGAAATTTAACAAATTACACGAGAGGGGTATTAAATGAGACGATATTCTGTAATTAAAACCTACAGTTAATGTGCGATGAATACATAACTGAATTATAAAAAGCAAACGTGCATCAAAAGAAATTGTATTCGTTGATGTATGTATAATAGAGTATTTTGTGTATTCATACACGTGTAGATGGCTGAATAATGCCAAGCCCATATGATGTGTTTCAAGAAAAACGGCACAGTCAACCCCAGTCGTGCCTGGGATTTTAATATACCTTTATTGTTTTACTGTACTCCACATTTATAAATATAAAAGGTATGAACGAGCAGCAAATAAATAATTTATTTATATAATAACCTATTGTTAGGCTATTTTCATTGTTTATTATTTAAAAACAACAAGAAAAATATTTCAGTGCATTTTGAGAAACCACACCAACATTGTTGCCAAAATTATCTCGTTCCAAGGTTCATATAATTAATCTACACGTTCGGCTTCTTTGTTAAACCAGGCTGAAATTTACTTGCTCGTGTTATTTATCTGTAATTTAACAAGAGCAAATAAGTCCTGTCCGAAACAAACAAATGTTTCGGGTATAATAAAACAAACATGTTTACCGAAGCAAAGATAATTTCATGTGTGTTATTTCGGAAAAAAAAATTACGTCCGCCGTAATTACAAACAAACACACTCAAAAAAATAACGTAATGTATCAAATTGGATTTAAAATGAAGTCTTACGTGTTCCAATCAAAAAATCTCGCCTCGAGTAATTAAAACAAAACAGACTGACTTTCAAAGACGGCGTCGTGCATTTATTAAGTAATCACAATCAGTTAAACAAAAAAAAAACTGCAATTAACGTAATCACGACCTTTTGAAGTTTTTTTTGTTAAACATAAGTCGATGCAAATTGAGTTTGGATTTCTAAATAGTTTTATCCGGTGGAACGAATATCTTTTTATGTGCAGGGCGTAACAAACAAATAACTACCTACAGGCAGAAAATAAAAATTAAAAAAAAATAAAGCAGAACACGCTGTGCCCATTAAACGAGTGCGCACAACGCAATCGATTTCGAACAGACGAATTTTGTTGTAACAGTTTTAAAAACGTTTATTAATTAATTCGCATAGAATGAAACGGTACATTACATTTTCTTACATAAGATATTTACGTCCTTTTATAGTTGCAAACTTATATTAGACGGCGCAGGCGAACGCCTCTGTATACATAAAATTTAAATTTATTAACATTGATCACCGTTGTTTGTCAGATTGCTTATTACATGTAAATCAGCGAAACTGTAAACGCGTAGGAAGAAACTAAACTGTAATGGTTCAAGTACTTTGCATTATTAATTGACCGTGAGTTTAAATTAGTAGGATTTGCTTAAATAGAAAGTTACCCGCTTCAAAACCATGTCCAGTATTACAAAAAAAGAACCAAATTAGAATTAAAATATAATTTTCCATACTCCTATAAGGACGACGTTATATAAAACAAAACCCACTCCCGCGTCCGTCATACTGAACTTGTATTGTGCAAGCAATAAATGTTTACATTCGAGTATAAGAACATTTAATTTAATGTCTAAGAAGAAAAGCGGTAAACGAATGTCGAATTAAATTCTTTAATTACGGATTTCTTTGTTCGTTTTTCATTACTTTTTCTTGCGTTCTTCGGCGAATCCGTTTTATTTACCTACAACAGAAAAACGGGGACGAGAGTCACTTTTTAATAAATAAATAAATTCACATCGCTTCATTCTTAAAATCAAATAAACTTTTAATAAAGCGTTCATCGCCTAACGCGTCATTGAAGTCTCCACGTTTAATTTCATTGTTATAAATTTCTAAATAATTTGTACTTTTTGAATCGGTAAAAACATTCTGATTTTTAATTTCTTTTTTTTTAATTAAAAGAAAGAGTTTATTACGATTTGATTAAAAAATATATTGTACGGGTAAAAAAAAAATAATACACGAATGTGTATTTCAAAGAGAACGTGTTTAAATTAACACGGGGCGAGAAAAAAGAGAGGGATGGGGAAGTGGAAATATCAAATGAAAACATAGCACGTGTAATGTATCCAATTACAGCGTTTATGATGGTCTTTTCGGGCCAATATTTGTTTTTCGAAATGAAACGTTGATTCACCTGATTAAAACCTTCCCCGTCAAAGGTTGTATCTGAGGATATTTTTATTTACTCGGGGGTTTAAATTTGAATCCCGAATAATATGTACATCATACTTACATATTCGAACGCGGTAAATCATTTAATTAATCCCGACATATTTGTAATATACGTATAGGTTCAGAGCTGTTTGGGATAATGTAAACTATTGGCTGTTCATATTGAACAATATTTGATTAAAATGTGTATGGTCTATTTTGAACGGAAGCCGTCATGCAAGCAATAATCTTTTTGTAAATAATTAAATATAATGATTGATAATTATGTTTGTTCTTTAAAAATGCAGTCCGTGATTACTGTATCAACGTCCAGTGTAAAGGGAAAAAAACTAACCTGTATTTCATGAATAAGTTCTTGCTCATCCAGCAGTACAATTTTGCATTGAATACATCGAGGCTTCCAACAAAAACATTCCATGCTTTACGTTCTCTTTCGGCTTCACACCTAAAACATTAATTAAGTTAATAAATAAATACACAACGCGTTTACAAAACACATACATTTACGCCGCCGGAAAATCGATTCATTTTCATTTATTTTCGACATACTTTTACAATAAATAATTTTAAGTTAGTACAGTACAAAAATAAACGTTACATTGTGTATTCCGGACATAAATTTAATTATACCGTAGGTAGGTGTTTTTCAGCAAGAAACGTTGTACCAATTGTCACCATTGTACTTGACCAATAAATCTGCCTGGTCAGTTAAAAATCACTTCATCAATTGTCCATTTTGCACGGCTCGGAAATTTTGCATTCAACTGACAACCACAAATCCTCTCACACTTTAAAACAAATTCTAAAAACTTTTACAAACGAAACTCGACCTTATAATCGAACCTTTTCAATCAAAACATAAAAGGTACTAGATATATTTAGAAAAAAATAATCGAATATAATTCGTCCTTGTTTATTTTTAATATCAAATAAATTCGCAAATCAAGGATGTGAATTTACAATGACCGAGGGCTTTCATAAATGAAGTTTAAAAGAAAAAATGTTATTGACTTTAGTCAAACTTAAAATGAGGTGGAAAAAAAGTCATGACTTTCTTTGTTTAAAAAAAAAATAATGAATTCGTTTTGCTTTGATATCGGAACACGCCATTGACTTTCCGGAAACTTTTTAATAACTGTTGTGCTCTTATAATGTTGGGCTTTACAGTTCTTAATTAATTTCGTAACTTTTGGCAAAATTGAATTTCAAACAAACACGTTTTAATCGCCAAACATATTTGAATTTATTGTGTAAATTTAAACGAGTCGATAATCTTAGAGGATTAATTTGCGTTTCTGGGGACGCCTTGCTTCTTCATCCGCGAATTAACGAATTTATGAGAGAACATCAGGTAAAGCTCAGTTTATGTATATATCTCGTATTTTTCACTTTAAACATATATTTTCATTATGGCGCAGCGTTAAAACGGAATTTTTAATCCAGTTTTACTGTTATGTACTCATTCGTTTGATATTCATATTTGCTGTAACTTTCAAAGCGTAGAGAGATAAAATATGCATCCTTTCAAAGCGAGTCCCTTGAGTTATTTATTTCTTTAAATTTAATACATCAGACTTATTCTTCCTTAAGTCTTATAAAATACGTTCATTCCGAGCAACGTAAATTTACATATCTAAGCGTGTAATTATTTATTTATTTATTGATAACCGTTGTATCGCATTACCAAGTAATATATTTGACACACACTTACGTTACGACCTGGAATTTTACTACACGCTGAAACTACCCTCGTTTAAGGTTTTATAGCTTTGATATCGTCTTCTATACCCATCATCTCTGGGGATGACTTGTGTATATTTTTATGATCAATCATAAAACTTCAGTTTTTCTTTATGTTAAACATTTCAAATTTAAATTTTTATGAAAATGTAAAACCGACTTTAATAAATATAAACGCATATACGTACGTCGGTTAACGCAACGAAATTTCCACTACCCCGGCAGGTAATAAAAAAAAAACCAAAACGAATTAGTTTAAGACTTTACTCGACGCAAGCGAAATTTACGACCTTCAGTGTAAACCGGACTTATTTAATACTGCGTGTTCATTATTGTTTATCGTATCGGAAATTCTTTTTGTACATCACACACACACAACCATGACCTTACTCACTTCTTCAGCTTACAAATGTAAAATGGCAGGCAATAAAGCCGGGGTTTTATCTTTAAAGCCGGACACAGCGTAGAAGATAAGATAAATGAAATACTTGATCGTAAAATACAATAGAAAAAATTTATTTCACGACACATTATAAATTATTTTATTTCCATAGAAAAATTTAATCAAACCTTTAATAAGCAAAGCTTAAATTTAAGTTGTGTTTATAGAATGCATGGTAAGTATAATCTGATTGACATTTAAACTTCAATTTAAGTATCAATTAGTACGTGACTGACATTTTGTTAAACCTGCAAAACATGTCATAATTTAAGCTCTGCTTAAAATATTGGAGCAACCGGTCATAAGCAACTCTATTGCATCTCTTACAGTTTACTGATCCCCCTTGGATACACTCGACTCTAAAATATAAATCGTATGTATTTCAGGGACGTTGGATACTTATTTACTATGACTACAAAACTTCAAAGCTAAGGACTGTCGGTAAAAATGTCGCAAAGCTCTATGCAGAAGTAAATCCTATATTATTAAGCCAGAAATCAATTATTTTAATTTGAAGTATCGTAGCAACAAATCCGAACCACAGTTGTAAAATACTTTGCTAACAAGTTGGTGTCTCGTTTGTGAATTTACCCCATTCGGTTTCTGTGTTGGATTAATAAACAAAACCACGGGAAAATAATTAGAAACTAGAAAAAAAAATTAATGAAAATATTTGCCAATTAAAAGTTTGTTACTGTTAGTAGAAATCTTCATTAAAATGATTGCAAGTGTAAAAAGAACTCAAATAGAATGTCACGTTGGGAGTACTCGTATAAGTTTTGTTTTTGGACGCAAATTAAAAAAATATATACATTTACATAATAGTTAATGAAGAATGAGGATTTGTGTTGGGTGAATGGTTAAAATTTATGGGCAAATAATTTGTGGTAAAAATGACGGGTGGCTTAACACCATAGGTGAGCTTTATTAATAATGGTAGAGTGGGTCATGCATGTTGGGTTTTAAGAGTGAGCAAATTTCGAAATTGAATGAAACGGCAATAAATTATTTAAATGTCATAAAATAAGTACATGGAAACAATCCATTACGATGTTTTGTTCGCAACGTCGTTACGAATTACGTCCAGTAAACCGTATGTCGCAATCGGAAACTTTATTGTTGAACGGCGTATAGTTATTAACCAGTCGAGCTGAATGCAGCCATACCAGGCACAGAACGTTTTATTTCTACGGGAATTATTAATTAGTAGATAAATTAATTGCTACCATGCATTTTTCATTGTGTTGTGCGCCATTGTTTAGCCTACATCTCGTCTGTCATAAACCTACTTATTAAGCGGTGCCGGAGAGAAAACGCTTTGACATTACTGTCATGCTTTATAACTTATAATTAACAAACGAATTGCGGATTCATTAAAATTACAACTTCGATGTCTCCTCGACTTTAAAAATCCGGGGGAAATGCAAACGAAGAGCCGAAGAACAAACGCGGACCGTGTTTGTCTTGGTACTTACCGCAACATCAAACAAATTCATTAAGGAATAATAGTAAGTACTTTTTTCAAAGTTGGAGACCGAATATTTTCATAACTAGACATCGACTCCTTAAGGGGCCACAATTAAAGCGAGTCATTGTCATACTGACATCGGAGAGAAAGGATAATATAATACACAGATAGGAAGTGTTTGTTATTAGGCAGAGTCAACATTTTAAAGCCAATTTGAAAATGCAATAAACGCGAAATAAAGTAAAACAAGAAAAAAATTAGGGCGGATAACGAGGGAAGTTTTCATATGGAGCATTATTTGTTCTGGAAACCACTTGACGATATTTTCAACTTTAATTTGCTGTGGAAGACCACACGAATAACAATCGATTTCTCCGGCTGAAACGTATATCATAAAATAACTTTTTTTCTCCTCGTTATTGTGAAAACGGTTTCCAGCATCTGGATAATTAAAAAAAAAATAAGGATTGTTTTGGAGGAAACTTTAGAAACGCGAGTGCGTATTATTTGCGAGTGCTTTAATTAAAACGTCCGAAATATAAGAATAATTAACATCGACGTTGTTTGCTTTTTCACGCTTTTCGAAGTTGATACAGCCAGTGAATACGGTGAATACGATTTATTATGCTTTGTAATTTCTTTTGTTTCGCGTACTTGAAGAGTTTAACGCGGTCGGATTTTATGTTCAATTTTGGTTCTTTTTTTTTTTTTCGTTTTTGTTTTCGACGAGAAACGTAAAATATTACATAAATAAGGCGCGAGTGATTTAATGGTCTTAAAAGTAAAAGAACAGGGCCGGGTGGTATTTTATTAGTTTCACTGGGCAATATATTAAAATATGGGATAGGTATAATAGGAATGATTCCATGCGCTGGACCAAATAAATTATACCAGCGATGTGGGTTGTTGCAACGTTAATTTATTCTTTGTTTAATGGATTATACAACTTCGGAACGTTATAATGTGTTAGAATACGGAAATAATCTGCAAGAACACGTGTGACCCGGCGTGTGTCAAAGTGACAGATACTGAGATACTCCAGCTCACTTCCTGATCGTCATTCTCTTGTCCTGTTTGTTGCATGTATGTACATACTACATACTTATATACGTGTGTGTGTATAGGTTAAATAAATCAAATTTCGATTAAAATTTTTTCTTGTATTTATCTAGTGAGTCGTCGTAAAATATTCAATGTTCACACAAAAAAAAGAATTCAAATAGAATACATGCGTTATCCCCGTTCCCATTGACAGAAATAAAAACAGTGGTCTCACCTGCCAAGTTAACTGTTCAACAGCCGGTATACGGGATTTAACGAGTTGAGCGGTTTTTGTGTGCCAGGAAGTGATCCGCGATTTGCCGCTCAAAATTCAATCACAAAAGTTTTTTTTTTCTTATTTCCTTTCTGTTTCGGCGAATCGTGCACAACCATCAGCAGACACATTTAAAGAAGTTTTACACTGTTAGGACGTTCAACTTTGGACGATCAGTTTGAAATCGAAATAACACGGCGCGAGTACGCGATCAGGCAACGAACACAACCACCTGCCACAAGCGGACCCGGGGAAATGCGGCTATGTCGGGCCGACGGCCTAGGTGCAAGCTAGCGCGCGGTCAGGTTCAGGCTGTTAACCAATCTGTGGTCGCACTTCTTCGGCCAAGGCGCCGTTGAATAATACTATAACTCACAACAACTTGCATATAATAGACTCGCAACGCCCAACAAATTGATTCTTCTGCTTCAAAAATTCAAAATCCACAAAGAAATTCATCCACAGACCTCCGAATCATCTCACACGTATCACAACCTACTTCGGTATACCCGTAACACTTAAATAACTCGCGCATGATTCATAAATTATAAATTTTTTCGAATATTTACAACCTGCACACAATAGACTTACAACGCACCCAACTTCGGTTTCGTAAACTTAAAATCCTTAAATCATTGATTGCATTTCCCAAATTTACAACAACTCGGTATACAACACAAATCAAAAATTACCACCCGCAAGTATTAAGCCTAGCACATGATTCATGCATTGTAAAATTCACAGAATATTACAACAAATTTACAACGCACAACGAATTCATTCTCCAGTGTCTTTTAAACACTTTAACGTACCAATAGGGCCTAAATGTATGTAGGTTGGGAAAAAAACCACAACACCTAATTAAAAACTCACAACAATAAAGTTCGTCCATGTAACTAAATTGTAAGGATTTCCAAAACGAGTCAATGAATTCGCTTCATAAATAAAAAATCACAAAGAAATTCGTCAACAAATCATTAAGTGAGTCTCCAACAGTTCTTGATGCTATTTAAGAATTCATTACGTTATGTGATATACAGCGTGTCGCTAAATTCCGTGGACATGGCTTAACCACAGATTCCTGGGCTCAAAATAAGACGATTTAACCCAACTTATCTATATCCAAAAGTGCTTCGTTAAGCCGGAATTCTGCTTCAAAGTCCTTGAAAAAAAAAATTTATTTTGATTATAACAGAAAAACCCTTGAATCAATTTGGATGATTTTTGGTATAGGGATCCACAGGATCGTAATTCACATTTTCAGCGAGCTGCGAGCTTGACATCAAAAGAAAATGACGTTTTGGATATATGTATATTTTGGTAAGTGGCGATGATGAAGAAACATTTGAACTAGTAATATGCCCAGGTCAGATAAGAGACGTCGTCTCGTGAAATCTAGTAGGTCGTATTATAAAGAGAAAGTGTGGTATGAAAATTGTCGGTTCGTATTTTAAGCGATGTTTGTCACACAAGGTTTTAGTAATTTTTGATGAATTACGTAAATTAGAGGTTCCTATTTGAGGTCGTTCCAAACGAAGAAGTCTGAAGACGCAATTCGAGTTAAGAATAGTAAAGTTTGTTGGGCAAATGAGAGAGCTTTCAGGTAATTGTAGTTGTTGATCTATCAAAATAAAGAAAAAGACATAAAATTTGAAGCCACTTTCTCCAAAATTTTAGAGTCAATGGAAATTACTGCATTTATTTATTTTTTTGCTAGTGTTTGTTCTTTACTATCATTAATAAAAATTAAGTAACTAGTGGCCATTTGGACCAAACATTTAAGATGAGCTTAAATTTAAGTGATGTTTATAATGTGACATTTTTATATTACACAGCATCGTGTAAGTCATATTCTAAGCGACGTTTAAAGAGACTGGCCATAAAATATTCAAAATTAAAGTAAACAAAGTTCAAATGACACAAGCAAGAAAAGCATAAATAATGAAAGAAAAGATTCCAGAAAACTGTAACTGGGCAAAAAAATACAACTTTACTCGCAAAACTGACAACTGCGAGCTTGACATCAAAAGAAAATGACGTTTTGGATATACAGTAAAGTCCGGTTATAACGAACCCAGAAATTGTATCAAAATATGTTCGCTATATCCGAAGTTCGCTATAATAGGTAAATTAAAACAAAGTGTATTTTTAATAGTCATTTTTATTTTACATTAAATAATATTGTAAAAAATAACATGAGGCCTTTGCGAAACAGTTATACAGTAATAAAATCGGTTATTTTTGTTTGCATATATTTGTTCGAAAAGTTAACGTTATTTACATAGTTTTGAAGAACACAGAAACTATACCAAATATGTTGTGGAACTGTACGTGATTCTAAAAAAATGCGAGTTTCTATCATTTTTTGGAGCATTTCAGTAACAGAAGGAACATCAACATTTTCATTCGATTCATTTTCTTCTTCCTCGTCACTGGTCATCATTTTTTGGAGCATTTCAGTAACAGAAGGAACATCAACAATTTCATTCGATTCATTTTCTTCTTCCTCGTCACTGGTCATCATTTTTTGGAGCATTTTAGTAACAGAAGGAACATCAACATTTTCATACGATTGATTCATTTTCTTCTTCCTCGTCACTGGTTAAAATGTTTGCAGTCACTGTTTCGATAATCTGCTCATCAGTTAACACTTCTCTTGCTGCTATGTCATTATCAACCCCAACATATTCTTCAAAGTTAAATTCATTAAATTTTTCTCTCACTTCTATTTCAATCGCATTTTGCACCACAGTAGCAGAAACGACATCAGGGTTTCCTTCATGTCTTTTCAACCATTGATTCATTGGAAGTTCATCATCTGACTCAAATCCATCGTCCTCTCGAGAAAATCCAGCATGCTTGAAACAGTTTGCTATAGTTTCCGTGCTGACCTTCTGCCAAGCCATGTGGATAAAATTTACAGCATCCAAAAGACTAACTGTAAATGTTTTTCCATTATCAATTGCCTCGATCATCTTCATTAGTAAAATTTTCCTGTAATGACATTTTAAAGAATGTATCACGCCTTGGTCCATGGGTTGTAGTTTCGAACTAGTGTTGGGAGGCATAAAAACCAATTTAATTTGATTTAGTTTAACTTCAGGATGAGCCGGGCAGTTGTCGACTAAAAGTACAATTCTCCTATTTTTTCGCTCTAGATGTTCATCCCATTCAAGCAGTTCATTTACGAAAATTTCGGACGTCATCCATGCCTTACTGTTGGATTGGTATTTTACGGGTAATTGTTTGTTTTTGAAACATCTTGGATTGGCAGATTTGCCTATAACCAACAATCTTCTTTTTTCACTTCCAGCCATGTTAGCAGCTACTAAAACAGTCACCCTTACTTTAGACAGCTTTCCACCAGTACAACTTTCTCCTACAAACTTCAATGTCTTATCAGGCGTCATTTGGTAAAAAAGTCCAGTTTTGTCGGCATTAAAAATGTCTTCAATGTTATATTTTTTTCGAATACCCGGCCACACATTAGTTAACCACTCAGTAACATCATTCGTCTCAACGTTCGCAGATTCACCAACAATTTTTCCTCCGCGAATACTATGTCTTTTTTTTAAACCGTTCGATCCAACTTCTAGAACACTTAAAATCTATTTCTTCCACTTTACTACCTATTTCACTAGCTTTTTCTTGTAGAATAACACCACTTAATGCTATGTTTTCTTGTCTTTTCTGTGTAAACCATTTAAGAAGCCCTTTATCCACCACTTCATGTGTCGGTTTTCTTATTTTTTTGCTTTTGTAATTAACTTTACCGTACGATGATAAAATTTGTTCGCGCTTTTTCCAAATTGTGGAGACGGTAGATTTTGTTAAATTCATTTCGTGGCAAATATCACTTTGTTTAACACCACTTTGTATTTTTTGAATAATGTCGTATTTGTCCTTTAAAGTAAAAGCTTTACGTTTTTGTTTATTCATTTTGAATTATTACATGCGAGTCTTGCGATGCAGCACGTTGGCAATAACGTCTTACTCCAATAAAAAACAAAGACTCGACTGTTATAAGAGCTATAAATGCACGTCCCTCGTAACAAGTAATCGGAGAATAGCGCGTAAATCGGGGAAACCCCTCTAAAGTTCGTTATAAAAGGAAAATTGTATCACATTTTAAGTCATATCTGGTTCACTATATCCGAAAGCGGGTTCGCTATAACCGGAAAGAAAATACATTGAGCTTATGGAAAAAATTTCGTTGCTTGAAATATAGTACGTTATAGCCGGAAGTTCGTTACAAACGGGTTCGTTATAACCGGACTTTACTGTATGTATATTTTGGTAAGTGGCGATGACGGAGAAACATTTGAACTAGTAATATGCCCAGGCCAGATAAGAGACGTCGTCTCGTGAAATCTAGTAGGTCGTGCAGTCAGCAGTGGTGAACGGTTCAAATTGTACAACCGATATAATTTCAAGTTTAGCCATCAATGAAATAAGAAATTTACATAATTTATTACAACGTATATTTGTATATTTTATATTTATAAAAATTATTTAATAAAATATTATAATTTTAGTAAATACTTCCATAACGAGCAGAAGTAAAAAAATTAGATTGTTAGTCGCCCGAAGTACAATTTGAAAATTGCAAAAATCCCTTTTAAATATTCCTGAAAATACTAGACACTGTAAATATCAGTTTCAGAATTATTATTATGAACTGTAGTTGGCATATTGTGTACAGCGTAGTCGCGAAAACGTGAACCAATTAAGAACAGTGGTGTTCACGTTTTGGAATGCTAATTACATAATACACGTCTATATCTTTATTATACATATTTAGAGTATGTATTGGAAAAACCTCGAAACAATCTTTATCAAAAAAGGTGTAAACAAAAACTCATTCCTTACAAAATGTTTAAACTAAATTAATTTTTATAAAAACTACACATGTATGTATATCTGTTTTATTTTCAACAACAACAACAATTACTCCCCAATTCTTTATTTGCGTCTGATAAAAGCTTCTTTAGAAACAAAATTAGTGCTTTATTTTTCAAGGCAAAAAGGACGTCTTTGATGTTCTATCCTAAATACAACTGTAAACCACCCAGCTTGCTATAACATTATAATCGGAAAAAAAAAGTATTTTTTTAAAGATATAAAAATCCAAGATGGCGCCCATAAGAAAAAAGAAAGTTGAATGTTGTTTTTTTTGCAAAGTTTGTTGTGATGATAAAGGCAATGGCAGAATTAAATTCCTTGTAAAAGAAGTGCCTTAATAATGTCGAACTTAGAAATACGTGTCTTTAACTGTTTTTGTTAAAAAATATCTTGAAAACCGTAAAAGATACTTCGTATCTCTTCAAATAACTGAAATACCAATGGTTGTCTTCGACAAACGGACACCCTGTACATGTGTTATAATTACGAAATGTAAGCAAACATTGTGAACTAACTTACTGACTTGTTGAAACCTAATGAATCTAAATGCATTTAAACCAGTGTTCACGTTTTAGAACATGCAGAGTACCCAAACCTGGCGTTCGCGTTTAGCGGTGTTAATGTTAAGGGACGTTCACGTTTTAGAGACAGTATTCTGTACAGGGTGATTCGTTAGCGTCTGTACAAACTTTGGCAAATGAAAGTAGATGGTATTTTATGAAAAAAAAACATCTATCAACATAGGTCCGATTTGCCTCTGTTTAAAACTTACAGCGATTTTCGTTTTTTTCAATAACTGAAAATGCAGTATGTTTGGCAACAAAAAATATTCATTGCATTGTTGCAGACTATAAACATTAAAAAGCTAAAATCATGAAATTATAACAAAAGTTATGTGCAAGTTTGACGTCTATTTGAAAATCTAACTCTGTATTTCCTCGCCAGCTCCATTTCAAGGTCCATGGATAAAAATAATATCGGTATATTCTTCCTTAGAAAATGGAGGCATTATAAACAAAGAGCAAAAATACTGATTTAGTAAATAATAAAGCACCATGACCCCCTAACAACTTTTGTTTCCAATGTCTTGTTAAATAACGGTTACTAAATTGTTTGTTTTTATTAAATACATTAAAATCGCTATATCTTTTAAACAAAAGCATATCGGACCTATGTTGATAGGATGTCTTTTTCATAAAATTATATCTACTTTCATTTACCGAAGTTTGTAAAAAGGCTAACGAATCACCCTATACAGCGTGTCGCTAAATTCCGTGGACATGTTTTAACTACAAATTCCTTGGCTCAAAATAAGACGATTTAACCCAACTTATCTATATCCAAAAGTGGTTCGTTAAGACGGAATTCTGCTTCAAAGTTTTTGAAAAAAAAAATTATTTTGATTATAACAGAAAAACTGGATGATTTTTGGTATAAGGATCCACAGGAACGTAATTCACATTTTCAGGAATATTTTGGTAATTTGCAGTGGACTGCTAGTATAAAGCAGGGTTGCCACTACTCGGATATTACAATAACTTTTTTTGTGTTTGCCAGATAGCTTTAATTAATAAATTTTTTGAAAGAATCGTTCATGAGGAAACTTTTTTGTGTCTATGTAATTTTTGGTATTTCTTACGGTTTAGTTTTACAAAATAGAAAAATCTATAAGACTACATTGCTCTTTTTTGAAAACGAGTATAATCTAGTACTAGTAGACTGTACACGGAAAACAAATGTCTATTACAAGCATAACTAATTTACTCTCAGAAAGAGGTGTTCATTAGTAAACTTTTGCATCTTTTGATATCTCGTACGGATTAGCCACAATATAACCGCCTTTCGTTTTATAGAAAGAGGTAATACTTATTACTCGCCGAAGTTTTTTACGTTCCACAATGACAGTCCCTACCTTCAATGATACATTTGTATGATTCACATGCACAAAACTTTTTACGTCTATGGATAAGTTTGTAATAAACAAAAACATGTTGCAAAGTACTGATACGAATTTATTTATAAAATACACTCTACCAAACAAATTATAACTATGCGGCGGGACAGCGGTGGGGTTCAAAGTTCGATCGCTTGGTCAGGTGTGGTGCGGGCTCGATCGTACGTAAAGTTACGTGTGGATATTTATTTTTTTTCAGTTAGGGAGCGCCTGTTTTCGTATTTTGTACAGTTTTTGCGCTCTAATTAGGTCGTTCACCGTACAATCCCACCAAGTCCCCGCCGCTTGATTATAACAAAGGCCGGCAAAATAACAGTTTTCGTCTGAGGTTTGGATTATTTTATATAAATTTGATCAGTATGCGTTTACACTTTACACATTCCTAGGATACCATCAAAAAATTTCTATTACGTAAGGATTTGAAATTACAGGACAAATGATGAAATACTTAACGTGGGCAATATTTAAAAACGTCCTGTTTCACGAAGACATCTTTCTACGTTTGTAAATGTTTTGTGATTAGGTACGCGAAGATTTGGAAATCTCTCCCTATAAACTCTGACGCTCTTACGACAATTTCCTTCACAATAATTATTGCACACCCGTTAGATTATACCTGTTTTCAAAAAGGAGCAATGCAGTCTCTTAGATTTTTCTATTTTGTAACTAAACCGTAAGAAATATCAAAAATTACAAAGACACAAAAAAGTTTCCTAATGAACGATTCTTTCAAAAAATTAATTAATTAAAGCTATCTGGCAAACACAAAAAAAGTTATTATAATATCTGAGTAGTGGCAACCCTGCTTTTTATACTAGCAGTCCACTGCAAATTACCAAAATCATCTGAAAATGTGAATTACGTTCCTGTGGATCCTTATACCAAAAATCATCCAAATTGATTCAAGGGTTTTTCTGTTATAATCAAAATAATTTTTTTTCCAAGAACTTTGAAGCAGAATTCCGGCTTAACGAAGCACTTTTGGATATAGATAAGTTGGGTTAAATCGTCTTATTTTGAGCCAAGGAATCTGTAGTTAAGACATGTCCACGGAATTTAGCGACACGCTGTATAGGGTGACTCGTTAGCCTTTTTACAAACTTCGGTAAATGAAAGTAGATATAATTTTATGAAAAAGACATCCTATCAACATAGGTCCGATATGCTTTTGTTTAAAAGATATAGCGATTTTAATGTATTTAATAAAAACAAACAATTTAGTAACCGTTATTTAACAAAACATTGGAAACAAAAGTTGTTAGGGGGTTATGGTGCTTTATTATTTACTAAATCAGTATCTTTGCTCATTGTTTGTGATACCTCCATTTTCTAAGGAAGAATATACCGATATTATTTTTATCCATGGACCTTGAAATGGAGCTGGCGAGGATATACAGAGTTAGATTTCCTAATAGACGTCAAACCTGCACATAACTTTTGTTATAATTTCATAATTTTAGCTTTTTAATGTTTAGAGTCTGCAACATTGCAATAAATATTTTTTGTTGCCAAACATACTGCATTTGCAGTTATTGAAAAAAACGAAAATCGCTGTAAGTTCTAAACAGAAGCAAGTCTGACCTATGTTGATAGATGTTTTTTTCATAAAATACCATCTACTTTCATTTGCCAAAGTTTGTAAAGACTCCAACGAATCACCCTGTACTGAATACTGTCTCTATAACGTGAACGTCCCTTAACATTAACAACCCTAAACGTGAACGCCAGGTTTGGGTACTCTGCATGTTCTAAAACACTGGTATAAATGCATTTAGATTCATTAGGTTTCAACAAGTCAGTAAGTTAGTTCACAATGTTTGCTTACACTTCGTAATTATAACACATGTACAGGGTGTCCGTTTGTCGAAGATAACCATGAGTATTTCAGTTATTTTAAGAGATACGAAGTATCTTTTACGGTTTTCAAGATATTTTTTAACAAAAACAGTTAAAGACATGTATTTCTAAGTTCGACATTATTAAGGCACTTCTTTTACAAGGAATTTAATTCTGCCGTTGCCTCTATCATCACAACAAACTTTGCAGAAAAAACAACATTCAACTTTCTTTGTTCTTATGGGCGCCATCTTGGATTTTTATATCTTTAAAAAATTACTTTTTTTCCTATTATAATGTTATGGCAAGCTTGGTGGTTTACAGTTGTATTTAGGATAGAACATCAAAGACGTCCTTTTTGCCTTGAAAAATAAAGCACTAATTTTGTTTCTAAAGAAAAAAAGCCAAGCTTTTATCAGACGCAAATAAAGAATTGGGGAGTAATTGTTGTTGTTGTTGTTGAAAATAAAACAGATATACATACATGTGTAGTTTTTATAAAAATTAGTTTCGTTTAAACATTTTGTAACGAATGAGTTTTTGTTTATACCTTTTTAATAAAGATTGTTTCGAGGTTTTTTCAATACATACTGTAAATATGTATAATAAAAATATAGACGTGTATTATGTAATTAGCATTCAAAAACGTGAACACCACTGTCCTTAATTGGTTCACGTTTTCGCGACTACGCTGTACACAATATGCAAACTACAGTTCATAATAATAATAATTCTGAAACTGATATTTACAGTGTCTAGTATTTTCAGGAATATTTAAAAGGGATTTTTGCAATTTTTAAATTGTACTTCGGGCGACTAACAAACTAATTTTTTTACTTCTGCTCGTTATGGAAGTATTTACTAAAATTATAATATTTTATTAAATAATTTTTATAAATATAAAATATACAAATATATGTTGTAATAAATTATGTAAATTTCTTATTTCATTGATGGCTAAACTTGAAATTATATCCGGTGTTCAATTTGAACCGTTCACCACTGCTGACTGCACGACCTACTAGATTTCACGAGACGACGTCTCTTATCTGGCCTGGGCATATTACTAGTTCAAATGTTTCTCCGTCATCGCCACTTACCAAAATGTACATATATCCAAAACGTCATTTTCTTTTGATGTCAAGCTCGCAGTTGTCAGTTTTGCGAGTAAAGTTGTATTTTTTTGCCCAGTTACAGTTTTCTGGAATCTTTACTTTCATTATTTATGCTTTTCTTGCTTGTGTCATTTGAACTTTGTTTAATTTAATTTTGAATATTTTATGACCAGTCGCACCAAACACTTAAGCTCAACTTAACTTTAAACGTCGCTTAGAATATGACTTACACGATGCTGTGTAATATAAAAATATCACATTATAAACATCACTTAAATTTAAGCTCATCTTAAGTGTTTGGTGCAAATGGCCATTAGTTACTTAATTTTTATTAATGATAGTAAAGAACAAACACTAGCAAAAAAAATAAATAAATGCAGTAATTTCCATTGAATCTAAAATTTTGGAGAAAGTGGCTTCAAATTTTATGTCTTTTTCTTTATTTTGACAGATCAACAACTACAATTACCTGAAAGCTCTCTCATTTGCCCAACAAACTCTACTATTCTTAACTCCAATTGCGTCTTCAGACTTCTTCGTTCCTTCAAATAGGAACCTTTAATTTACGTAATTCATCAAAAATTACTAAAACCTTGTGTGACAAACATCGCTTAAAATACGAACCGATAATTTTCATACCACACTTTCTCTTTATCTAAGCCTGACCTATTTAAATTGTTATTGTTTGTTCAGTAACGTTATTCTGTTCAATAAAAGTTCAAAAATACTACACTCACATAAATTAATATTTGCCTATCCCGTGCCAAATAAACTTTAAATTTTGTTAACTAACACCAAGACGGGTATAATTTGATTCAAATAAAAATACTGCTCAGGTCCGGATAAGAGACTCCGTCTCGTGAAATCTAGTAGGTCGTGGCTAATTGAATCAATTACCAAATAATTGACAAATGAATTCTATCAAATGTACAACACGTAAACAACAAATAAACAAAATAAACCATCAAAGGATTATTATTTACGCAAATTAACTTTATACATGGACATGGCCTACTTATTCGAGAACAAGCAAGTGTAAGCAACTTTTGGTATTACTGTAAAAAAAATCTCTACGGAATGAATTACAAAAATTACTACGTTGCTATTTAAAAAAAAAATACGGTTGCACAAGTATTTTGACACATGGCAGTGCAACTGCTTTTGTGAAAACACTTCATCTTTGATAATCTGAACAAATCGAA
The DNA here is from genome assembly GCA_958336345.1 of Dorcus parallelipipedus. Taxonomy (NCBI): domain Eukaryota; kingdom Metazoa; phylum Arthropoda; class Insecta; order Coleoptera; family Lucanidae; genus Dorcus; species Dorcus parallelipipedus. The sequence continues at coordinate 2,662,224 of OY284479.1, read as the reverse complement.
TGCTTTAATAATTAGTTTATTAGATTATCGAGGTTACACTGTATGCGTATTTTCACTAAAAAAAGACCTGGCTTAATTTTTTATGGCGATGATGATTACAAACATGAAAGATATAATTAGTTCTTCGTAGGCATTTAAAAATAGATTACACCAATGTATAATAAAAAAGGTGATAAATGCGTATTCTCGTGACCATATCGATTAGCAGATTTCGAGAGCGATAACAAAAAAAATCGAACTGAAAACAGAATACATTGAAGGATAGGTTCGTTCTGCATGCAACAAATTTTTGGTAAATGTAAAACGTGCGAATGGAAACTATTCAAAATGTATTCATTCTCAGTGCTTTTTTAACCCCAAAATTAATAATATCCTGTGCACATCAAAGTTCAAGAAATTGAACTGGCGTGTTGGCTTAAGCACCAAGGGTCTGTAAAAGAAGAAGAAGAAGGAAGCCAAGAACTTCCTGGGTAGATGAAGATGAGGAATTTCACTCAAGATAGAAGATGTACAGGAGATCCAGGATGTCCCTAGTGTCAATGTCATTATATTGCAAGAAAAAAAGGCCCATAAATTTTACGTCGAGGTATAGGGTATAAAAATGTTTTTTTTTCCCAAAAAAATCTACTTATTATTTTTTTCTGCTGTACTGATAGTTAGGGATAGTTGAAAAATGTCGTTTGCAATTGTAGCTCTTGTAGAGGAAATGAAGAGCATAAAAAGATCTCATTTCAAGTTACATAATATTTAACAACGCCGCAATATTCAAATTACAACTTACATGCAGAAACTTCCGCTAAATCCGTTCTTCTTTACTCAGCAACAGAGCGGATCTGGGATTGTCCGCGGTCAATGCATATTTCATTCTTTCCCACACAAACCGTAAAGCAGAGAGCTTAATAATTAAACATTATCTGATGCCGGTGCTGGTAGTCTGCATTATAATACTATAATATTTAAAGAACGCACAATCATCTTTAATCAGGGTTATTGGGAGGGGCCACACTCTTTTAAATCCTCCTCCTCCTTAGATTCGATACAGCTTTGAAAAGGTTTGATATTTGAAAATGAATTTAGAAAAAAAAAAGAAAAGAAAAAATTTTAAAAATTTTCTTAATTTATGAATTCCAATTTCATTCTTTTTTTTCCCTTAATAAATGATCAGATTTTGATTCTGTTTATAATGCATATCAGAATATATTTACAAATTTGAAAGTGTAATTATAAAAGAAATAACTTCATATTTAAATTTTATGTTTATACTTAATGAAAGTTGCAAGGAGCTTTAATCTGAGAAGTTCCTGCAATTTTCAATTTTCACTTCCTTACAAAGTTATTATTGTTTAAGTTGGCAGAAGTGTCCCTGTAGCTTTGTAATACTCGTAAGGAAGAATAAAAAAATATATATCATTTCATAATAAGTAAAGCTAGGTAATCCTTATTGCGTCGGAGTCGCCGTAAAGTTTAATCCTCACATGGTCGTGAACGTTGGTTTTAATGACAAAATAGGCAGAAGCCCTAGGGGTCACAGGTTGCCATGTGTGCATATGTGTGCGTCCCGACGTGTATGTACGCATCATTGAATCTCTATATTTGTACTGCTTTGTCATCCCTAGTTGCAGTTTGCTCGCCCTCCGATTCTCTCTCCTCTACCTTTCACAATTTAACTAATTTATATTTGTATTTTATTACAGTAATTGCCCGCGTTGCGACTTTGAAATTAGTTCTGACAATTTAAACTACGCCCCAAAAAAAAGTTAATTACCACCACCGCAGAACTTTTCATCTTCGAAAGTGGAAAACTTTGCTCGCTCAACGGTAACACTAACACAAACAGAACTAGAAATTGTCGTGTAAATAATTCGCTTTTACTTAAAAGTCACATTTATTTATTCCATAAACATTTACATTTAAACTAATTCCTTAAGTGCTATAACGTGAGCTGTAAATTACCAAAAAAAAAAAAAATCAATTCGTCCTGTTTTGGTTCGGCATACGAAGTGCTTAGTAGGTACTTTACGAAATAACCAAACAGAATTTTTAAACATAACCCCCCCCCCAACACCACCACCACCATAAGCATAAGGGGATGGAGATAACGGAAATCATTCCAAATTTATTTATACAGTACGGTTTATATGAGTTTCATGTTATCACGATATCGCTTATTAAAAGCAAACAATTTATTTATTAGCTTGATAACCCAAGGCATTAAAACCACCGAATACCATACAATTAAATACCATGACTCAGACAACCTCTCAGTCCAAGTAAAATCGATGTTTACATTCTCAAGGTCTTAAGAAGTCTTCTCAATTGATAATTTCCTTAATCTTTGGACGAATGCCTTTCTGAAGAAATCGTTTCAAGGTCTGGAACTAATCTTAAACGATAACTTTCTCAAGACGACTCTGCGGAAGACTTCTTGGGAAATCTTGAAGCTGTTGAGAACAAAGCTTCAACATGGGTAGACGAATTGGAATTTCGCACTTGACTATACACATAATCTTGGGGTAAAAACCACCATCAAAAATGAAGAAAATGTCCTAAAGAAACAACGGCCCAGATGCTGCGGAGCATTAAGACGCCATCTTATTGGTAATAGGGCTACCGTTATGGAGGGCAAAAGCATAATTCCTCAAATGTCCTTAGGAGTGACCTATTGAAGAATTTTGGCCACACATCGTTAGAAAAGTTTTAATAAGAATTGAGAAGCCCAAACCGAAACAGTTACAAAGAAGGAATATTCAGAAAAGTTCTAAAAATAATGTCAAGAATTGAAGTCAGGTATCAGTTTTATACAATTAATTTCTTATTGTTTCAGGATCCCTTATGTTCATGTTCAAAATTTTGCTGCTCCCAAGGGTCTGTTCCAAACACTGTTCTGACTAGTTCGAAACCGTTAAAATCAGCTGCCCATCGAAATACATAACGTCAGGTTTTAACAACTGCATGAAGTATACAACTTTGACGAGTGCATGCTTTTGACAGTTTCCAAACGGTCAGGAACTGTTGTTGGAAGGGTCGGAGCAGGGCTCAAATAATATTGTACATTGAAGTGATTATTTGAAGACGTGATGGCCAATGGGTAGCTAAACGATTCAGGAAAACTTGTCATAATTTAGGACAGACTTTCCATCTCTTAATAAAGAGACTAATAGTTATTAGACGAATTAACCAATTAACCATTCAGAAAATTCGCCGAGTAACTTTAATGGGCAGATGGAATGACGGACCCCTTAGCCTGACTCACCCTGTATAGTTGATGATCAATAACCGAACGCGGGCAGTTTAAATTTCTAACTTATCCTGCATTATACATACTACATACTTACCCCCCAGTCTATTCCATATCAAAAGATATATTAAAAATAAAACTACCATAGCTTCCATTAACATGAAGAAAAGGGCAGGCTATTACTCTGTCTTTATCAAACAGAAAAATTGTACTTGTATCTAATTAAGTTTTAGTTTTCGAACAGAATAAAATAAGAATTAAATATTCAATGGTCGGTCGTTTCGTCTGACGATAGAACGAAATATTGATTTTATTTTCACAGAACTTAAAATAAATTAAACAAATGTTTGATAATCACAAACCTTGAGTGACTGAATAAATAAATTAACATTGATAATTTCGTAGTAATTTTTAATGTAAAATATTCTGTTGGGTAGGCAACCAAACCAGCGTCTAGTACGTGACCTTTCCGTGAATTATCCTGCGGCGCCAGGGTGCAGACTTGATTGTAGAGTCGTTCCTGGCGGAAGGTTTGCGTCCGTGGATCTAAAATATTTATTTCAGTAACAGATCGCGCGTCCGGTCCTTCCGGAATCAATACTATTTAAACACTTACAAGGACGCACGGTTGTTATATAAGCAACGAGTTTGCGGGTTTTAGCTTCAGGACCGAATTCATTTACATCCTTGATTAAGGATGTGACAAATAAATTCGCAAAGCGAGCCCATTTATTACAGGCGGTCTCAATTTTTAATTAAACGTCAAAAGCCAATATCACGCGTCGGTTTATTTTTAAGGACTTTTCATTTATTTAATTATTACGCCGAGGCGAATTGAAAATCATTCTAGTTTTGTTTTTATTCGGATTCAAATAGGACGAGCGGGGGGATGAATTTATTTGTTTTTATTTTTTTGAAACCATTCTAAAAGAGTTCCTTTTTTATGTTATGTGTAATTTAAATAAATTAATAATGAGGATGAGGATTAATTATTACGCCGAGGCGAATTGAAAATCGTTCTAGTTTTGTTTTTATTCGGATTCAAATAGGACGAGACGGGGGGGATGAATTTATTTATTTATTTTTTTTTAAACCATTCTAAAAGAGTTCCTTTTTTATGTTATGTGTAATTTAAATAAATTAATAACGAGGATGAGGATTAAATGAAATGAAAGTGGGGGTTTTAATTCGGTTTAGTCGAATTTAATATTATTTGCAGGACGGTTTGATTTAATTTAATAACGCGCTACTTTTATTGATTTGGTAAACGGCATTTACAATTCGCAACAGTGTTTGCGCTAATATTTGTTATCAGCCTGGGTTTCCGTGATTTTCCTACCAACTTTGGGAAACGGCATATCTTTCTCAAACAGACTATTTGTTATTGGTTTCGTCATGTTTGCCGACGTGATGCTACTATATTGTAGAAGATTATTGAATATTTTCCGTTTATACTGGCGTATTTTACAACGGCATTTTCCTCTTTATGTGAAAAATAAGACGTGAAAGTAATTACAATAATGTTGGCGCGACGGCCAAGGGAAACGTGCGATTTTAATTCGATTAAAGCAGACAGGAGGGTTGCGGCATAAATAAAATACGTAAGCAAAATTTAAACAATAATATTTGTGACGGGCGCAAACGGAACGTGCGAATTTAATTTGATTAAAAAAAAAGACAGGGTGGTTGCGTAAAAAGCGTAAGCAAAATTTTATAAGGAAAAGTTATATTGACTCGATATGATGGAAAAGATATATTATGTGCAAAAAAAACGTAAATCTAGGCATTTGTATAGCTTTACAGGACAATAGAGTGGCAGGATGTCACATGCAAAGTCACGAAGTAATACATCAGTGAACGTGATGTCATCAACTTCTATATTCTTCCAGCACCACACAGATTTACCAACTTTTTCTTACATTTAATAAATGCGTCATAATTTTATTTCTCAAGTGTACGTCGTAGAAGCAACAGTTGGTGTCTTAATAAAATTTATACTTGTGTGATAACAAACAATCGATTCTAAATTATTTTAACTTTGCACAGAAAAGCTTCACTTGAAAGAACGATAAAAGTATTATAATTTATTATATTTGTCAGCTGTCAAACTAAAAACGAGTAAGTATTTTGGAAGACGTTGCTAAAAGTCTACGTCTTAATCAATTTTTCATAAAGCCTCTTAACGGGGGCAGGAGTATTTTCCTTTACGGTTCTTTAACATAATGCAAAACTTCATGTCAATTATTATTATTAATTACCCTTTGTCCCAGTTTAAAAACGACCGCATTTCACTCTATCTATACTGAATTACCGTCTGCCAAAGTAATTTCTAAACGAAGTTAATTGAATTTCGCAGCATTGATAATACGTTTCATAATTAAGAGAAGTTCGAGAAGTAATCGAAAACGAAGACGTAATTAAGGTATTGGATATGAATAAAAGAAGTCGTATGAATAGGTCTTAAATTACTATTACCAAGTTTTCGCCAGAAATATTTTTGTGCGGAAGCTCAATTATGGAGGAGCAAAACGTGTTTTGTCAGTACCGGGAAAGCTACTATTCATGGGATCGTTTCCTACTACATTACATTACAGAATATTCGCATCCAGAATAATAAAACATATGACTTGCGCAATATCCCGCCATTTTCACTTCGTTTCAATCTTTATATATTATATTTAATGATTTATAAACGTGTCAGTTTTATTTGCTTTTGCCCGAGAGGAAAAAAAACGCGGAAGAAACAATAACACCTAAAGTAATATATTTAACTCGCCCGATGGTAGTAAAAGTCGGAATATGTTTTTTTATTATTCCAGTTTTCAAACTCCCAAAACACATTTTACTTTACGAATCGAACACCTTACTTTTTTATTACTTCATTTTTATACAACATTAGAAAATTTTCTTTAATTATAATTTAAAAACAACAAATCTGTATCTTCTTGATTATACCCTTACTATTGCTGTCGTTGTATATTTTATCAAGTTTAGAATTCAGGAAAGTTCACACATTTTAAATGTATCCGTAAAACACGAGCACATTTGTTTATTTTATCTTTTGGTTTGGAATGCGATACGGGGTACGACTCAAGTAGAGGGATGAAACAAAAGCACTTCAGTCTCGGGCGGCGATTCTTGTAAGGCGAACGTCTTGGTAAAGTTGCGCTAATTACGCAAACGGACTCGCGTTTGTAATGTGTTGTAATAAATTGCATGTGATGAAGGGTGATCGCTCTTCACTTCACCAGCAGTACGACATCGCCGGGGAACGGTCACAGTGAAGAACACTGTTAGGTGACCGGTGATGTCGGAGAAACAACTAGTTGTATACCTGACCAGGTGATTGCCTTGTGCTTTCAAAACGGTCATGACTTGGTGTTGACTGCGCTCGGGCCGGTGTAGCAACACTGTAGGAGGCGGTGGCACCAATGATTCTGAGAACGTACGCTCAGAAGGCAAGGTATGCTAATATCCACCTGGGGCTTGTCTTTATGCATGCGAAGTACGAAGATGGACATTCGAGGACACCTTCTCCGTGAATTCGCATCCCAGCAGGGAGCTTCCGCATCTAGAGGCACCGCTGGAAAGGTGCGGGGCCGGGAGAGGGCCCCGGTGAGTAAATAATTGTTAATTGTAATTTTGCATGACGTCCTTGTCGAATCGAAAAGAGAAGCCCAGATATTAAGACGTTTACCCTCAGCTCCGCAGTGGACGAGAAAGAGAGAAAGAAAGCAGGGAAAGAGAGATCTAACCAAAGGGTGAGTGAATGTTTATTGTAACTCGGTCCTCTGACATTGCTTTCAGTTTATGTTATATTTATGTTTGTCATGTTTAACACAAAGAAAAAAAAACTATCCAACACTATCTTTCGTTTTTCTCAACCTGTTAGGTTCAAAGATTGAAAATGCACAATGCGTTCTGGCTTTTCAGATTCAGCCACTTTCAAAAACGTTTTGGACATGTACAGTCGCAATCATAATCCCTGTCACATACAGAAAGCTTAAAGAACATCGTATTCATCTCCTTTGAAATTATGAACGTCGAATGTGTCCAAATGAATCCGGGATCACATAAATTATTTTCTGCTTGGAAACCACAAATAAAATGTCTAATGTTCATAAAATGAATTATGATTGCGACTGTACGAAAAGGCAACGAAACGAGTTCGTATTGAGGTTCGTTCTGGTTATGTGAGAAAGGTCGCAGACGTTTATTGATACAGTCATGAATCAGTCTCACTATAAAAGATCCTGCAAAAATAAATAATTTACTAACTATTTATTTTCATTATTAAAAGGAAAATTATGTTTGATTACGAGGGACGTAGAAATAATAAACATTTATTCAGACATGGAAGTTACGAAAAGACATGTCAGTTACAGTACAGTATGCAATTTTACAACAACAGAAGAAAGTGTTCAATTGAAAAGTTCACCAAGTTGTTTTTGATTTTTGATAAAAGAAGACAGAGCTTAAAAGGTATGACTTCATAAAGCGACTGACAACAGTGGCACCTAACGTGATATAATCTAAATCTATAATTTAAAGTGACAGTGTTATTCCAATGAATAACAACGTATGTAAGATTTCATCCTTAAGCACCTTCAATAATCAAATAACAACTTTCCTCTAAATAGCAAATTTATTCAGTGAGCATTTTGCTCCACTTAACCCAATAATACATTCAAATAACTTGGGATCAGTATTACAGGATAATGCGGTATCTAATTTTTTCCTGTTTCCTACGGATCATCACGAAGTCTTAAATATATTGAATCACATGTCTTCCAAGAAAACTTCGGGCAAGGATGGCATACCCTGTTCCATAATCGCAGATGTTGGCAATTTAATATCTGGTAAACTTGCTGAGGTCATAAACAATTGCTTTTTCACGGGAATTTTCCCTGATTGCCTCAAACATGCCAAAGTCATTCCCATATATAAGAACAAAGGCTTGAGAACAGATATCAACAACTACCGCCCAATCTCACTACTGCCAGCTTTCTCTTAAGGTTCTTGAAAGAATTATTTATAGCAGATTATACTCGTATCTTGCGAAGTATAAAATTTTATCCAAATGTCAACATGGATTCACTAAAGGCCGATCAACCGAGTCTGCTATTTTTGAATCTCTGCATTATATTACCACTTGCTTAGATAATGGCGAATTTCCTGTTGGAATTTATTTTGATCTCTCAAAGGCATTCGATTCTTTGGATCATTCTGTTTTGCTCTCTAAGTTATATAACATTGGAATTCTAGGGGTGGCTTTAGATCTGTTTCGTTCTTACCTTTCAAAAAGGTATCAATAAGTCTGCATTAGACATATGGAGGAAGGCGTTATTAAGGAGGTGTTATCTGAACCTAAAGAAATCAACATGGGTGTCCCCCAGGGTTCTATCTTGGGTCCTCTGTTGTTTATAATTTTCGTTAATGATTTACAAAATCAGCTTCCATCTGTCTTCCTATGGCAATACGCCGATGACACCTCGTGTGTTGTAACTGCCAACAATCAGAGTTCCCGCTCGAATCTTACTTCATCCACAATATTAACAATGTCCAATTGGTGTGAGCTTGAGCGTCTTAAACTAAACTCTAACAAAACTGTAGCGATAGAATTTAAAAAAGGACCAATTATGTCAAACGTATATATTAAATTTAATGGAAAATCGGTTCCTATTGTTGACAACGTTAAATTTCTAGGTTTATATATTGATGCCTCCTTAAAGTTTAATACGCATATACAGTATGTGAGCTCAAAACTTATAAGAAACCTTAGGAATTGTGTTACTGTTGATGTGTTGAAAACATATTATATGACCTCAGTGCAATCTATATTATCATATGGTTTAATATTTTGGGGCGGTTCTACTAACACTCAGCATATATTTGTTTTACAGAAACATCTTATAAGGACTATTTTGCATAAAAAGCCTACTGAAAGTTGTAGACCATTATTTAAACTTTTAAAAATTTTACCTTTGCCATGTCTGTATATATACAACTTAGCCATCTTTGCCAGATCCAATATAAGCCTTTTTCCTAAGAATAAAGAAAAATATGGGACATGTGTATCTATAAAAACAAGGCATTGTGAAAATTTATCCGTTTCTAAACATAACACTACCTTATTTGAGCATAGTGTTTATTATAGGGCCCTAAAAGTCTACAATAATCTGCCTGTAAATTTAAAAACTCACAAATCTATGTCTAAATTTAAATTAGAACTAAGACAATTCCTGCTGGAACGCTGTTTTTATGAATTTAAAGAGTTCTTATGATCCTCTTTCAATGACGATACCAATATCTCTCCTGATATCTATGGTTGGAATGATAATAATAATAATAATAAGCATGGTGTTTAATCTGGTCTTAAGCACGTTACACAAGTTGCACCCCTGTCGAAGCTTCCATAATCCTTTCTGGTTGAATTAGTCCCATTAGATCCAAGGTCCTCCACTTCTTTCCACTGCTTGCTTTCCGTTGTCAATTTTTTCCTATTCTCCACTCCTGCTCTCTTGCAGTTCCTGTCCACTTCATCTTGCCATCTTGTTTACTTTAGCTCTTTTTCCTCCAGGCTCCCATTCCCTCTGCGCTCTCATTTGACTCCTTTCTATATATGTGACCTACCCAACGAATTCTTTGTACTTTCATATACGTGATAAAATCGCCCAGAATTTCCTCATTTGTTCTTCTTCTATGTTCGGTTTCGTTTATCCTTAACGGTTCTAATATTGATCTCATTATTTTCCTTTCTTGCACTGCCAGTATTTTCTGTTCTATTTGGAGTAGGGTTATGTATATATACTTCTAATCCAATGTAGTTTGGTGAGTCTGCCTAAGGGTGGCCGAAAACGATCAGCAAAAGATTACGACATGATGTAGACTTCAAAGGAAAAACATCAAAATACTTCAACTTGTTTTGAACGCATTTTCCTGGTTTACGATTGCAACAGGCAACTAGCTCAAAAACGATTTCATATGCCAATGGAAAATGCAGCAAATCCAACTCTATTTATCGTTTGCAAATTCGTTTGGTTTCGAATTTAAAATACTTGAAGTATTGATTGAAAGCGACGCCGTTAGACAAAAAATAATTAAATATCGCTTTATACATTGATTAAACTATAGGTACATTTACAAACAAATCTATTAACGTGGCAAGAAAATTAATGCCAATTAAAAAAAAAGAAAGTGGTACAGGAGAACGAAAAGAGTCAACGAAATGGTATTGTCTCGATAAAGAGACAATAAGACGGTAAATAAATGTATTGCTAATAAAGACAAAAGGGTAAGGAATTTGAAAATGTTGAATGAATGAACCTTTAAATTAATAAATACAATTTTAATGAAACGAATCATTTTAATTGCATTGTTTAGGTTTCCGTTTGACTTGTACTTTCCGTAGAAGGTGTTTTTGTTTTGGAAATCGATAGTTAACCCTTTTGAATTCCGAAGCGCTTTGTTTAGGGCCTGAATACAAAACGGCGCAACATTTCTAATGACTTTGCAATAATTGCACGGGTTTATTTATTCATCGGGTCGTACCTACTTGAAACAAGTTAATCCGACGAGAATAAAAAAGGGACACGTTGCGAAATACTTGGTCGCGTCGTTTTGTAAGAAGTAAATTTGTAACGTGACATGTTTTGTTGTTAGTCAGACGATGTTTCAACGCGCATTAGTCACTTAAATTATTAATAGATTGAAAGGAGTAAACATCGTTAATAAATTATGATCGGAGAAAGATTTTGTAATAAAGTCGGTTTGTGTGGGGGAAGGTTGAGGTTGGCATTCAAGACTGAGGGGGTGACATATTCGGCTTTGGGTGCAACGAGAGAAATTTTGGATATTATGATGCCGAGGTGGCGACTGCAACGAAAGGCATGGAATAGGCTATCGATTAGTAATTTTCCCGCTGACGGTTTTCCGAGCACCTGAGACCGGAGAACGCTACTGATTCCCATTCAAGCTGCCAACGTACTTCCTGAATGTTTTCCTCATTGAATTTATAGACGATACAAACTACCAGCATTTTATGCTTTCATTTTTAAGTTTTTTTTTACGCCTTCCCGCAATTTATGTTATATGCTAAATAACGATATTTCATTCCGCTCGTTTATATCCTCCTTATGCCCCCAACATTCGCAGCTGAAAGAAAAAAGAAACTCTAATTGAATAAATCGAGATTACAATTTTACAAATGGACACCATCATTATTATGAAAGTCAAATTAATACTTCCTTTAATTAATCACACACAAAAAAACCTTTCTTTTTTCTTTTTAATAACAGTCGGGGCATTTAACAAAGTCTGTCCTACATTTTTAAATATTTAAGGCGTTAGCTTCTCAAACCAATTTTAGAAGGCCCGGCTTGGCCCTTAGTTGCTTTTACAATATTAGGCGAAAACGCAGTCTGTAAATTACGTTTGATGGTTACAGTTATTGCATACAATAAACAGACATAATCCTACCATAACGTACATGACATGATTACGCCATTATCTACTGTAAGCATTAAAGTGAATCTAAAAAGCAAAAACAGAAAGGAATCTTTGTATTACAAATTGAATTAAATAAGAAATAACTCAGGGGGTCGAAGACCTACACTATTGCCAATAGTATTTTTTCATAACAGTATCAAAACTGAAATTATTGGAGATAAGATGGAAAGGAGTGTGGTTCAACTAAAGTAAATGTTTATTTGAGTAAGTTGATGTATAATAGAATAGAAATCGAATTAATACTGTGTAAATATTGTTTTGCATAAAGAGGGGTTGTAACGGCATTAATATTCCTTTTGAATTTAAAATTATTGGTAATAATGCTACAACTGTAATTGCATGAAAGAAAAACTAAGCCCGAAAGTGATTTACATAACATGAGATACGCCTTTAAAACCAATTAAGTATCACTTGCAAGTCTGGACACGTCCTGACTCGCTACCCCCATTTACTTGAAAATGATAGCTTGTCATATGCTACTTCTCGGGATTTTACTTCCCTTCCAGAGACATACACTGTAATATCTTTCGCTTTTAATTACTGTTTAAAATTCCAAAAATTTAGGCGATTTATTAACTGCGGCGAAAACCGGGAAAACATTTTCGCCCCGACATGGAATCCATTTCGTGACGCAATTACTTATAAATTTGCCAATCAGCCGGGCAATTTGGTCGGTTTAAATTTTCTAAAGCCTTTGTTCCGTTCTTCATTATTAATTTCGGATAATCCGGCCGCCATAATATATTAGCAAGTTTCCCGTATTTTGCGCTCGCTTATGAAAATATTTTAACTCTGCGCTCTTGTAAAACTTGCACAGAAAAAAGAAAACGTCCGAAATTTTACAATAAACGACTTTCTTCTACTAACTAGCTCAAAGGTTGGTGTTCTTTTAACGAAATGGCATTGTGCCAGGCAAGTTTATTAATTTACTTTGCTTCTGGGATTTCGGTGTTTTAAAAGAAGACCCGTCCATTATTAAATTTTGCAAAAAAAAAAACTCACCACTCGCTACACATCCTTTTAAACAGCAACGATACGTCGGAAAATCATCTGCTTTCAGCGATACTCGCTCGTCTTATCAGCGGCGCTGCGTTCGTCGCAGGAATGAGTTAAGCTCCCGGATTATAAATATTGTTTTACCCCCGAGTTTACAGAACACTAAATCTCCAAATGAAAGGTTTCGGTCAATGCAAATAGATAAAGGAAATGTCGGAAAACGACAACTTCTACATTAACACTGATTTGTCTATCTTACAACGACTTTAACTTTATTTTAAATCTCCCTGATTATCATAAAACTCATTAAACTTATAAAAACTTATAAAAAACTCATAAAATTAATTCAGTTAACACTGTCGTAACCTATTGATCTATGTATAGAACAGAAATCGAATCGATTTAAAAGTAGTACAGAAAACGATTCTATTTCTGTTCTATTACTTTAATTTAATTAATGTGTAAAAGAAATACTGTTTAATTTGTTTTCGATGAGTAAATTGGAAAAAAGAAACTTGTGTTGACTCATACATACATAAATAGATGAGACCTATTTCGTTGCTTATGTCCTTTTAAAAAATTCAAGCGAGCGTTATAGCGTTGCTACTGATAAAAGATATAAAACGAGTTAAAATCAATATTAATAAAAGTAATATATAATATAGCAGAAGGTCCGAGTGTTTTTGAACTCAAGGGACTCGTAAATATAACGAAGCCATATATCACTATGATGTAATGCAGCTCACTCATTAAATATCAATAATTTCTTTATCCTTTTCAGGAAATATTTCAGGCGATTTCGAACGGGGATATTATATCCTGATGTAAACAGAAGCTTAAACGCGCATATAATTTTTTTCCGCTTCTTTTTTTTGACACCCTTTATACTAACTTCCGCAAAAAAAAGGAATGCAAACTTTATTGTTAGAGTAGGTAATTGTATTACATATTTAATTGATGTTCTAAAACTAATAAATAATTAAGTTCTCGTAAATTCCCGGCTACGTAATTTGAGAGTCGTTTTGTTTTTAACAAACAGCAACTTGTTTAATCCGGCTGAGTTAATTTTGAAGAAGCAAATCTGTATTTGTCACCATGGTAACGGCCGTGGCGTATTAGTGGTGTACTAATAACAAATACCGCAATCTCAAATTACGATGTACGAGGTACACTCTAGATAAACATAATATGATCCCAGCACACATACATAAACACAACGATGTATTACATAAAGATATAATTCGATGTAATAATCACTTGGCAACGGGTTTGTAATACTTGCCGTTAATGATGGTTTTCTGTAAAGAAAATGCAATTAATTTTAATGTCGCGCCAAAAAAAATATTAAAAACTTACTTCGCTTTCGAGAGATTCCAGCGAGTTGTTATCCGGATCTTGATCGTCCTTCTGAAAACATTAATATGAACATGAAGGTATTTAATATTGAAAGTATGTTGTACGTCTGGGCATTTAATATAAAAATACTACGAGAAATATTTTCTTTATGACACAACACATTCCTGTTGATTTAGTTTGCATCGCATAATTAAATACAATCCGGAAAAGAAACGAATTTAATTCGGGGAAGATGCAACAGCGAACGACTGAAATACAATATTCACACAAACCCTACCCGTAAGACATTATTCGAACTCGGCGAAATCGAAATTTAAGAAGAGATTTTTCAGGTTTACAAGGGATGTTCCGCCGATATAGAAAGCGGGAAATATTTTATATAAAACGCGAACATGAAAATTGAATGTGGTGCATTCCACGTGAATACATCAACTTTCTTAGTGTTTAAAAATAATTATATTACCTTATTGTAAAGCAACTCAAAAATGTCGCCTGTGGCATCGTACTCCTGCACCTTAAACAAAATAAAAAATTTAATCCTCAAGTATACCATACGATGATATTTACGGCTGTTCACTTACATCTTGTTCTTCTTTGTTTTCTCCAGAGCAACGTATTAGATGGAATATAAAAGTTTTAACCTGGAAGATAAACAGGGGAATTGCGACCACCCAACGCATAAACCAATTTTTGAAGATCGAAAACACGTCGGTAATTTTCACGCATAAATTTCCATTCTCCTAGAAAATTTAAATTGAAGAAATTGAAGGATTCGTCGACTTCTTACGTTTACGTCTTCTTCCACGTCATCAACAACTTCAACCTGATTACTATTTCCGTTCGGCTCGAAGGGAGAATTTCTTTCGGGCATTTCGCCATCGGAAATTGGCTAAACAAAACAAAATTGAACAATATTAAAAATCTACTAACGCGAGGGCCAAATCGATATTGTAAAATCCCGAATGAATTATGCACGTGTTCAGATTTGCTTGCTCCATTAGCTAACGCTTTTTGTACCCATTTCTACAACCTTTCAACCCCCACAGTTACACATGAAATAATTTTTTGATGGTTCATTCTAAATGTGCAGAAATACATTTTTAACAGAAAAAAGAAAACTAAATACTTACAGTGGTAGTAGACTGACGAGTTCCATCCTCCTAAAAAATTAATTAACAGGATAATTTGACACCTTTTAATTAAAGGCTATGCTAATGAGAAGTTCCAGCTTTTTTTTTAATACGAAAGTGAAAGGACTTACATCAAAAGAAGTTACGCATTCAGAAGAATGAAGGTGTTCCTGCTGAAACTGGATCAAAAGTACATAGATATATTAGATTTGGTTGACAGAAAAAAATGGTTTACTTACATTAGTAAGTTCAAAATCCTGGAATAAAAATCGAATGTGTTAAGGAAGTATTTGCCAAAGGGGGGTGTTTTTACTTACCATCATTTCTTCTTCCCTGGGTTTATGAAAGATGAATTTTTTCTTTAAAATCTGCAATTTTTTTTCGTTTAATTAAAAATTGCGTGTGGAACCGAAAATAAATAACGCGTTTTGGTGTGAGGTGTTACAATGAATTTTGAATATATGGTTGAACCCCCGCACATTATAGATCGGCAATTCATATTTATGGTGTACGTTTGTAATGCAACGGCAATAATTTACTGATTGTGAGTTAAACTGATGTTATTAAAGGAAATATATATCGCAGTTCGTAATTACTCTGCCCTTTTATTTGTAACATAAAGCGTCGTGTGATGTTCAGAATTTTAATTGAGGCGAAGGTCGCGAAATAAAACGTCGAATTTGAATAATTTATTAACGGGAGTTTAAATGAATAATTTAATTCCGGCGGCTATAAATTTGTTTCTTCTGCCGCAGAGTATGAACTATCCCGGGAGAAAATATAAATAACTCTGGAAAGCCCTGTATAATGACGCCCAGCAATTATTAATTTTCTACAAAACTGAATTCGATACGGACATTAATTTTGTTTAATTATTCGTATTTGCGGCCGCGAATATTTCGGATTATCCTTTTTTAATCAATTTCGTTGGTACTTTAATGCGATTTAAATTGCGGCCGTTTAATTTTAACAGTTTCACAAGTTTTGCTGGTTGAATTAGTTCAAAGGCCTAACAAGTTCATCCGCTTTGCGTACCAAAAAAGTAACGAGATACTTTAGTATAGAAAATTAATTAACGTATTACACGTATGATGTTGCAAAGCTCTGCTTTGTTCGCTGCTAAACAAAACAAATTGATGAACGTTTAATGCATTAGAATCCAACTATGTATACGTTATAGCACAAAGGCAAATCCTAATGACAGTAAATAAGCAGAGGGATTTAATAAACAAATTATGTTACGTTTTTTTTAATACGTACGTCTGCAATTACGACTGGATTTAAATTCAATTTTTGTTCTTCTTTCATCATCTTGACGAGTTCCAGACGTTCAATTCTACCCGCTGGAAAAACAAGGTTTATGAGAACACAAATAATCATACGAATCGGGCAAATATATTTTCAGCAAGATGCTCATCCTACAAATAGATTTTTTTTTGACATCAAGAAAAACAAAATTCAAATTTCTTTTTCATAGGAGAAATTAAAATTAAAAAGGTACCTAATGGCCTAGCTTTCAAATAAAATACAATTTCGATAATTAATAGTGATGGTGAGTGAGGGTGGGGCATCGTAATAACTAAATGTAAAAAAAATCAATTTTAATTTAAATCATATATAAAAAGTGATGCTCCGGTTTGATTATTTGATAATAATCTGTTTGGGTAACTCTACACTGGATTAATAGTAAAAATACGGATTAAAATAAATGTTAATGTATGATTTAAATTTGAAAGCAAATTCTATAATCTCTTTGTAAATATAACAAACCCTTGTTTGTGAAATTAAGAGTTTATTATTTATATTTACGTTGATGAAATTATTCACAAGCGCTCATTAATGTAATGCCATTGAATTTAATCCTGAAGTGAGAAAACAATATTTGCGTTAACAAATATAAACCTTTAGATTTGTCCTAAATCGATGTTGGAATTGTCGACCCACAAAAGCAACTTTTATGGTTGCCTCACGTTAAACAGGGGAATTTAATGAAACGCGTTCATACAATGACGCAGCGAAACATTTCAATCGGTCAAAAATAATGGAAATTAGCTTTGTTGGAGGTAGTAGAATTTACTGCGGGGCGAATAAACAATTGCGAATTTCAGAAAATCCGGATTTGAATTTCCAACGCTGGAAAAACTTCTCGAAAAATAAAGTTATTCCAAATATTTGTCCGAATAACAATTTTAATTAAAAAAGAAAGGGCGGAGGAAAATCCTTTTTTTTAAATAAATTAAACCATCGACGGCGCATTAATGAAATCACAAAACACGAAATTATAACACTTGAAAATCAAGCGGGGGTGGAAATATTTGTTTGGCGCAACAAAGCGAAAATACGCGGGGAATTACTAAATATGCTCAAACAAGCAATTCCTTTTCTTGCCTTATATTTAATATTCCAAAAACTTGGTATGTAACAGAGCGTCTTAACGATCACGTTAAAACCTTTGATGTCGAACGGAATTCGAACGCTTTTACTGACCCTAAAAAACTGCTCCGAATATTTCGGGGGGAAGAATCAATTTTATTTGTGCATATTTAAAGAAAAAAATATTCAATATCTTAAGTATCGCTTTCAAAAATTTATTTTAGGACCATTCACGTTATTATATATCACGAGAGCCGCTTTCGAACATAACATTTTTTTCAGTTCGTTAAATAAAGACTCACGGAATTTATTAGATACTTCTTTACCAAAAATTTCTTTGCATAAATCTCACTAAAAAAGATTTCATTTAAGAAATTATACGCGTTATACATTCTTTTATATAACAGGCATACGAGAAGGCAATCTTACCCAGCGTTAAAGGTTTCAGATTTCCAACTCTGTTAATAGCTGAAGCTTCGCACTAACTAATTGATAATTTGCAATGGTCACCTTTTATAGGTGTTGCTCTTAACATGGAGTGGTATTTAATAACAAAAATGCGAAAATAGACCCTATTGGAATATCATTTCAATCGCTATATACACAAACAATTGACTCGGTATGCAAAGTTTCCAAAACTCTACACCTTATTTATGCATTCTTTTATAAGTGATACACGAAACGTTCAGTTTTCAAAAAACTTACATAGTTTACATTTCAACGGAACCTAATTAAAAAAAAAACAGAGAGAAGAGAAGCCAAAAGGAAGAGCCATAGAAAAAATGTATAAAGGAAATTGGGAATAGTAGAGACAGGAAGATGAAAGAAATCTAAAGTCAAAGGAAACCAAAGTAGAGCAAAAATGAATTGAATTGGGCATGGGGACCAGTAGGACACTAGGAAAAATGAGCCAACCCAGATAAAATAAAGAATTCTTCCTACTAATTACTAAATTTGCATATAAACTAAATATCTGGTTTGAAATATCACGAATGTTTTGTAAATATTACCACTGACTTGCACCGTTTATAATTTATCAAAGATAATAATGGCCATGAATGGATTAATACGAGCCGATAGATAACGATAGCACTTCTTGTATATGTATGCAAATGCCTTTGGCGTATTATAATAATAAGATGTATCGAATTATATTTGAACACAAACAATAGAAAATTCTTCATGAAATGCAGATTACGAAAGCGAAATAAATAAATAAATAAACGAATGGTTATTAGATAAACCAGTGGTGGAATTACTTCGGTTTTCTACACGTATAATATGCAAGTGGAACACGTACGGCATACGTGTTTTATACATTAAAGGTACACAAGTACTCAACCCTCCATGGAATTATCGAAAGCCTCGACTGCAGGAATTAACTAAACGAGAAATGTATTTACAAAAATGAATCTGTATGTGATTGCAGGATGGAATTATTAATTAATAAACGAACCTGTAAATAAGGACTTTGTCAATTTATTTAATAACAACACTACGTTAGGCAACCAATCTTGCAATGGTATACCACAAGTTGAGATGTTATTTAGCAATATTTATTGGGGTCTCAATTGTAGAACAAAAATTTGAGGGATTCTATTTTAATTCTGTAAAATATTCTTTTCGACATTTTTTGTAGTTTTATAACGGCAGCATATGTACAGCCATGGCCATTAATATCGGTACCCCTACATGCTAACCTCACCCTACGGTTAATGTCTCCCCACTCATATTGTCGCTGAGGGTACGTGTCTTTGAAATCGTAACGATTTACTTGTCCACGAGTGTACTCAGTGCACTCAAATTTAATCGACTAAAAAACAATAATAATTTGTTTGGGAAATCGTTGTAAAAATTGTGATTGCAGGATGGAATTATTAATTAATAAACGAATCTGTAAATAAGGACTTTATCAATTTATTTAATAACAACGCTACGTTAGGCAACCAATCTTGCAATGCTATACCACAAGTTGAGATGTTATTTAGCAATATTTATTGGGGTCTCAAAATAAAATATTGTAGAACAAAAATTTGAGGGATTCTATTTTAATTCTGTAAAAGATTTTTTTCGACATTTTTTTTAGTTTTATAACGGCAGCATATGTACAGCCATGGCCATTAATATCGGTACCCCTACATGCTAACCTCACCCTACGGTTAATGTCTCCCCCACTCATATTGTCGCTGAGGGTACGTGTCTTTCAAATCGTAACGATTTACTTGTCCACGAGTGTACTCAGTGCACTCAAATTTAATCGACTAAAAAACAATAATAATTTGTTTGCGAAAAATTGTGGAATTCTATTTTAATTCTGCAATGAAACAAGGTGTGAAGATACGTCCCTGTATGTTTTATATTAACAGCATTTTAACACAAGGAATTTGAAACGTGAAACATGAAAGAATTATTTTATTACACCTATACAACAGTTAGTATGGAATTTCTTATTTCTACCGATAAAGTCCACAACATATGCCATATGGCAACCGCAGAAGGTGCTTAAATGTACTACTCCTCGTCATTGCACGTTTACAAAATCTACATCCGTTCAATACCGCAGGTATTACACCGTCGAACATGAGTGGTAAATAAATGATACACGGCCTAAAAAAAACGGGGGGGAAAATGTCGACTTTTTTGTGCAAATTTATTAACGAGTGAACGCGCGAAGGTTTCGAAATATTTACATTTCTCGTAACGGGAAAAGAAAATGTATTCAAATCGAATGCGTCTAAGTCACCTAACGCGAAATGAGGCAATTGTACATTAATCTGTGGAAAATACCGAGAAATACTGACGTTATCGGCGGTTACTAATGAAATTTTAGGAAAGCGAGCGGAAATCGTTTTTCGTGACATGCAATTTGTTTTCTTTTTTTTTTGGAATTTCAACATGACGTGAAATTACCTAACTAGTAATTAACTGCGTAAGCATTTTATTTTATTAGTTCGTTTTTAACTTTTAATATTTATTAAGGTAAGGAAAATCAAAAAAAAAGGGCAAAAGCTCCACGTTAAGCATGAAACCAACTAAGTACAGAAAAAATTTAATCTTTTCGGTAAAAGCTGCTATTGAAAGGTGAATAGATATAAAAAAGAAAGGAATGTATTTTGAGGTTTCAAATGACGTATCCTGTTAGAAAAGTTTTGACATACGAGCGTCAATTTATTTTTCTGATAAAAAAATGGTTAGAAAAAAAAATGATAAGTCGAAACGAAACGAGAATTGTAATTAGTTTGGTTTCGTAACATCAACAGCGAATGCTGTAACGTTAAGTTTATTAATAGGACGAATGCAGAAGTGATACAGAAATATTAATTTGCATTATACATGAAAGTAAACTATCGATGGCCGGCAAGGTCAGGCGATTAAAATGTTGTAGGATAGAATATATTTTGACGCAAAATATTCGGCGACGAATAAAATTAATAAAATTTTTAATTGCTACCTGTTTTTTCTTTTTTTGGGATGTCGCAGCTATAAACTGAAATAATCAAATTTTGATGAGGAATGTTACGTTTTTTAAAACATTTAAAACTTTTTTTCTTCTTAATGTTGAGAATGAGAATGAAGGTATTTTTAATTAACTTTTACCATAGATGTTAATACTTGTCAGCGAGAGAGTTTAATGTAAATAATATAAGTAATAGGAAAGGAATGTTGAAGTTGCTAGCGAAGCCGGTAATAACGAAGAGTAAATAAATTCCCCGGCCAGCTAAATACATAATACGTTCCCGTTTTAACGTAAAGAACAATTCTTCAATAAATTATTTACGACTCGCGAGGAAAAAATGCAATATCTGAAACGATTTCATTCAAAGTTTGACAACATCTGCATTATTAATTTTAAAGTCTAATATAAATTCTCTAGACGAGGCAACATTTTCGAGATGATTAGTACAAGTTAAGCGTTCATAGCTCCATATGTTAAGCAAAAAGTAGGATATCAACTGATCTAAATATCACAACTATTAAGTACTTAGTGCAATTGATACAGAACATGATAAATGAATTACTGTTTTGAATTTCAGCGAACAATTTTGCATAATAACGTCCCTATTTCAATTTTATAGAGGCAGCCGCTCGTTTAAATAATCTAAAGATTCTCATAGCCCTAAGTTTTGTTTCTATGTTCCCATGGACCTTAACTGTATACGATGTTAAACAGTTTAAGTTTTTATTTTCCGCGCGATACCTGTTTTAAGCGCGACTGATTTTCATTCAGCGCATGTAAATGCGCAAATAATTCACGTCCCGCTTTTTACTCGTCCTGAAAAATTTACTGAAAACCGTCGCGTTTACTTCGGGCATTTAAATTTTAAAAAAACTTGCACTTGACCCGCATTTAACAATTAAACTCAAACGAAACGGAATAATTCCGATGCAATTTTCAAAACAGGAAATGGAAAATATCTAATTACAAGTTTTAATTTTAGTTTATTATTGAAATGCAATTCCAAAGTTGATTTTACATATAGTTTTCCCCGCACTTGTAAAATTAAATCGAATCGTTTATCGTAATTTTATAGATCAATCACGTCGTTTCTCATTAACGACAAAATCAATCTTAATTTTGCCAACTCTATTTGTGACGTGTTTAAAAAAAAATAATTGCAATTTTAAGGTCGTCACATCACGTGACAATCATGTTGCAATTTACACGTTAAAAACGAATTCTAAACTGATGCAATCGATTGATAACAAACAAATATTTTTGTTTTATAATCACTACACCTTTGTCCTTTATCTATACATTTCATTAATCATACAATTTGTAAATATGTTTTAATTTGTTTTAAATTTGATGTGCGTTTTTTTAGAATCCGACTATAACTGATTATGTTTGAAAATTTTGTATTGTTGCAGTAAATTTGTTGACGTGAAAATTAAATCGAAATGCGTTTTCATCTCTTAATTAGTGATGTGACGTGACAATAAAAAAAAAGCGAGCGTTTGCAAAAAGTGAAAATTAATTTTTACATTTGTTTGCGCATTCTTTCGCCGTTCGAAATGTTTACTTCAAAGAACAATTTTACACGTCAAATAAACCGAAGGCAGCAGCGTGTGAATTATTGCTTCAGTGCTGGAATAAATATCAAGAGCAGGAACAAATTTGTGTTAAGTATGAATTTCAATGGCTTGATTTTTATGCGAGTTCGTCCCACAGATAAATTTCAAGCGTGTCTCCATCTCTGAAATGTTTTTCGTTTTGAATTTGCTCAAAATATACACGCGCGACTAACTAATAGATAATTAATTCCCTGTTTGTTT
Organism: Dorcus parallelipipedus; assembly: GCA_958336345.1. Classification (NCBI taxonomy): domain Eukaryota; kingdom Metazoa; phylum Arthropoda; class Insecta; order Coleoptera; family Lucanidae; genus Dorcus; species Dorcus parallelipipedus. The sequence continues at coordinate 2,639,349 of OY284479.1, read as the reverse complement.
TCATCGAGTGAAATTTAATATGCTAAATGAAAAGAAGAAGTCAACAAACACTCGATTCCGTGATTTTAATTAATTAATCGGTGACAATGCATTTTTGTTATGTTAACGAATGCGTCATGGATTTTCACAATTATTCATTACAGCAAACAGTGACACAGTTTCGCTGAGTTTCAAGGACTCATTTTCTTTTACGTCGGAGTTATATTATCAGTCGGTGAAATTGGCGTGCATATTGATTTTGCACTTTACGTATATTCCTGCATGATAAAAAAATAAGTTATTTACAGTTTGCAAAGGTAATGTACATATCTATGTTTTGGGAGTGTAGGTACAAACCTAATCCATTCTGATTTCAGTTCTATTTTTAATCAATTCGATCATATTTTTAAAAACCGTCATAAATTTCCAGGAAACAAACGGGGCCCACAACTACACGACGTATTTAATTATCAGGAGCTTAATTTTCGAATCTTCGTATTAACAAAACCGAAATCAATTTTAAACGCAAAAGTATTGCAAATTACTCCAATCTAAAATGGATTTTTAATTTCAAAATTAAATGAAACCCCGAGAGAAATTAAAAATAGCAATGTTAATGTATTTAAAAAAAAGTGACGAGTAATGAATCTAATTCCCCCCCCCCCCCGTGTAATAAACACAATTCTCAGAGCTGCTTTGTTTATACGTTTTTTATCTTGGCAAGGTTTGTTTTGTAAGCACGGAAATTGAACAAGTACAAACATGATATTGATGTTTATGAAACAAAAACGTCCCCCAATTTCTTGTTTACGTAAATTTAATAGGAAAAACAAAACAATCAGACTAGATCAGTAACAAACTTCTGGAAGTAATAATATTTTTGTAAAATATAAACAATTATAAAAAATATTTGTTCGTGTTATTCTGCCGGTTGTGGCTGCGACCGACTTACTTTTCTCCTTCGGCATTCACGTTACAAACCGATGGGGAAACATAAAAATCGAAAACGCTGGTATTAATGCATTCCATTTGTCATGTGTCTGGAGGGAAAGGGGGATCGAATCCACGTTCATAATTGCTCATCCAAGCACTAAACCCGTTGCCTACCCTTTCGGCGATGCAATTAATAAGTAAAGCCCGGATTTTTAGGCACTTAAAAAGTCTGAATTAGGCAGGCAGTTAATGTCTAAGAAATAGGCGCACTTTTAGGCAGCCTAAAAAATTTAGGCGTTTAATAATTTCTCCTCTTTCGTCGTTTTATAATTAAAAGAATAATATGAATGCTTATTCTAGTTACATGGCCATTTATTAAGAAATCGGAGGGAGATTCTTAGAGGATTATGGAACTCTACAAGTGAATCAAACACATAATTCACCATAAGAAATGTATTGTAAAAGCACACTTTAAATAGGGACTATAAATCTACGTTTAAGGGCGAAGATATCCAACTCTTAATAAACTGGCTAATAGTTATTAGACGAAACAATTCATAAAAAAATCAGAAAAATCAAGTTATTCGTCGAATAACTTTAATAGAAGATGGATATCTCGGCCCTAACTCCAAAATCCAGACAGTACCTGAAATGGTTGCCTTCCTGATAGAGTAGTTGGAGGACTCTGTAACAGAGGACCTCTTTACAGCTTCCCCTTTTAGGGCTCTTCTATTTTTCTATGGGGCTCTAGGCGAAGGGTCTTCTTTTCGTACAATTAAATCACTCACACCAGGAATATCCACTCGCAAAAAGAGGTCGATATAAAGTTAAAGAAGAAGCAAAAATGACAATTTTGAAATCTGAACAAAGATATAAAAATAAAATAATAAAGGGAGACACAAAAAGGATTCGGAGAACAATTTATAAAAATTACATGAATGTGAATGTGAAAATTAGAAACGCAACGGTTCGTGAAAATGATTCGGTGAACATCGATTAACTTTTTTAACCGAATTGTTTATAGGTACATTTTCAAAGTCCGAGCCCTTTTTGTAATTTGCGGCTGCAAGGTAGCGACATCTGTGTGAATGTCCCTTTTGGCCCCACTCATTTAAGTTACTGGAGTGACTTAAGTTGCCTATCCTCAGGGGATTGCGCGGTGTTTTTGGACCGACTCCACCACCTTGTGGTATCGTAATGGTCTCTTATCGTAAGAAGAGTCAGTATTTTGGCTAAAGTTTGTCGCTTATTGCATTGCCTAAGATTGTTTATACTAACAATTAAAGCGTGAAATTTTTTCGCGAATAATCCTGAAGTAGTTTTATTTAAATTGAATTGAAAAAAATTGAATTTAAATTTTCGGCTGTTTACAACGTTGCAGCATTGAGTTTAGCTGAACACGTACAGTGTCTTTAAAATGTTCTGGCAAGCAAAACTTAATTGCCTATGTTTTTTGTGAAATAAAATTTGAGGCATTTGCCTAAAATTCCGGGTTTTACTAATAAGCAACAAAATTCCCTCGTTCGAAAACGTTAATAAAGGGGAAAAAAATTCTAGGCTTCATTTTACTGGGCGACTCTTTTTGTTTATCCAAGTGGAATGCAGGTTTGCATAAATAAATTCTAGGGGAAGCATCCCGATTTGTTAACGTTCGGAAAAGGAGGAGGGGAAAACGTTTTTTTATTTCTTAAAATTTTAAGAACTCGTTAATGATTATTGGTTGATTCTTTATCGTCAAATGGAGAAGTTCCTAGCTTCATTTTATTGGTCGATTATTTTTGATTGATCAAATGAAGTACATTTTGGCTAATTAAGTTCTAGGGGAAGCATGCCCGCTCGTTTGCGTTTTGAAAAGGAGAAGGGGAAAGCTTTCTTTTTTCTTCTTCTTAAAATCTTTAGAATTCGTTAATGATTCTTTATCATCAAATGGAAAACGAAATTCAAGCTTCATTTTATTGGTTGATTCTTTTTGATTGATCAAAGGAAGTACATTTTGCCTAATTAAGTTCTAGGGGGAAGCATGCCCGTTTGTTTACGTTTTGAAAAGTAGGAGGGGGAAGCTTTATTTTTCTTCTTCTTAAAATCTTTGAAATTCCTTAATGATTCTTTACCATCAAATGCAAAACGAAAGTTCCAAGCTTCATTTTATTGATTGATCCTTTTGTTTGTCCAAATGGGGCACAGTTGAACAAACAAGCAATTGAAAAGTTCTAGGGGAAGCATTTGTTTACGTCCAGAGAAGGAGGAGGAGTAAACTTCCTCCTTTTCATAAAATTTTTAAAACTCATGCCTTATACTCTCCATCACGAATGGAATGTAGGGGAAAAAGTGTGAGGAGAGGTCAAGGTTAAACCCCCTTTCTTTTCCATTATTGATTGATTCTATTAGCTCCTTTTTATGACGATCAAATAGGGCGTACACCTTGGTTTTTTATCGTTTGATTTCCTTCTTGGGGTTACATTAAAGATTAATGGAAGGGATAAGGTTTTTTTTTACGTAAAATTTATGGGATTCCTTAATAGGTGCTGTTATAATTTTTTCTCGTGGTCCTGCAATTACCGTTATGAAAAAGTGAGGGGGAGGAATGAAGGTTAAATTTGGCGTTTTATTCGCTATTGGTGGATTGTATTAGAGTTCTTTTTGGGAACCAAGAATAGTAAAAGAGACAGACGGTGGTTTTGGAAGTAATTAAAAAATCTTTTTCCATACCCGTAGATACATATTTCGGCAGCTACGCTGCTATCTTCAGTACCCACGCACACACTTGTAGGTTAAAAGTAGTTCATGACTTCTTAGGGAATGTTCTCCTTACCAACTTTCCAGAAGGAAAAATCTTCCAAGTTAAAACACTTGAAATGAAATCTTCTATTTTCCAGTGGAAATTTTTGATGCTTTTAACTTCCGAGTGTGTGCTTAGCTGCCGAAATACGTACCTACGGATATAAATGCGGAAAGAGATTTTTTTAATACTTTTTGTGAAAATCGTTATTTTATTACGTACAGTTTTTTTTTAATATTCTGCACCCTATCTAGAGGCCTTCTTAGAAGCTAGAGAAAAACTTTAAATGCAATAGTTATAGGGTTCTATACGTAATATCATTTACAATCGTCGGATAAGCATTATTCTTGGAATAACGTGACGTAGGTATGACGTAAATATGGAGGAACGTTAAAGGATATTCAGCGAACAGTTATTCCATCCTTATACCACGATCGTAAAACTAGGCCACGTAGAAACAAAAGCTCATCGCAAAGTAGAGAAAAATAAATGTTTTTTTTTAATAGAAAACCCTATACATATAATATTGATAGGTACATATTTTAGTCAAATATAATGAACGGCTCATTTAATTATCAACACATTATATATTTTTGAAATCAGGAAGAAACTGTGTTTAATTTTAGCGAACAATATACAGGGCACTCCGTCAAAAGAAAATACAAACTGTATTTTTTTCTCCACTTTACGATGCGCTTTTGTTTTTTGTGATATCTGGAAAAGACAATACGTGTAAAGCCCTACATCTTTTGTATTTCAAGTGTTTTTCCAGCTCCCAAAATAAAGCCTCCAGGTACGATATTTTTATATAGCTTGCGTACAGGTTAAAAAAATTTTTAAGGCCCTTTTTGCTTCCAATAATTTTCTGGGGTTTAATAAAATGAAATTTCTGGCTCGTTAATGATGTGACAGCTTTTTATGATGAATGGAATCCCCGCTTATAACCGTTAGGAAAAATGCGAAGAGAAGGTTAGCTCTTTTTTTATTGGTTGATTCTACTACAGTTTTTTTTGTGATCATCAAGTGAGTAACTAACTTCTTGTGTAGGCGTTGGTACATTTCTGGCTTTAAATAGAATGAAATTTCTAGCTCGTCAATGATTAGTTAATTATGTGAAATTTTGATATCTTGACTGATAGTTAATGAGTGAAGTATTATTGGGGATGCAGTCAGTAAGGGTTTAATAAAACTTCTTTAATTTATGTCGAGCTTTCGAGAATGGTTATTCCCTTCATCAGGACGCTGTAATATATTTTTTCCTTAATACCAAAAAGGGTTACAGAACCAGGTTTAGTGGAATACTTACAAATGTGAAGTTACAAGTAAGACACATGCATTTTTGGCAAATGGAAGAACATTTGTTAATTATGTTAATTAACACTGTTATTTATGTGATAGCTTTTTACTATGAATGGACTTTAGGGGAGGTATTCCTCACTTATAACCGTTAGGAAAATCGCGAAAGGTTAGCTCTTTTTTATTGGTTTTTTATGTTGAACGGAATTCCCGCTGATAACCGTTAGGAAAAATGCGAAGAGATGTAAAAGGTTAGCTCTTTTTTTTTTTAGTCGATTCTACTACAGTTTTTTTTTTGTGATCTTCAAGTGAGTAACGTAACTTCTTGTGTAGGCGTTGGTACATATCTGGCTTCAAATAAAATGAAATTTCTAGCTCGTCAATGATTAATTAATTATGCGATAGCTTTTTACTATGAATGGACTTTAGGGGAGGTATTCCTCACTTATAACCGTTAGGAAAAACGCGAAAGGTTAGCTCTTTTTTTATTGGTTTACTGTTTTTTATGTTGAGCGGAATCCCCGCTGATAACCGTTAGGAAAAATGCGAAGAGGTGTAAAAGGTTAGCTCTTTTTTTTTAGTCGATTCTACTACAGTTTTTTTTGTGATCTTCAAGTGAGTGACGTAACTTCTTGTGTAGGCGTTGGTACATATCTGGCTTCAAATAAAATGAAATTTCTAGCTCGTTAATGATTAATTAATTAATTATGCGACAGCTTTTTTTTTAAATTGAATGCTATAACTTACTAGTCTGGCCGCAATAATTTCTTACAGATGGGCAGCTAATTTACGACCGCGGTTTGGTCAGCATTTTCAAGTGATCCTTCGGGAAAAAAAGGATTAAACAATTTAACATAAAAGCACATATTAAAAATATTGACTTACAAATTATCTTTACAATTATCTTACAAATTGTCTTTTATTAATATGCAATAGCTTTTTAATATGGATGGAATCTGGGGGAGGTATTCCCCACTTATAACCGTTAGGAAAAACGCGAAAGGTTAGCTCTTTTTTATTGGTTGATTCTATTACAGTTTTTTTTTGTGATCATCAAGTGAGTATTGTAGGCGTTCAACTATTGCTTGGTACAGTTTTGGCTTTAAATAAAATGAAATTTCTGACTCGTCAGTGATTAGTTAATTTCTTAGTAGTAAAGGGTGAACTCGGCAAAATCCGGACACTTAAAAAAGGCTATAAAACAGAAACCCCAAAATTTTTGAGAAAAGCAAATATCTATTTTTAAACTACTCAACAATACTAAAAATTATAGTACATTAAATTATTCCGAATTTGTAGCATATGCGAACTTTATGGCGCACTCGTCGCATAAGTTTTTGTACGATGGCTTTATCAACTTTTCGAGACGCCCAAAGCCACTTGTATCGGAACTGGTCGATGGTTGTGACCGTTGCGGCATTCTTCTTCAAGATTGTCTTCACAATAGACCAGAATTCTTCATTTGGTCTGAGTTCTGGGCTGTTGGGTGGGTTAAATTCTTTAGGAACATAATCTACTTCATTATCAAGGTACCATTGGATCGTTTCATTCGAGTAATGACACGTTGCCAGATCTGTCCAAAATAATGGTTTACTGTCATGTTTATTAAGGAATGGCAACAGGCTTTTTAGGAGACATTCTGAGTTTATAGTTCCAGAGGTAATGAAGGGGGTGGTTTTCAAGCCACAGGTACAGATGGCCTGCCAAACAAGAAATTTCTGTGAAAATTTTGCTTTTATCTTACGCTTGCAAGCTTCAGGAGCATCCTTGCGACTGCGGGCTGTATAAAAAACCTGACCAGCGATATAATTAAAGTTTTTGAAACAGTAGGTTTCATCGTCCATAACAATGCATTTGGATGTCGTTAATTTCTTTTCATAAAGCTTTCTACAGCTGGATTTTGCTTTTAAATTTTGTTTTGCGTCTCTATCAGGTACTGTTTGGGCTTTAAAACTTTTTAATCCAGCTCTGGCTTTAACTTTCTGCACATATGTCTGGGATTTTTTTACTTGACCGCAACTTCACGGGATGAAATCTTTGGATTCTTTGTATATGCTTGAAGAACCTTTTTGGCCAAGTTATGTTCAGTTTGACCCCACTTCCAGACTTTCTTTGGATAGTCAGGCGTTCTTTGAAATGTTTGATGACATCTGCAACCGTAGATTTGGGAGTTTTTAAAGTTTTAGCGATCTGACGAACACTCGCGTTTTTATTTTGCATATGTTCGTGCAAAATCAGTTTTCTTCTTTCCAATTCCAACGAAACCATTTTGACAACTAATGACACGGCGACAAAAGTACTGACAGATTTTTTTTTGTATATTCTGGCTATCTTGATGCTAAATAGCAGCTACCTTGATGCAAAGATTGCTAAGATATGCACTGTCAAAGGTGTCCGGATATCACCCTTTAGTTGAATGGAATCTAGGGGAGGTAATTCAACTCACTTATAGAACCTTTAGGAAAAATGCGGAGTGGGGTAGAAAACTAGCTCTTTTTTATTGGTTGATTCTACTACAGTTTTTTTTTTTTTGGTGACATCAAGTGAGGCGTAGGCGTTCATCTGTTGCCTGGTACATTCATGAGTTCCCAACAATTTTCTGGCTTTAAATGAAATGAATTTCCTGACTCTTCAGTGTTTAGTTAATCGCTTATATTAGAACTTTTTATGATGGATGGAATCTAGGGGGAGGTATTCAACCCGCTTATAAAAGTTAGGGAAAATGCGGAGAGGGTACAAGTTTAGCTCTTTTTTATCGGTTGATTCGGTTACAGTTTTTTTTTTTTGTATCAAAATGCGGAGGGGGTAAAAGTTTAGCTCTTTTTTATCGCCCAAGCAACACCATTTCGTTCATTAGACGGTTTATATACGACAGACAGGGATATTTTTGGTAATGGTATATAGAATGCCAAAAATATTCATATTTTAATGGTACTAGTTACCCTAGGATATAAGTGATAGGTTAACTATACGTTTTCATTAAATTGTAATAAAATGTCGCGACTTGCAAAACACGTTTATCAAATTATTAAATTCCATCTTATCATGTAGACATAGGCCCATAACATACATTTTTCTCATTAAAATTTATAATATAATCTAAAAAAGTATAATGAATGTTTAGATGTAACATTTATTAACAAATATTTATCCAAATTGGTCTTGTGACCCTTGTTACATAGTGAATTTTCTATAAAACTGCTAACATTGTATCATTACATAAGATGAGAGCTTAAAATATGAGTATCTTATAAATTTCGCCGCGAGATGTCGCGACCTAAACTGTTGTTCACTAAAGTTGTCGTTTATAAGTCAAAACCGCAGGAACTTTCTTGCCCATTACAAATCATTACAAAATATATAATTACTACAAACGAACAGACACTTGGTAAAGTGGAATTAAATGTCAACATTACGTACGTAATGTTGTACGTTTCACAGCTTCTTTAGAATAAGTTGTAATAATATAAATATTTTATTATAATAATTTTATAATTCCAAAATATACGTCTAGTATAAACCATGTATAAACGTTGCGCGTACCCTATAAATATACAAATATACAAACGTTATATTTATCCCAAAAAGAGACGTTAGTTAGACTGTCACTCATATGTATAAATACTAGTCTATAATATTCTACATTTAGACTAAATTCAAAACGTGTTTTAGACATATTCTATATTTGGTGTGTTACATGGGTTCTTGTGTAGGCGTTGGTACATATCTGGCTTCAAATAAAATGAAATTTCTAGCTCGTCAATGATTAATTAATTATGCGATAGCTTTTTTTTAAATTGAATGCTATAACTTACTAGTCTGGCCACAATAATTTCTTACAGATGGGTAGCTAATTACGACCGCGGTTTGGTCAGCAGAAGCTGACATTTTCAAGTGATCCTTCGAGAAAAAAGGATTAAACAATTTAACATAAAAGCACATATTGACTTACAAATTATCTTTATAATTATCTTACAAATTGTCTTTTATTAATATGCAATAGCTTTTTAATATGGATGGAATCTGGGGAGGTATTCCCCACTTATAACCGTTAGGAAAAACGCGAAAGGTTAGCTCTTTTTTATTGGTTGATTCTATTACAGTTTTTTTTTGTGATCATCAAGTGAGTAATGTAGGCGTTCAACTATTGCTTGGTACATTTTTGGCTTTAAATAAAATGAAATTTCTGACTCGTCAGTGATTAGTTAATTTCTTAGTAGTAAAGGGTGAACTCGGCAAATCCGGACACTTAAAAAAGGCTATAAAACAGAAACCCCAAAATTTTTGAGAAAAGCATATATCTATTTTTAAACTACTCAACAATACTAAAAATTATAGTACATTAAATTATTCCGAATTTGTAGCATATGCGAACTTTATGGCGCACTCGTCGCATAAGTTTTTGTACGATGGCTTTATCAACTTTTCGAGACGCCCAAAGCCACTTGTATCGGAACTGGTCGATGGTTGTGACCGTTGCGGCATTTTTCTTCAAGATTGTCTTCACAATAGACCAGAATTCTTCAATTGGCCTGAGTTCTGGGCTATTGGGTGGGTTAAATTCTTTAGGAACACAATCTACTTCATTATCAAGGTACCATTGGATCGTTTCATTCGAGTAATGACACGTTGCCAGATCTGGCCAAAATAATGGTTTACTGTCATGTTTATTAAGGAACGGCAACAGGCGTTTTTGGAGACATTCTGAGTTTATAGTTCCAAAGGTAACGAAGGGGGTGGTTTTCAAGCCACAGGTGCAGATGGCCTGCCAAACAAGAAATTTCTGTGAAAATTTTGCTTTTATCTTACGCTTGCAAGCTTCAGGAGCATCCTTGCGACTGCGGGCTGTATAAAAAACCTGACCAGCGATATAATTAAAGTTTTTGAAACAGTAGGTTTCATCGTCCATAACAATGCATTTGGATGTCGTTAATTTCTTTTCATAAAGCTTTCTACAGCGGGATTTTGCTTTTAAATTTTGTTTTGCGTCTTTATCAGGTACTGTTTGGGTTTTAAAACTTTTTAATCCAGCTCTGGCTTTAACTTTCTGCACATATGTCTGGGATTTTTTTACTTGACCGCAACTTCACGGGATGAAATCTTTGGATTCTTTGTATATGCTTGAAGAACCTTTTTGGCCAAGTTATGTTCAGTTTGACCCCACTTCCAGACTTTCTTTGGATAGTCAGGCGTTCTTTGAAATGTTTGATGACATCTGCAACCGTAGATTTGGGAGTTTTTAAAGTTTTAGCGATCTGACGAACACTCGCGTTTTTATTTTGCATATGTTCGTGCAAAATCAGTTTTCTTCTTTCCAATTCCAACGAAACCATTTTGACAACTAATGACACGGCGACAAAAGTACTGACAGATTTTTTTTTTGGATATTCTGGCTATCTTGATGCTAAATAGCAGCTACCTTGATGCAAGGATTGCTAAGATATGCACTGTCAAAGGTGTCCGGATTTCACCCTTTAGTTGAATGAAATCTAGGGGAAGTGATTCAACTCACTTATAGAACCTTTAGGAAAAATGCGGAGTGGGGTAGAAAACTAGCTCTTTTTTATTGGTTGATTCTACTAGTTTTTTTTTTTTTTGGTGACATCAAGTGAGGCGTAGGCGTTCATCTGTTGCCTGGTACATTCATGAGTTCCCAACAATTTTCTGGCTTTAAATGAAATGAATTTCCTGACTCTTCAGTGTTTAGTTAATCGCTTATATTAGAACTTTTTATGATGGATGGAATCTAGGGGGAGGTATTCAATCCGCTTATAAAAGTTAGGGAAAATGCGGAGGGGGTACAAGTTTAGCTCTTTTTTATCGGTTGATCCTGTTACAGTTTTTTTTTGTATCAAAATGCGGAGGGGGGTAAAAGTTTAGCTCTTTTTTATCGCCCAAGCAACACCATTTCATTTATTAGACGGTTTATATACGACAGACAGGGATATTTTTGGTAATGGTATATAGAATGCCAAAAATATTCATATTTTAATGGTACTAGTTACCCTAGGATATAAGTGATAGGTTAACTATACGTTTTCATTAAATTGTAATAAAATGTCGCGACTTGCAAAACACGTTTATCAAATTATTAAATTCCATCTTATCATGTAGACATAGGCCCATAACATACATTTTTCTCATTAAAATTTATAATATAATCTAAAAAAGTATAATGAATGTTTAGATGTAACATTTATTAACAAATATTTATCCAAATTGGTCTTGTGACCCTTGTTACATAGTGAATTTTCTATAAAACTGCTAACATTGTATCATTACATAAGATGAGAGCTTAAAATATGAGTATCTTATAAATTTCGCCGCGAGATGTCGCGACCTAAACTGTTGTTCACTAAAGTTGTCGTTTATAAGTCAAAACCGCAGGAACTTTCTTGCCCATTACAAATCATCACAAAATATATAATTACTACAAACGAACAGACACTTGGTAAAGTTGAATTAAATGTCAACATTACGTACGTAATGTTGTACGTTTCACAGCTTCTTTAGAATAAGTTGTAATAATATAAATATATTATTATAATAATTTTATAATTCCAAAATATACGTCTAGTATAAACCATGTATAAACGTTGCGCGTACCCTATAAATATACAAATATACAAACGTTATATTTATCCCAAAAAGAGACGTTAGTTAGACTGTCACTCATATGTATAAATACTAGTCTATAATATTCTACATTTAGACTAAATTCAAAACGTGTTTTAGACATATTCTATATTTGGTGTGTTACATGGGTTCTTGTGTAGGCGTTGGTACATATCTGGCTTCAAATAAAATGAAATTTCTAGCTCGTCAATGATTAATTAATTATGCGATAGCTTTTTTTTAAATTGAATGCTATAACTTACTAGTCTGGCCACAATAATTTCTTACAGATGGGTAGCTAATTACGACCGCGGTTTGGTCAGCAGAAGCTGACATTTTCAAGTGATCCTTCGAGAAAAAAGGATTAAACAATTTAACATAAAAGCACATATTGACTTACAAATTATCTTTATAATTATCTTACAAATTGTCTTTTATTAATATGCAATAGCTTTTTAATATGGATGGAATCTGGGGAGGTATTCCCCAGTTATAACCGTTAGGAAAAACGCGAAAGGTTAGCTCTTTTTTATTGGTTGATTCTATTGCAGTTTTTTTTTGTGATCATCAAGTGAGTAATGTAGGCGTTCAACTATTTGCTTGGTACATTTTTGGCTTTAAATAAAATGAAATTTCTGACTCGTCAGTGATTAGTTAATTTCTTAGTAGTAGTTGAATGGAATCTAGGGGAGGTAATTCAACTCACTTATAGAACCTTTAGGAAAAATGCGGAGTGGGGTAGAAAACTAGCTCTTTTTTATTGGTTGATTCTACTACAGTTTTTTTTTCTTTGGTGATCATCAAGTGAGGCGTAGGCATTCATCTGTTGCCTGGTACATTCATGAATTTTCAATAATTTTCTGGCTTTAAATGAAATGAATTTCCAGACTCTTCAGTGTTTAGTTAATCGCTTAAATTAGGGCCGAGTTGCTCACTGCAGGTTTAAACTTTGTTTAACGTTAACTAGAGCTTAATTTTTCTTTTTGGTTGTTCAGAGAGTGATTAAGAGGTAAAACCAAGTTTAACTATGACATTTGTTAAACCATGAAATTCGATCGTTTAAACTATAATTAACCTAAAAATAACTTGAAAAAGATTTTAAACACGAGAAAAATTCTATTGGAAAAATTTCGATTGCTTGGTAAGTATTTGTAATAAACTACAGGGGTTTTCTTACTCATGGAAGTATTAAAAATAAGAATTTTTAGTAACAAGCAAATATTATTTACGTTTGCTGACGTTTCACCAAATATACTTTTGGCTTTTCCAAATTGAATAACGGAAAAAACTAAACAATTTAGACGTGAAGAGAGCTTGAACTCATTATTACAATAATTTTCACATATTTTTATTATTATTTCTCTCATTATTACTAAATAAGTAATACTATAATAATAATAAGTATTACTGATAATTTGTTAACATACAAGTTCTCTTTATCATTATTACAATAATTTTCACATATTTTTATTATTATTGCTCTCATTATTACTGATAATTTGTTAACATACAAGTTCTCTTTATAATATTTAAAATTAGTAGGGTGCACTGTATAATCTCTTCACTTCGAAGAATTCAAAAATGTATTTGGCGAAACTTCAGTAAACATAAGCAATTAATAAAATATTTGCTGAATACTAAAGTCTTTGGACATTAAAGTAGCGACATCTTTCGATCGCTTGTTGACCTGATATTGCACTAGGATTGACAAATTGAAGCCAGTTCGCCACATAATAAGTTATCCCAATGCAAGGCGGCCATGTGCTGTCAAAGCATATGAGAATTTTGAATTTTTTTTTTGTGCAAATCGGTTTTGATTGCAGCGGATTCCCCGAGCAGGCTCTGTACAGCTGTTTCAGACCTAGTTGGGCCTTCATCAGCAGAATCGTAGCCCGAGAACTCCACTGCAATCAAAACCGATTTGCACAAAAATTTTCAAAATTCTCATATGCTTTGACAGCACATGGCCGCCTTGCATTGGGATGACTTATTATGTGGTGAACTGGCTTCAATTTGTCAATCCTACTGCAATATCGGTCAACAAGCGATCGAAAGATGTCGCTACTTTAATGTCCATTACTTTCACATCGCATTGGCGAATAACCCTAGGACATATCGGTTTGGTTTGCAGTGGAGTTCTCGGGCTACGGTTCTGCTGATGAAGCCCCAACAGGCCTGAAACAGCTGTACAGAGCCTGCTCGGGGAATCCGCTGCAATCAAAACCGATTTGCACAAAAATTTTCACTATAGTCTTTGTTTTTTCTTGTGTTTAACAGAATTAAACATTTTGTCTTAAAAAAAAATACGTGAAGATTATTTTATATGATGATTTCTTTTAATAGATTTCGAGAAATCTTTGCACAACTACTACTACCATCTGTGAAAGCCATAACACTTCAGTATTTTAATCTCTTTTTTGAATATTTCTTAATTTTTTCGTACTTGTACCTTTTGACACACGTAATAACTACTGTTACGAATAAAGAAAGTTTAAATATACATAGCGAAATTAGATACTAAAGCACTTCAGAGCTGCCAACATTCCACTAAAAATATATTTAATTTATATTATGCAAATACCTACCTCATCAGTAGATTGAAATATATAAGAATAATCAGACGACATCAACAAAATGTCAATATCAGGCTGCGGCCTCAAACCTAAACCTTAGTTAATAAATCGGTTGGTTAAAAATGACTGAACAACACTTTGAAAGAAAACTGTGGTTTGATATTTAACCAACAGTTAACAAATTACTGGTTTAACCAGACACTGAGCAACTCGGCCCTAACTTTTTATGATGGATGGAATCTAGGGGGAGGTATTCAACCCGCTTATAAAAGTTAGGGAAAATGCGGAGGGGAGCTCTTTTTTATCGGTTGATTCTGTTACAGTTTTTTTTTTTGTGAGCATCGAGTGAGTACAAAATCCTAGTTAATTTTTTTCTTTGTTATTCAAGATTGTCTTCGTTTAGTTTGAATCATACCTAGGGGAAGTATCCCCGCTTATATCTATTAGTGGATTGTGTAGTGGGGGCCGGGGGGAGAGTAACGGTTGTTTTATGAAGTTGTTAAAGCAAGTGGTTGATTGGTTGATACTATTGTAATTCATTTTTTTTTGTAGTTATAAAGTGGGTGTGTAACTTTGTTTTATGTGGATTTTTGCGACGTTTTGTTTAGGTGGAGGGGGTTTGGTGTAGAAAATTGTATTTATTGTTACGTGTGATAGCTTTTTTTCGTGCATCTGTCGGTTGTTATGTGTACTCGTCTTAGTTTGAACTGGTTATTTATGAAATCGAGGATATTTCTCGGATGTAGTCGCACGAGATGCTTTCCAAATTCCGCGGCGTACGCCCATGTATACAGGTAGGCTTGCGCAGTATGCAGTGACTGAGGGTGGGGTGATAGCTTCAGTTTTTAACTTGGAGTCAGTCATTCCATACCGTAAAGTCTTATCGGTCCGGTTGTACAGTTAAAGCAAAACAAGTTCTGTACACGGTTCGTGCTATATTTATAAACAATATATAACTCTGATTAAATTTAAAGGACATATCTTGTTAATCGCGTTTAAGGTGCGCGTAACGCAACATCGAAGCTGAAGCAATATAGTTAACCTCACCCATCCTAACCTATAAAGTGATGAAACAAACCGGAATATTGTGATTCTAGCATACATAGTTATTTGTTTAGTAGTTTATGTCGTGAAAAGATCGGATTCTTAACTAAAGACTGTTTAAATCCGTTTTAATTCGTCGTTAATCACGAACTGTTAGCTTCTTGTGTTCTGTGTAGCGTGTTTATAGATTAGGATTGTTAATTGTGAACTTAATGCTAACATAAGTTCGTTCCATGGCAAATTACTAAGTTTTGTGAAGAAGAAACAATTTAGGTAAATAGAAAATGTGATATTATCGTTGGGCGTTTTATTTTTTATTTTATTGTGAAGTATTTTGAGGTTGTGTTGTGTTGCCGTTGGTCAAACTTGTGCATTCCATCGTCGGAAGCGTGAGACGTTCGCCGTCGTTGTCCTGTCTATAGTGTACAGCATCTGTGTCGATGATCTGGATAAATTATAGGCAAACAGTTTGTGGGCACCCTATTGATTTTGAGAGTGATACTAGATTGTTTGGTTAAAGCAATGACTCTCTCTAATAAAACAAGCACTCAATCTATTTCTATCGATTTGAAAATTCATCTTACACCTCATTAACCATCGGCGGCGTTCTTCTAAATATTTTCTTTTATAATCGAAATCGAATGTGTTAGACTGCAGTGCGTGGCAAACATATGTCCCCTAGGGTTACTCTGATTGTACCATTCACCGGGAACCCTGCCGTCCCTGACTGTACCCATTCGCTGCCATTCATCTTTGTACATTCTGTTACAAAATTTATACCCCTTGTGGCCGCCTGTTACGTCCCCTTGTTTTCTTCACCGCGGCCCCGAATCCATGTGTATCTACAACTTTATTTGACGTGCGCGAATTATTTTTTTGATTAATCGCGAAAATAACTCGCCGGAAGTTTTAATTGGCCCGCGCCAAACTTCCGGGGCACTTCCCCAAAATTGACGCGAAACCAATCAACATCTCCGAACAAGTTTTATTCGCTAAATGTCAAAACGCACCTAAAGTCTCCACCCTCTTCACTAAGTCCACACAGGACAGGCAAAGATAAATAACACAGCAAAAAGTTTCATTGGCATACGACATATGTATTTATTTACTAACAAACTCCTCCTAATCACTTTACTAAGTCTAAAGCAGATAAACATGCAACCACTTTGTCAAACACTCCTCGAAAAGTTTCATACACCCAATACTTCCACATCCACGAACACTAATTAATAAATTAATTAAAACGATATCTTTAGATCTTCTTAAATATTGCAAAAGTTATTAATTTACTATTTTGTATGCGCAGAATCTCCATGCTAAGTCACTTCATTATATAAGGTTTGTTCCAGCAACAGTTCATAACTAGTTCGAAACCGTCAAAAGTATGCAGTCATCAAAATTGTACATTTGATGGCGCTCATTACTTCGGCGTGCAACAGTTCCGAACTAGTCAAGAAATGCTGCTGGAACAAACCTATACACAAGTATCGAATCAACCTTGGAAACAAAAGTAGGAGAACTGTCAAAGTTGGAAATTTAAGTTATTCAAACAATTTATATTCTTTTTGCGTAGGCCATCTCCACTAACGGATATGTGTCGTCCAACAACCGAAATTAACGATTAAAAGCTTGTCCACTTAACGAACATTTTGAGGTTAATCAAATTTTTGACGTATATGCAAGTCACGACATACACGATTTACTTTTTCGTTGAAGATCCGATATACTTAGGGCCGGTCTTTCCACCTCTTGATAAACTGACAGATAACTACCATGAAGTCTGTTCGACTAAGGTACTAAATCAACATACTTCATATAGAGGTAACGCATTTAGTGATTTTTTATATCTATCCTTGTCGCACATTCCTCTCATCTAGGGATAAAAAACAGTTGGAAATATTATTTGAAGTGACGTTTGTCAAAGTTACTGTCAGTGGTTAAGAAAATTGAGCTTAAATATCGCATGACATTTAATGATTCCGCCCTTTTCGTAAAAGAAATATTCTGCATTTCTCAAAATGACAACTTTTTGATTGGTAAATAACTAACTAGACATAACCTAACACACTTTTAAATTGAAACCAGTGACATTGCGGTAAACAGAATTCCCTAAAACTGTTGTCTTCCTTATTGCACTTGCGACAATTATATTTGTTATTTTTGTTTCTCAATCCTCTCACGAGAGGAATGGGATTGCGTTACCTGTACGGAGTGTTGATTTAGTACCTTATGTTCGACAGTTCTGCACTTTTTACATTTATAACACCTTTACTCTACTTTTCTCACTCCTACTTATGTTATGTCATATACATCGCACTCTCTCAGGAGCGGTTGGTGCAAAAAGTGTAGAAAAGTGCAGTACAGGCCTATAGAAACCATTCATAAAAATGAAGTTATTCGTCAGATAACTTTAACGGAAAAATCAGCCCTTAGATATACAGTTTCAAAACATGCTTGTTTCCAAAACAAACCAAAAAAAAAGGATTAATGCCCGAATTCGTTTTAACCGTAACAATATGTCGTACCATGATTGTTTATTGTTTATAACAAAGGGATATTTTCTTTTATATTAACGAAAACGATTGATATACCCTTTATAAAACCCTTAGATATACAGTTTCAAAACATGCTTGTTTCCAAAACAAACCAAAAAAAAAGGATTAATGCCCGAATTCGTTTTAACCGTAACAATATGTCGTACCATGATTGTTTATTGTTTATAACAAAGGGATATTTTGTTTTATATTAACGAAAACGATTGATACGAAGCTAATTTGATTTCCAAGCATCGTTGTTTGGTGATTTGATTACATAATGGAACTGTTTATATTTTTGTTACGCCCCTAAACTATTTAATGGGTGGTTTATCTTATTTGAGTTGAGGAATTTGCTTGCCCGTATGAAAATAAGTGTCGCCTTCTAAAACGAGGAAAAATAGTAGATTAAATTACTTACTCGAGTTTTGCAGCTCGATTCGTAAGTAATCTGATTATATTCTTGCTCGTTTTAGAAGTAGTAGGTAGATGATTGATTTATTTCCATACGATTTCGTCATTGATATATTAAATCTGAAATGGAATCCAGAAATAGAATTAAAATAGAATTTGCTAATTTTATTCTTGTACCTACAAACCAAATTACTTTTTTGAATTCAAATAATAAAACGGATCTCTTATTTACTCTAGGAAGAATTTTAGGAGCCTCCTCAATTTTTTTCTTTTCCGTCAAATATTAGGAGATTAATTAAAAAAAAAATTGGAAATATCGTTAAACAAAATCCCGTTCAGAGTAAATATTGATTTGTTTGCTCAATATTACGTGTGTCATCACGGGGCTTTAGTTTTTTATTTCCACCTCGATCCAAACTCGCTCGTGTTATTTTTTTTTTTGTTATTATTTTCTCACGGTGTAAGGATCGGTTTTAATCGAACTCGCTGCTTCATAAGATAATCTTCGAAAAACTAAATTGCAGAGATCGAGGAACTCTTATTAGCCCGATCAGATTCTAATAAACGGGTGTCCGCTTTCTGTTTGTGCTGTCACTTGGAAATCTCTGCCCATTCAAGCCGAATTATTGAGGCTGTAATTGCGCAATTTCCTTGATTAGCCGCCTTGGACAAATAAAACGGAAACAAAACACTACGAAACGCAAAATTACGTATAAATCACGTGGGCGTCACAAGTGGATTGGGAAGAAAAGGACGGACGTTTGATGAAATTTTTTTCTACCGCGCAGTGTATACTTGTATAGTGTAGTCAAATTAACAACGTGTTTTGAAGCAAACTCCGCGTTATTCATTCACTTATTAATAGTAACAGGTTACATAGTGATAAATATTTAATCTTTTCATATTTGTAAAACGCGTTAGCTTTTACTCAATGACTCAAATATCGCAAGCAGGTTCCCATTACTGATTATTTATCATCACCGATAAGAATTTATTTCCATTTAGCTTTCAGAAATGATTTTTTTAGTCTGGGCTAAATGATGCTAGGGTTCTATTTTATAAACACTTACGATCCCTGTAGATGGCGTGCGTAATAGAATCTACATATTTCTAAAACCAAACAGCGTTACATCCGCTAAATTATTTATAATTCTCACATACTCTCGTACCGATCAAAGAGTGATGGAATGTTATGCGTATGATAATATGCGTGTGAATGTTAATTTCTTGGTCTGTCTATTCCATTTTTTTTTCAATCGGGCGAGAACGGGGCGCAAACCTTGGTGGTTGTTTTGTTTCATTGGCTTATTGACCTTTAATCGCCGAATTATCATCACAATGGCTCTAACCGTGCCAATCCATTTCGCCTAATTACAATCTCATTACTGTCAGGGGTGGTGTTCTGATAATTGCGAGCCACACAGAAGTCGTAACCCAAATAAATCGCCACTGGGTTTTACATTTAATTAAAATCACAATTTCCATCATTTCGAAAAGATTCAAATTGTGTGTGAAATAGAAAAATTTACAAAAGGCATATTCGATTCTAATTTACTTCTATTCTACATCGTGATGAACTTACAATAAATATTTGGGCTGCACGTGTGGTTTGGGAGATAGAACACGTTCTACTTTTTCAGATCGTTTTTGATACAATTTAATTTACTGCATACTTTAAATTGTTCAAGAAATTGAACCAAATCTTGTACAATTAATTAAAGCTGGTTCTTGTCCGATGAAAATTGTATCACAAACTCTTTTAAACGGACACTAAATGGCGCATAAACACTTAACGTTTCGCAGTCATGTTTATATTTTTCACTTCTGACGAAGCTGTCGAACGACTGCGAAACGTTAAGTGTTTATGCGCCATTTAGTGTCCGTTTAAAAGAGTTTGTGATACAAATCTTGTACCTATACAAGAAGTAGGATATTGTATTGTACAAAATGAAAG
Organism: Dorcus parallelipipedus; assembly: GCA_958336345.1. Classification (NCBI taxonomy): domain Eukaryota; kingdom Metazoa; phylum Arthropoda; class Insecta; order Coleoptera; family Lucanidae; genus Dorcus; species Dorcus parallelipipedus. Next base: position 2,619,228 of record OY284479.1, on the reverse strand, counting down.
GATAGTTTGATAATATGATCACAGTGTATTTTTGTTCACATGTTCATAAAGTGTTTCAATTTCCATTCGCAGTAAGCACATAATGAGAGTATCAATAAAATGAATGAGTAATATTTTAGAGTGTAATGGTAATTTTAATTTCCCGGACGCAGAAAACCGCTTGTAAGGATAAGTGGAAATGGTGGCGCTTCCATATAAATGACCGGCCCTTTTTCGTTTGTATTTTATATGTTAAAAATTTGTCGTCCTATAAGGGGGCTAATGACTTATATTTATAACACGAATCATGTGAAATATTTTATAGGTTGCGAAGAGATAAATTCTCGAAAACCACATGCGGCTTAGGTCACGTAACTATTTATTTGTGCACTGTGATCATGCCTTTATATTGCGCGAAGAATTTTCCAATTGTATTTTTATCTTTGTGCTTTTATGACAAAGGAACTTTAACACAGAAATTTCGAGGTAGTAGAATTTTGTCGAAGGTCAAGCTCTTCGGTTTCTTCTTCAAAATAACCTGTTAGAACAAGTTCAGAATACCCTCTGCAATTTCTGCATTTTATACATACTTGGTGACTCATCGTATGCGCAAGAATTCCGACTTTATTCACGGAGAGAAAGAGCTTTATAAATTATTTCGTCGACTTATGTACATATATAATCGATTTTACATTCTGAGTAATACATGTGTGTGTGTTTTTAGTATACGTAACACTTCTTTTATATTCAGATATTTATTTTTCTGTGCCTTTAATCTTATACAAGCCCCCTCCTCTTTACGTACTTGCACATAAAGGAAAAGAAACCTTACTTCAGAGCAAAGAGAAAAAAATTACAAACGTTTTGTGATTGGGATATTTTTAATCGCACTTTCTGTTTCGTTCCGTTTCTTCGCTTTCGGCGCAAATAAACAAAGAAATATTTTCCGTATTTTACAGTACATTTGTGATTCAACGCCCCAACAAGTCAATTATAACATTTAAATTACGATTTTAATAAATTATCGCGCCAGTCCTGATTCCATTCTCGTATTTTCACACTTCACTTTCCTCGACGCTTTTAACACAAAGTTTTATTTTACCTCTCAGATTACTAAATTGGATTTATATTTCTTTTTCTTTTTTTTTTGTAATTAATTTACAATTGCCCATTGTTCACAGAAAAACAAAATGGCAAAAATGTTCTTTCTGTTTTCTGTTTGAGTGTGCCATTGAATTTGTCTTCATCTCCTCTTCTTCACATTGTCATTTTATAACAGTTGGCTCGTGAAATCCAATCCAACATTATTGTCATCAGTCATCACCCTGTATTTGCAGATTTTAAGACGTCAATGAAACAAGTCGTTTTGAAAATGATTTCACCCAAATGACTTTTAGTTTGGTAAGAATAAGAAAGGGGGGTAGTGGGGGTGACGTAATAGTGTAAACAAGACGGCGTAAAAGTTGAGTATTGAGAAAATAAAACACACATGCGACCACTGCCTGCATTTACACTTTAACGATCTAATTCAAGCAGACGTTTTAAATTGTGTTTGGTTTCCTGTATTTACGCGAACGCGAATATTATAACTGTCGACCTTGCAGGATGCTATCTATATCCTATTGCATGTCAATCTGGCATCTCTGCTTTAATACGGAAGCATCCGCAATGAACAATTAATACTTACATGCTGCATACATACTGGCTGTAATAAATTACCTCGTTTTGACCTAAATCCACCAACCTCCTGCTGGCAGAAACTAAAATCACGAAATTACTCTTAAGCTTCGGTACTAATTGGATCCTTAGGTTTCAAATGAATCTCTTGATTTGTTGTAATTTCACGTCTTTAGTATCAAGCAACTTTATATAATACCATTTCATTTTACCTACCCATTTCCATTCTTTGTCAATATTGAATTTTTTTATGTCTTTTATTATCCAAGGTCTGATGTGATAAATGCACTTTGAAAAGATTTAAGTATTCAGTCGTCAAATTTGTTATCTGTTTATGAGTAGGTAGTAAAACGTCACACCTCAACAGATGATCGCGAATTGATTCATGAGATGTAAAGTAGCTGCGGTTACGAAATCAACTGATCAGCGTGTCCTTGTTTAAAAATAAAGAAAAAACTGGCGCCGCATTAGTTATTAGCAGTTGACTGGATCATTACGGAGCACATTTTTGCAACTTTCGCAGAAAAAATTAATAACACATTACAATAAAAAAAAAGAATTCCTGCAACCCGATGACTTTGCCGCTGGCCAAGTGACGTATATTTGGTGACCTCATGACGCGCTTGGTTGCTGATAAAGCCAAAATTAGTTTCTTTTGATAACAAGCTTTGTTAGTTGATGATTTTATATGCACTCATACATCAGTGTTATTATTTTTGTTTTGACTAACTCTCCTCTTCCATTGATTATTATCATTGACGACGTTCTTGTTGAATTGTTATTACAGTTCCCCAATAACTCTGTCAGTATCAGTTGTATTAAATATGCGCATGAAGATAAACGTTTCCATTTCTGAAATTCAGAAACATTTTATTTATCTTGCCCGGGTATCTATCACGTATAAATAAAACTATTTTGATTACTCTGCCGTATCGGCTCGGTTATCTTGAACGAGTGTTCATACATTACCGCAGAGCAATCAATAAGGAATAAATAATATTCCGGCCAATAACATTTTTCATGTTGGAAACGGCGAGATTAAATGCAAAAGAAACGTAAAAATAGCCTAACATGGAATTCCTCTCGTTCAAAAAGCTCAGTGCAAAGACGAGAACCGGAGATTGAGTATCGCAAAGGCTGATGAAGGACGTTGGAAGATTGTAAAATGTGCTAAATCATAATTTATGCAGCCGAAGATCCTTTCGATAGATACAAAAGGTCAGACTCCATAATATACGTTTCACTGTACATATAAAACAATCACATTAAATTCATGAAACGTAATTGTGTGCCAATTAAACATTTAAAGTCACTTTTTATTAGATAATCAATCAATCATGAAACTGTATATTTTAAGAATTCAAACGAAACATGAATTCCAATTAAGTTGCTTTTCACTTCAACTTCAATTTGATCTTCCACAATATTCATCGTTTAGTTAGACTAATATAACGAATATCCACTTAAAAAAAAAAAATCAGCAAGTAGGTTTTGATTTTTTAACGAAAGAATATAGAAGGAAAATGGGAGATTCCCTAAACCGTTTGAATGAATGACACTTGTCCAACAGCGCTTGACATACCTAATGCTACTTGATATTTAGTATGTTATGAATCAAATGAATTGATTGAATCAAATTTGTCCACGTTGACTTCTTCTTCTTCTGCCGACGCGACGTTTCGTTCTCCATTGCAGAAGAACTTCCTCTTTGAGGTAGTAGAAGAAGTCAACGTGATGTGGTTCCAATCGGAAGCCAATTCAAACAGAGGTTTATGACATTGGTATCGAGGTGCCCAAATTGATTTGGTCCTTTACGCGTCGTCAATTTGCTCTTTCATATAAAATATATATTTGCGTCTTGTTAAATCCAAATGTGCTTGTCTTTCTGGAATTAGAAAATAATAATAAATAATTTTCCGTTTGTTTCAGTATGTTATGAATGACCTAATTAGTTGAAGCTCTTGATTGAATCAAATTTCTATAAATTGTTCACGTTGACTTCTTCTTCTTCTGCCGACGCGACGTTTCGTTCTCCATTGCAGAAGAACTTCCTCTTTGAGGTAGTAGAAGAAGTCAACGTGATGTGGTTCCAACCAGGTTTATGACATTGGCATCGAGGTGCCCAAATTGATTTGGTCCTTTACGCGTCAATTTGCTCTTTCATATAAAATATATATTTGCGTCTTGTTAAATCCAAATGTGCTTGTCTTTCTGGAATTAGAAAATAATAATCATAAATAATTTTCCGTTTGTTTCAGTATGTTATGAATGACCTAATTAGTTGAAGCTCTTGATTGAATCAAATTTCTATAAATTGTTCACGTTGACTTCTTCTTCTTCTGCCGACGCGACGTTTCGTTCTCCATTGCAGAAGAACTTCCTCTTTGAGGTAGTAGAAGGAGTCAACGTGATGTGGTTCCAACCGGAAACCAATTCAAACAGACGTTTATGACATTGGCATCGAGGTGCCCAAATTGATTTGGTCCTTTACGCGTCAATTTGCTCTTGCGTATAAAATATACATTTGCGTCTTGTTAAATCCAAATGTGCTTGTCTTCCTGGAATTAGAAAATAATAATAAATAATTTTCTGTTTGTTCCAGTATGTTATGAATGACCTAATTAGTTGACGCTCTTGATTGAATCAAATTTCTAAATAAATTGTTCACGTTGACTTCTTCTTCTTCTTCTGCCGACGCGACGTTTCGTTCTCCATTGCAGAAGAACTTCCTCTTTGAGGTAGTAGAAGAAGTCAACGTGATGTGGTTCCAACTGGAAGCCAATTCAAACTGAGGTTTATGACATTGGTATCGAGGTGCCCAAATTGATTAGGTCCTTTACGCGTCAGTTTGCTCTTTCATATAAAATATATATTTGCGTCTTGTTAAATCCAAATGTGCTTGTCTTCCTGGAATTAGAAAATAATAATAAATAATTTTCTGTTTGTTCCAGTATGTTATGAATGACCTAATTAGTTGAAGCACTTGATTGAATCAAATTTCTATAAATTGTTCACGTTGACTTCTTCTTCTTCTGCCGACGCGACGTTTCGTTCTCCATTGCAGAAGAACTTCCTCTTTGAGGTAGTAGAAGAAGTCAACGTGATGTGGTTCCAACCAGGTTTATGACATTGGCATCGAGGTGCCCAAATTGATTTGGTCCTTTACGCGTCAATTTGCTCTTTCATATAAAATATATATTTGCGTCTTGTTAAATCCAAATGTGCTTGTCTTTCTGGAATTAGAAAATAATAACAAATAATTTTCTGTTTGTTTCAGTATGTTATGAATGACCTAATTAGTTGAAGCTCTTGATTGAATCAAACTTCTAAATTGTTCACGTTGACTTCTTCTTCTTCTGCCGACGCGACGTTTCGTTCTCTATTGCAGAAGAACTTCCTCTTTGAGGTAGTAGAAGAAGTCAACGTGATGTGGTTCCAACCGGAAGCCAATTCAAACAGAGGTTTATGACATTGGCATCGAGGTGCCCAAATTGATTAGGTCCTTTACGCGTCAATTTGCTCTTTCGTATAAAATATATATTTGCGTCTTGTTAAATCCAAATGTGCTTGTCTTCCTGGAATTAGAAAATAATAATAAATAATTTTCTGTTTGTTTCAGTATGTTATGAATGACCTAATTAGTTGAAGCTCTTGATTGAATCAAATTTCTAAATTGTTCACGTTGACTTCTTCTTCTTCTTCTGCCGACGCGACGTTTCGTTCTCCATTGCAGAAGAACTTCCTCTTTGAGGTAGTAGAAGGAGTCAACGTGATGTGGTTCCAACTGGAAGCCAATTCAAACAGAGGTTTATAACATTGGTATCGAGGTGTCCTTTACGCGTCAATTTGCTCTTTCATATAAAATATATATTTGCGTCTTATTAAATCCAAATGTGCTTGTCTTCCTGGAATTAGAAAATAATAATAAATAATTTTCTGTTTGTTTCAGGACTCATGACGTGAAGTTTTAAACCTGCCGCTCCCGCCATGAAGCGGCTTGTGAAGCATCTGCTATTGGTGCTGGCCGTGGCCGCCGCCGCCGATGCCGCTTCTAGTGATATCGTACGCTCATTTAACGAAACAAATTTAGAAGTCGGAAGGTTTAACCATTTGGTAGTGGACAAAAATACCGGCCGAGTTTACATCGGCGCAGTAAACCGTCTCTATCAGCTATCACCGGACCTGGACTTAGTGATCGAAGCGAAAACCGGACCATACGAAGACGCCGATGACTGTTCGGTTCTGGAGTGCAATTCCGAGAAGAAGAAGCTCACCAACAACGTGAATAAGGCTTTGGTCATTGATTACACGACGACCCGTTTGATTTCATGCGGAAGCTTGTTTCAAGGTATTTGCTCTGTGAGAAATTTGCACAATATATCAGATGCGGCCAGGGAAGTTCGAGAGGCCGTGGTGGCCAACGACGCCACGGCATCAACTGTTGCTTTCATCGCTCCAGGACCGCCTAATCCACCGGTCTCTCAAGTCATGTATGTCGGAGTGACTTTCTCTGGAAAGTCACTGTATCGCTCTGAGGTTCCCGCAGTGAGCAGTCGATCTTTGGATAAAGACAAGATGTTTACGATCGCCCAAACGGCGGTTACCACAGGAACGAGGATGTTCGTGAATTCGTTGGCCAGGGAGCGCTATCTGATCAATTACGTGTACGGGTTCAGTTCCGAAGGGTTCAGTTACTTTTTGACCACGCAAATGAAGCACACGGGATCTAACAATCAGTACATCAGCAAGCTGGTGAGGGTATGTCACGATGATGAGAATTATTACTCGTACACGGAGATTCCTATGGACTGTATCAGCGAAGCCCAAGGGCGCACTTACAACTTGGTGCAGGCGGCCTATGTGGGAAAGGCGGGTTCTGACTTGGCAGGGGACTTGGGGATAACGGCACAAGACGATGTACTGTTTGCGGTGTTCAGTGAAAGTGATTTGGCACATGCCAATAAACCTACTGACTCGTCTGCTCTGTGTGTGTACTCCTTGAAGGCCATTCGTCGGAAGTTCATGCAGAACATCAAGAACTGCTTCGGCGGTAACGGAGAACGTGGGCTAGATTTTATCTCGCCCAGCCACCGGTGCGTGCTTACGGTAAGTATACATCTGCGCACCCCCATGGCGGCGAGGCGGCACTGCCGCTGCCGGTATTGATCGCAACTGCCGGGACCTCGCTATGCCAGCCCCTGACTGACGTCTCGCGCCAAATTCCTCACGTGCATTCCACATTTAACAGATATCATTTACCGAGAGGTTATATACGCCTTCGCCATTCTCCACCACCTTGTTCTCCCTTTTTTCCCGCAACGGCGTGTTTGATTTGTCCGGTTTTCTTGCGGGGCACAGCACGTTAGCATATCGCGCAGCTGGAGGCAGAACCTTCTTGCGCTATCACACTAGTCTAAAAATAGACTTATGAGTGGTCCGCGTAGTTGCATAAAGAGGATACTCTGTTTATCTTAGGCCGTGCACTGCTGGGAAGTACACACGATAAACAAGACAGAGACCGAGCGACTGCTAATAATATAAAGCGCGGAGCGTTACGACCGGCGCAATGAATCATTCGTAGGCTAATTTCCACCTTTCAATAAATAACACGCTAATTTCCGAATTAAAGGGCTTTTCTTAGGCTGACGTTAACAGATAAGGGCCCCGGGTACGTTCCAGACTTTAGATATTAGCAAGTTCGCGCACAATAATGGAAAACTAAAACAAACTTATCTAACAATAAGCTTCCGAAGTCAAACATGGCCATTTCCAAACCGGTTGCTTGCATGAGCTTGAAGGCGTCGAGGCGGAATGGGCAATTCTTGATCCGGAGCCGCACCGGAATTTGCCCCCGGCCTGATAACACGACCTCATTTACGCCACCAACTCAACGAGAGTATGCTGGGCCGTTCTCTACACGGCGGCTACCAATGACCGACCTTGTTACGAATGTTACACGATCTCACCATATGTTCCAATCAAAATAACTTTAATTAGCAATTCGTTCTTTCACTACTTCGATCCACACGTATCTCAATTTAACCTTATTTTTTTTTTGCCCTCGACCATTTCACTATCTACCAATTAGAAACATCTTTGGACAATAAAAAAGGGATCAGGTAAAAAAAGAACTTTGATTCTAATTCCGTTCTTTTACGAACAGTTTGATACTAAATTGTATCTGATTAGTTTCGTTTATTGCAGTATAAGTATGTCTGGTGTGGAGTGTCGGTTATTATTTAATTGGGTCGATGTAATGTACGTGGTTATTTTGTTGGGGCATTGCAAATTGACAGCGCGAATCTAATAATATAAAGGATCCGGTTTTTGTAGAACTCTAACGGAAACAATATTTTTAGCAGCTGTGAAATAAATTAGAAAGCTTTCAAGACTGATAACGTACAGTTTGTATTAGACAGATATAGATATTTAGATAGTCAGTATAGATAAAGAACTCTATTTGCATTTTAAACGTTCTCTCACTAGACTGAGTGCTCGGAAGATGCACCTCCTCTCTCTGCATTTCATTAATGCTCACGACTCTATTCAAAAACTTCAACGGAAACTTCGTTAGTGTGCCATTTTCAACGATACTGTGTAAACAACCGGTTCCTTCGTAATCTAATTCAATCTTTCTGCCCCATCATCGACGTCATATTTTTTAGCTGCCATCTTGGTTGGCATTTGACCAAAATTTAATAATCCGAGCGCACCCTTAAACACAATTGACATCTTCGCTGCTATTAGACATTTTGTCATTTTCATTCTTCCCAGAGGATTAATAAAGTCGAAGGCCCCCCGTACACAGACGACAATAAAATTACAGAGATTTACCCAATCATCGGGGAAATTACCTTCGTAAACAACCACAACGGAAAACTAATTTACTAATATTATCGCATCAGCATCAATAAGATATACTTCTTGCAACGATGGTGGAATCGATAAAGCTTTTAGAAAGGAGCACCAAAACTCATCATCAATGATGAGAAAGTAGAGGAAAATGTTTAAGTTACAAGTTAAAAGTAAGTCAAATTTTTCAGTTCAGTGAAATTTATTCGAGTCTTTCAACAATGAAAAATGATGGTAATAAATAAGGTTCGCACGTAATTTTCTCCATTACGTCAGTGTTCACGTGCGCTATTTACTTTGAATTATATACACACGCGGAACTGACGGATGACACCGTGGTTCCGGTTTAAGCAGCCTTGAACTATATATAAATTTTTTTTAATAATCAGGTGTGGCAACCTAGCACACAGCTGTTCCGCGTTTATGCAAATAAATTCGCGCGCTCGAGGAAAATTTCTCGAGCGCAAGGGTCATCCACTGCGAAGACAACAATAGGGTCACTATTCTGACGTCTGCCGCATTCAAATCTTGCTTGCAGCTTGCTTAAAGAGGTCGCAAATTTGTTAAGTATGAAAGCGTATGTACCGCAGAACTTTGAACAATGGTACCAGATCCTCACTCGTGATTTATTACGCTCCCTTTTTGGCATTCAAAAATCTCCTGTCGTATTTAATTCTTGATTTGTTAGCTATTGATCCACAGATGTTTTTATTGTTTGTTGCTTTCTGTAATTTAATCGAAGCAGTTGAACATTAATCAATGTAGTGAATTCAGATCTAAACCAAGTCTGGCGAAGACTGCCAGGAAGAACGGTAGTGGTCTGTCAGCGCACCGCTTGGAATTGATGTACCACTGACATTAATTAAATCGTGTTCTGTACATGTACACACGTGCAAACGACTTCGAGAAACACACATAATAAGCATGTAAACACGATCGCTTCACATAATTACTCTTGATTTTGAACAATATTTGAAGTTAGCTCAGTAATAGGGTTAGACTAGTCGAATCTAAAACGTTAATGCCACACTACAAACGTCGTCGTGCGCCTCGTTATCTTCAATCTAACCTCATTCAAGTAACTTACTTTACCATTTCGTAGCTTTGTATAGCATCCAGCGCAATGCCAGTACAACCCTTCCTCCTCTTATTATTTCACACACCCTCAAGCACGGCATAATATCTTAAAATAAGCTTATTTCCAAACAGACGTAATCTCACTGTTAAATGTCATTAAATATTAATGCTGCCTGCGTCTTAAGGTTACATACATTACTGAGTAAGACGTATTTTCATATCTGGACTACCTAAGAGGGTCGTTAATTTAAACAGTGTTGAGACTCGTCTACTTAAAGATCATTGCTTGATTCCCTATCAATCTGAATAGTCTGGTGAAGTAAAAAGATTTTGTTTTACATTCACTGTTAAATGACACCAAAGTATTCTGACTGACCGAACACAAAAATGTCATGGTGGCCATGGGGTAAGAAGTATTTTGACATTTGGATTAGTTTTGAAGAGTATTAGGTTCTCTTGTTTGAATCAAAATATCAAGACATTTAGAGTTGTCACCAAAGCCTAGTTATTTGGACTTCTTCGGCTCGTAGGTGCGAGTTCGATCCCCTTCTGGAACGTGTATGCTCTCTGCGTAAGGGATTTCTGACGTGCACGTTTCCTTCCAACCGGATTTTCTACATTTCCCCAGTTTGCAAGGCGTACGCTAAAATCACAACAACTTCCAGCCATTTTCCATTAAACTTAATGAATTTGGAGCTCTGGAAATGGCTGTGGAAATAGTCTCGTAATTTTGCTGTTAAATACCACTAAGTATCAATACTTCATCCTGACTGATTGATTTCGGAGACAGCCATTTCTTGAAACTAAACTAAAATCTCCTGGCATTAAATAGCCGACGATTGATGTCATTCTGCTTTGTTTGTATGTCTTCGGCTTTTGACTTTGATCTTCACCATCCTCTTCTTGTTCATTTTTATAATGGTCTTCAACTTACCTACATAATCTTTTCTTCCATACGAAATTCGTTTCCTATTGGGAAATTGCCTTGCTTCTAATTCTGTTTGCGATTCTCAAAATTATTTCACAAACCTTTTTAATTCTTCTGCAGCAAACTCTGTTAAGTTGCACGCACTTGTCGTGGTTTTGATCTTCCTGTCGCTCGGTCGGATGTACTCATAGATCAATTTCACACTTTTATCCCATTTTATCACTTATCCTGCCTGGTCTTGGTCTTAGTTTCGATCTGGTCGGATGATGTAGGTCAATCCCGGCTGAGCCTTCAAAACTTAGGAATGTGTTTCAGATCATAAATATCGCCACAACTTCGCGGTAAAAAAGATTAATTTTATTTGACTTTATTATGTCCAAAATACATACATCATTCTGCTTTTTTTATCCGTAACAATCATGCATCTTTTTTTTGTGATACATGGCCAAGTTTCCTGCCAAAGTTTGAATTTTATTTCAAGCCCTATCATTTTGATTTTCGATGGTTTCATCCAGTTTTATTTTGTTAATTAGTTTTCACTTGGCCTTGAACTCTGAATGCATTTGTAGTATATTATCATATCAGGAGTGTTTAAAAGCTCCCTTTATTGTTTGAAGGGCGTTGAAATTGTGAAAGCTTCAATTTGAATCATTACGTTTCGTTTTTAATAATATAATGTAATAATTACGAATTCTTATATGAGATGAGCGATCATCAACATTTGCGGAAATCAATTTCAGTATCAACGAGCTTGAGAGTGTTAGCTCACTTTCGGAGATCAATACTGACATTGATCTTCTGCTTTCCCTTTATTCGTGGAACTGTTTTGCTCTTGAATTGCTGACGTAAATTCCCAGTAATACTCACCCCATTTGTTTCTGGGGTTGAATTTGTACGTTCGTTCTTTGAAGTACTCCTAAAAAAAAAGGAATCTCACGTATATTACGGGGAACTTATTAGAGAACGGTACTATTTCGGTTATTCAAACATGACATGTAAATTACGGTAAGAATTCGAATTGAGCCGACTTTTATCACGTTTCGGAAGCGACTTTTTATCGCTCGCTTATAAACCGTGGGAAGGTTTTAAGTACTGTTTGTTCTACTTGTGGAGGAGATATTGTTCCGTACTGTTTGATTTGTGTACTACATTATGTTGAGTCAAAGAGATAAACGCGTGAACTCTCGATAGTGTTCGGTTACTAGCGTGGGTTGTACTTTTTAATCACACACACACCATATATGCAAAAGCTCCTTCAGAATTCCTCTTTGAACTCCTAACAGGATGTGTGTGTAGTACCTAACAGTAAATCCAGCGATTTTTTAATGTAATCAAAATAGACTCGTCTAGATGAAAAACTTAAATTAAAGAGAAACTAAAACAATGGGGGTTAAAACGTGTCCTCTTGTGTAATGAAAGGCTTTCATTATTTAACGGTTATTTTTGTAAATGCGGTCTAAATTGTATTTGGATAACGAACACTTATTCTGCCTTTGTTATACTTGGAAATGAAACGAAAACTGAAAGTATGAAACCCGCGATAACGATGCAAAAACACTATGTATAGGTTTTCGTGTTTAATCGCCCCAAATTTTCGTTTATTTAAATAAGGCTCGTAATTAATTAATTGTGTATCACGTCGCGAGGATGCGTAAGCTAAAAATAGAATGAATATTAATTATTCACCCTGTTACGTTAAATTTAAGGGGTGTCAAATTTAAATACGCCCGCCTAATTTTTATTTTTATTTTCGTTACCTCCTTGAACAATTCACACACACACACACACACACACATGACATGAAGTGAAACGAAAAAAGGCAGTTAACTTTCGGTAATTTAGGCAAAAACAATTTGCGCCCAAAAATTTTGACAACACTTCAATTTCTCTCTCTCCAAACTTCGCGAACGTATATTTTTTTCATCGCCCTTAACGAGGGTTTATTTAATTAGCAGATTTTACTCTTTCGCTTTGGCGGAATAAATTCGCAGGAATTTTCGCGCATAAAATATTCAAACATTTGAATATTTCTAAAGTTTCCAAATTTCATTGCGTCGAATTCTCCAAATGCCTCCTCCTCCCTCCTCCGCATCATTTGGTAGAGAAAAAAAATGAGTTTGTTTATTTTCTCAAAAAAAAAAAGTTATCGTTTCGTATCCATGTACCTACACGAAAATAAACGACGCAAAATATTTGTTTCGAGTTAAAAAAAAGATTGCCGCTTGTTAGTATAAATATTGCAAGGGCGTAAAAATAATTTGAAAAATAAAACGAGGCAATGTAACGGGGGGGTGGTTGTTTGTCAGTCACATTTCTGTTGGTTTTCAAGTGAGTTTCAAAGCGATATGAAAAAGAAAGAGGCAGGCAGGTTTTAAAATGAAATGTCCAGGAAATTGGTAATTTTAGACGACGAATGTGGATTTGACCTTAAAAGTTGCATCCGTCTGTCACTCCTTAATTGCAACCTTGAATGTATAGGATTTCTTATGTTGCCCAAATTTTCGGTAGACAAAAATAAAGCAAAATAAAAAAGAAAGTATAGATGTTATCTATTAAAGGTACATAAAAATGTTTTTCTCATTAAATACTGTTAGTAAGCAAATAAAACTGGTAGATTCTATGTTTGGTCGAAATTATATTAATTCCGCTCGTTATTTTGTTTTGTTCATTCGTATTTGCCGTAATAATTAATTAAACTCTAACAGCATTTTGTTTTAATCAAATATCGCTTAATCACTGATGTTTGGCTACGAATGTTTAAACAAATGTTTACTTTACCATTCCCATCGCAACGCGAATTGTGAAATCGGCGGATTTTTATTTTGTGCAATAATTCGGCAACGCGAAGCGGTTTTAAAGAGAAAATCAACTAAATTACACGTCGGCATAGCTTTGTAGAGAAATGGCGGCTGACGTATTTGTTTAACGAATAAATTACCCGTCGCTCTTGTTTTCTCATTGTTCGAAATTGGGTAAACGAAGGCAAGAATGCGTTTAACGTGTTAAACAAGCGACGTTTTTCTTTGATAAACACAATTGCATGTTGTGACTGGCCTTCCTCCTGCCTGTGGTTCGGCCGAGCCGATGATTTCACTCGATGATTAATAAGCAATAAAAAGAAAAATGGTCAAGTGGAAAAACATACGCGAGTTATTTTTGAATAACAACGTAAACACTTCTAGACTAATTCAGATTGCTTAAATTATCGATGGGGCGCAGGTTGTTCGATTCGAAAACCTATTTCAACTCCTCCTTATTAGGAGGTCCTAACAAATTTCCGCGAAAAAATTATTGACATCACGAAAGCATTGACGTAATAAATCCGGATCATAAAGTGAAGCTTTTCAAACCACAAAGCCCAGGGTTTTTTTTGTATACAAAGTCCTTTCTACTTTATGATTTTGTTAATTTTTTTTTTTTGACATCCGTGACAATGATGATTTTATTTCAAGATAATTAGAATTGTGAAACAAATTGGGGTACGAGTAAATGGTGCTTCTCTTCATCATAATTTAAAATTTGATGTTAGAAACCTGATGAAGATTTAACAGCCGAAACCGGTAGGTACAGGCAAAAGTTAGTAAGTATTACATTATACCTAATCGGGGCTTTTTCTCTGTTCCGTATCTTCCTCAAACATTCTCGTAATTCTCTGTTTTAAATTGTCTCTCTTTGCCTTTATTCTTTTATCTCTATCTAATCTACTTTTTTCTGTTTTCTTTTTCCTCAATTTTTTTATATCTCTTTGTTAATCTGTTATTGTCTGTTTCTGTCTAGTTTTATCCCTTCTAGTTTCTCTGTTTCTCGCTTTTACTTGATGCTGTTGTCCTTTTTCTGTGCTTTTATCTTCCCCGTTATTCTCTATTATCTTTTGTCTTCTTCTTTCTCTCTTCAAACATTTTCGTATATTCATTCTATTTTTAAGTGCCTTCTTTTCCATTCTCTCAGTTTCTGCCTGGTCTCAATCTATTTCTTTTTTCTGTATTTCTTTGTTTAGTGACCATTGCTCTGCGATTTTATTTTGTTTTTTTCTTTTCGGTCTTTTAATCTTTGGTTGCCTTTTTCTGTCGACCTATGCATACCCCTTAGTTTCTCGCCATCTCACTTTCGCTTTTCTCGAAACATCTTGATACTTTTGTCCTCTTTCTATGCTTTTATCCTCCACTATTACTTTATGTCTCCTCCTGTTTCTTTCTCTTTGCAAACATTTTCGTGCATTCATTCCGCTTTTAAGAGTCTTTTTTCCACTCTCTATCAGTTTCCGCTTTGATTTTCTTTCGTCTCATTGTTCAATCACTGCATCCGGTTTCTCTCTTTCTCTGTTTCTTGTTATCTGCTACCACAAAACACGTGGCAAACAGGGGCAGGTTTGCGCTGTTTTTCACCAGCTGTTGCCCCAGGTAGCTCAATGAAAAGAGCGCGTGGCTTAGAAGGTGTTATAAAGGCGCCAGAGTGAACAAATACAAAGCTCAAGAAGTTTATATGGAATGTATAACACATTCGCAAAAGTTTTGCAATAAATCCAGGAGACTTTGAGTTACTCACTTGTACACTGAAAGTATGAGCACTAATACACAACAAGTAGGTAGGTAATAATAAATATCTGCTTTAATTAAACAAAGAAAGAAAGTCGCAATAAAATTTACATTACGTCAAACAAGCTCAGCATGTGCAACTCAAGGTCGCCGGATACACTATGACTAAAGCAAGTCAAAAATAATGCAGCCAAGTGTACAATTTAATCTAATCACTCTATTTGACACTTTAAGGCGTAAGTCATCTTTTAATATAAACAAAACAACAGTACGTCGGTTAATTAAACGCAAGATTAGTCAAAATTTGCTCTTTGATAAAATGCAGCGTGTCGAAGCAGTTAATTAATAAACGAATGCGGTACAAACTCACGGCATCCAAAATATGCCCTGCAAGTCGAAGGACACTTGTAATTTTCCAACGTATTTCTGAGACGTTGATTGGGAGCACACTCAAAGAAGTGCGTCAGCGCCTTCCTCCGGTCGGACACGCAACTGCTTTCAAGTAGATCGATTTATTTAACCGAGGGCCAAAAGGCTATTCCACAAGTGAATGTAGTAGGGAAAATTGTACACAAAAACGTACACCAAAATCTTGAATTAAAAGAAACACGCAAAGATGGCGTGAAACCTTTGGCCTAGAATTACCTGAATTTCAATACAATCCAGACTTGGCAGGATAGTAAGAAATATCCAAAATAGTAGTAGGGAAAATTGTACACAAAAACGTACACCAAAAGCTTGAATTAAAAGAAACACGCAATTAGTAAACAAGATGGCGTGAAACCTTTGGCCTAGAATTACCTGAATTTCAATACAATCCAGACTTGGCAGGATAGTAAGAAATATCCAAAATAGTAGTAGGGAAAATTGTACACAAAAACGTACACCAAAAGCTTGAATTAAAAGAAACACGCAATTAGTAAACAAGATGGCGTGAAACCTTTGGCCTAGAATTACCTGAATTTCAATAGAATCCAGACTTGGCAGGATAGTAAGAAATATCCAAAATTCGTCCCGTGGTGCTCCAGGATACATCGACAATGTCGAAGATGAGTTCTTCTAAATTTACTTAGCAAAAACGCTGATAAATTGGAACACACGACACAGCATCACCAACGTTGAACGAGTAAGTGACGCCTTGAAAGAAAACGAAACCGGTTGACGCGGAGTAATCGCAGGTGAAGTCAGCCCCGACCAATAGAAATCGTTATGGGTTAATTTCGACGATCAATAATTTTGAGCCTGTGCCGCGGAGATTTGAAACCATAACACATCTCCCTTTCATTTTTTGTGCTTTTATCTTTTCCACTTT
Source organism: Dorcus parallelipipedus (assembly GCA_958336345.1). Taxonomy (NCBI): domain Eukaryota; kingdom Metazoa; phylum Arthropoda; class Insecta; order Coleoptera; family Lucanidae; genus Dorcus; species Dorcus parallelipipedus. Next base: position 2,602,868 of record OY284479.1, on the reverse strand, counting down.
CTCTATATTGCTCTTTATCTTCCTCTGTTTCTTTTTCTCTTCTCCTCGACATTCGTGTCTCCTATTCTTTTGTCTTACTCTATTCCGTTCTCGCCTCAAACATTTGCATCTGTCTTTTTCCGTTTTTTTCTTTCTTGAGTAATTTTTTTTTATGGAATGGAATTTCTTCAATGAAATTAAAATCTTCAACGACGAAGATTCTTGAAGATTCTTGCGATTACGTTTCCTGAGCTAATCAAGCGACTATGTCTCAACGCCTATGACCTTACGGCAGTAATAAAAAATATGTAATTTATTCCTTTGATATTTAAAATTCATTTAGAACTCTGATTGAAGAAAATTGAAAATGGTGAGTGGTGGTGGAATAACTATAGTTTTGTTTGTTGTAGTATGGTTGGGAACTCGTTTGAAATTCTGTACGAAAAGAAATAAAAATATGTGGTGTGCGTTTCTGTCAGTAGAATAATATAAGTTGAAGTTGTGTTTGTTTTAATACAGTAGTTTTGAAGATAAGTCGACTTGTCACCCTGTTGTGGCCGCGCCATTATAAAAAGGAACACACGTAGGAAAGTAGTTTTTTATCATAAGATAAGGGAGTCTCGGGATGTTTGAATGACGACGTCTGGATATATATCTTCGGTGGCGGGCTTATTTACAGTTTTAAATATGTATGACCGTTGGTTTCAGTTTTCGCGTCCGGTTTAAGCGTTCACCAGACACGTTTTGACCGGTCCTCCTCCTCGGCGCACATTCTTCCTCGCTTTTTCCAAATTGAACGCGATATGACTACGTTTTGTATATTTGATGAGGAATTTAAGTTTCATATTTTCGTTACACGGTTGAAAATATTTTCACGTTCGCCATTTTCTCATGTCAATGCGGAACTTGTTTCCATATTTATGCGAGCAAAGGCGCCCCGATATTTGTTTCATTTCCAGCTAAGTAAAAAGCCGGAGCAATATTGCTTTGCTCTTTTTTTTTTTTTAAACAAAACGGGGGAATATTTCATCGGCGCTCTGAGTTTTTAATGTACTAACGCCCTTTTAATTCGTTCGGAACTTTCTCGCGCAAAACAAGAAAAATATATCTACACCTGCGAGCTCTGTGATATTCGAAAGCAAATTGCTTTCTAATAGAAGTGAGCGACCGTTTATAATATAAGTTCCTTTTGAGGTGGATGGAAATTATAAAACTAACGTGAGTTGAAGCAAAAAAAAGCTTTTTCGGATATACGAGAGTCATTTGTCTACGGACCTGCACATTATCGCCCCATTTCAACCTGCCGGACCGGAAACAATACTCAATTGAGGGAGTCCGAGACTATTTTGCCAACTAGAACCAAAAATACAAAGCACGTCACTAATGCATCCATCGACTTTGTCAAACGCACGAGTTATCGTAAAACCGTTCTGTTGTTCAACAGCCACGTTTATAATTACGAACTCCCAACTAATGCACATTACTAAAACAACAGAGTAAAGCTGTTTCACGTAAACAAAGCAGAATTATTTAAGTAACTCACAATCGGTGATTTTTTTATTAGGGGTAATTTCTTCTAGAGAATGTTTCCATCCCCTTGCGTTTTGATTTAGTTAAATCAAGCTTCGTGCAGTCGGATTTATTCAGAACTCGTGAGTTTTTATGTGGGGTCGTCAAACGTATCCGAGCGTATCTTTATCATAGTGATTTCTTTGGGTGAAGGAGGTCGGGTCCAAAGTCGACGCCCGAGGCGAAATAAAATAATAACGCTTATTAATAAAACCGAATGGTCCGTTTTACCCCCACAAGCAAGTCCAAGTGTAAGCATCTGAAATTTCTCATCTCGAACGACGGTAATACAGTAATGGACTTCCCTTGTAGAAAGAAATTATCAAGTGACTCTTGATACCGCAATTCCTTTCCTAAATAAGATAAAGCTTTTTATAAATCTATTGTAGGAAAATTTTCTTTCGAGAATTACATCTGGACAAAACTTGAAAATACGATCTAAAAGAGAAGGGGCACTGTGATCCGCATTATTTACTATAATCGCTTTCAGAAAACAGAAGTAGTCCTTTCTTTGCTACGAAAATCCAATAAAAGATTGCGATAGCCCCGGCTCGAAATTACAGCTTCTATCCTTGCCTCGTATACAAACCTTCTAAACCCCTTCATTAATTAACTCGAATTTATTTAAAGATTATAGGTATACGAAACGTTCCTATTATAAAATAATAATAATAAAAGAACTGCATCGTCGTTTACGAGCAAGTACAGTTGATTTCGATTTAAATCCAATCGCCTACCGATGCGTTTTCTAAAATAAACATCTGCTTGTGTTACTTAATTTCACCTCTTATAAGGAAAGACCACATTTTACAGCTTCATTTACACCGCGCTACTAATTGTTGCTACATCACTTCAGTACAACGTATTTACCAACCAATAACCAAGTATGTATTTCTGTAATTGATTGTTAAAACAACTCTATTCATGTTTCGCCCGTGGGGTGAATCATCCCAAAAAATTTGCCTCTAAAATCAATTAGAAACATACAAGGAGTATACACATATGTTTGCCAATAACAATAGCAACAGTTTGACAGTCGTGGTGTAATCTCCCCCCCCCCCCCCCCCGCCCTCTTTAATTAACGTCGAATAGGTCGAAATAATTAAAATAAATAAAATAAAATAAAATAAAAATAAAAATAAGTACCGAGTGACTTTTAATGATTGAGACTTATTTTATTAGATTGGCAACACTTTTCAATTTTTATGTTGGTGTGCTGGATTTTCAAATTCAAAATATAGATTTAGGTTAGTGCACTAGATTGTCAAACTCAAATAAATTCGTTTATTGTCGAATCAAGAAAACCAAATAAATAAGATATTTAATTATCACAATTTATTACCAAAATGGTTTTGAGCACAGAATAAAATACATTTTTAGTAATGGCTTATTTTCGAAGCGGAGTACAAAATGAAAATGGGCACATTCAGCAGACCCGAAAGTTGTGCAACTGTTGAACAAATTTCTGCTGAATGCGACCTCATGAGGTTGATGAGTTGGAGGGTTCGCCATTTTTTGTAGCGTAACTTCTCCGCTACCTGACTGGAACATGTTACGATGAGTGAACTTCATTCAGCAGAAATAAGTGTTCAGTCTCAACTGTTGGATCAGGAACTGTTACTGATATGTTCTGCTGAATCAGCCCAATAGTAATTGAATTTATTCACAGCAGCATGCCTATGACGATTTCATTGAAATATACCCTGAACAACAAATTGAGTTTAGTCTTTTTTCACAACACTGTTTTAGAATAGCCGTCCTCCATTTACAACAAACACGAATCGATTCAAATTCACTTAAAAATCATTGATTGCATTCCATTTAGTTATTCAGTTGGCGACCAGTGATAAGGAAGTGATTGAATTTCCCCTCCCGCACACCGTACTGATCAAGCTGGTTTTCTAAATCAGTTATCAGTTTCATGTGATTTCATATGTATTTTGAGGTTATGTTAATTTTAGTTCCAAAACATCATTCCTTTTATGAGTCTCTCTATTCACTTTAAAGTCAGTTCAGTTCAAAATCGGTTAATAAATGAACGTTCCTTGCAAACCGGTAATGTAGAAAAAGGAAAATTCACTGATCGCCCCACTATAATAACACTCGATATTGTACAAAATGTTAATGATACTGTATAACAGAATCCGCATGTTTCCTATACGAATCCACTCGGAAGATCTTGAAAAAACACCTTCATTTCCAATCATACAAATTTTCAGTGGTTCGACAACTTCACCCATTCGATTTTCTTCAATAAATTCAGTTTTGTCAGTGGTATAACAATAATCTGCTAAATAATAGTGACCAACAAGATACAACTTTCTTTGCTGATAAAGCCTGGTTTCATCTCTCTGGGTTTATCAATTCATAAAATTTCAGGACTTGGTCGGAACATAACCCTTTAATGTGATTGATGTAAAGGCACTACATCCACTTAAAATTGGTGTTTGGGTGGCAATGTCTTGGAGAATTATTGGACCAATATTCTTCGGGGAAACAACCCCTATAGATATCAGAGACTTATATTGGATACATTTATAAACCAGTTAGACGACACTGAATTAGCAAATGGCTACTTTCAACAAGATTCCGCCACTGCTCACACAGCACGAACCACAATAAATTATTTAGAGGAGTTTTTCCCAGGATGTTTAATCAGTGCTGGTTGGTGGCCTAATTGCTCTAATATTCAATTAAATCCGGACTCCTTACTTCCTTATTTCAATAATTTGGTATTCAGAATACGTATTAAACAATTTGGAAGAATTGCAGCAGGCAACTGCAAATATCGGACAACCTAAAACGTTAATAATGTCTTCAATAACATATCTCAAAGGATTCGGTACTGCTTACGCAAATGGGGCTTGATGATTTGCTCTAATATTCAATTAAATTTGAACTTCTTATTTCCTCATTTCAATAATGTGATGTTCAGAATACGTATTAAACAATTTGAATGAATTGTGCAGCTGGCAATTGAAGAGGCAATTGCAAATATCAGACAACCTAAAACGTTAATAATGTCTTCAATAACTTATCTCAAAGGATTCGGTGCTGCTTACGCAAAGGGGGCTAACATTTCCAGGTCTTGAATAATAATAATAATCTGTTAAACAGTTTTCATCATCAATGTAAACATCAACTCTAACCTATAGCTACGCATTCCCGCAAAATTAACGAACTTTCAAGTAATGCCAATTCCTCAGTGTTCCCAACATACTAATTTGCTTCAAACATTAAAAGTCACTCGGTATTAACGATCCTTGAACTTACGCGCCCAAGGGATTATCTCATTTTCTTTTATTGTTGTTGCGACTCTGAAAATTTTGATTTTTGTAAGAAGTCTACTAATTGGATTCGGATTCCGTAACTTTCCGTAATAATTGAACGAAAAAAGACACAAGCGTCCATCTTTTATATTGATTAAATAAGAATAAATTATTTATAAACGAGATTTGTTTTATTGCAAGCTAATTGGCCGTGCTCCGGATTCATCGAAGAAAAAAGAATTATCCGAGAGAGGGGAAAAAAAACAACGTACAGGAGGTTGAATAACGTCGGTGGAAAGAAGAAGGAAAGTCGGAGAAGCGAAACAATGAATTTCAATATTGAATAAGTTGGAACGAGCTCTGTAATTAAGAGGCCATTGTGCGGAGATAAGAAAAATGGCAAGAGTGAATAAAATTTGAAACATGAGAAGCCGATGCTAAAAGTAGAGCCCGTAGTACATTGTGTAAGTTGGAGATTATAAAACGGACAACGCGATTAAACTGTTTGAAGAATCTATTAAATCGTATTTTTGCAGCTGTCGCTCTGGGGTTACGAAATAAGGGTTATATTCGGAAGAAAATTGTAATTAATGAAAAATGTGAATTATTTCCGCGTTGGTTATAAGCTAGGGGAACCGCACAGCATCTACAGGTATCCAATTTTTTCCGTCACTACTTTCAGACATTCCATTCCTCATTCTCTTAACGCGAGCAGCCATAACTGAAATTTTCCCATTTCCACGGCGCATTTTCCTTATGGCGCATTTTCCTACTCGGCATCCATCGTTCTCACTTGCATTTGTCACTCGATCCAATCTGCCTTTAGTGAGGAGTATTTTATTCTGTGCTACTGCTGCCACCGCCGCCTGGCTTGCCAACCAACCGACTTTTATGTGTTACTGACACTCCTCAATCCTTTATTTTTTTTAATGCATGTAGGTGCCAAATAACTCGCTGTAAATGAATTGCCAAATAAACTTCTACTTAAAAAAAGTATATAATATGCATAAATATTAAAAGCTTTAAAAAAATATCCAATGATCATTAGGTCATCGAAATTGATCCTACACTGCTTCCCACGAGCTTGATATCGATATTTACAACCATTAAATAAAATGAAGTTAACAACATAGAGAGATCTGGGGAAATTACTAGGTTGGGTTTAGATGAATGTTCTATGCACGCACTAGGGATGTACATTAAAAAAAAAACACCGATGTTTTTTTCGATGTAATACATCGTAATGCTGCATCGATATTTTTCGATACATCGCAAAAAAACATCGATGTTTATCGATGCATCAATTTTTCAAAGGATGTTTTTAAAATAAATAAAAAAACAAACAATAATTATGATAAAAATAGGTTTTTATTTAAAAGTCCCAATGCTGTCTTTGTAAACTTTGTAAAAACAGAATTTTATTTAATATTTTTCCATTTAATCTGTTCCTTTGTTGAGTAAGAAGTTGGGCCGCTTTGGAAAAAAGTCTTTCTGAAGGTACTGAGCTACCTACCATTGTTAAATACTTAAAAGCTATCTTGTATAATTTAGGGAATTCATTCAATTTTCATTCAATCTACCAACTGGACTTCTCAGATATACAGAGAGTTCGTCAGAAACATTTTCTTCTGTTTTGTTAGACTTTCAATTACGATGGACTAATTTATGATGGTCGCTCCAGAGAGAGAAAGCTTCTTCTGTTTTGTCAGAGTGATCAGAATCTGATTCTGTAGATTCCTCACTTTGACAATTACTTTTCATTAAATCTTTGATTTTTGTTACTGCATTAGCACAGGCAATTGGATCTATAAAATGCATTTTTTTGAAACTGGCATCCAAAATAGTAGCAATGGCTAAAGGAGTCACTTGTTCAATAACACCCATTCTCTTTTTGATTTCATTTAAAACAAGTAATTGGACTTCTTTAGCTAAAGGGTCTTCAATTATAAGCGAGTTAATTTTTGAAAGCATGCAGTGAATTAAAGGAATGATCTTACTGCTTGTGCAGTATTTGTCACCTGAAATTTCCTTTGTTGCTGCTTCCAAAGGTCGAACTACCTGAATAACTGATGATGTTACAGATAGTTCTAATCCAGTCAACATAGGGGGTGCATTTTTAAAACGAAAAAGAATGTCATTAATGATGCTTCGTAATTCTAAAAATCTTTGCATCATATAGTAGGTACTGTTCCATCGGGTGGACACATCTTGAATTAGTTTTGTTTCAGCAGCTGTTGCTTTACCTAATTCATCGCTGGAGCTTTGTTTGAAAAAAGTTACGATTGCCTTTATTTTGGTTACTATATTTTGTAATGTAATGTGCTTTGAGCTACCAAATTTAAGGTGTGTGCATAACATGGAATATGTTTCTTTTTACCATATGCTAATTCAACAGCCTTGATCATGTTGGCTGCATTGTCTGTAACAATAGCCGACACTTTTTCACTATCTATTTTCCATTGCTGACAAGTATCCAGAAGCTTTTCCGCAATATACTCTGATGTATGGCGTTGATCTAACTCATAAACACCAAGAGTCATTGAATAAAATTGAATATCTATGCGGAAATGCACAGTTACACCTAGAAAACTTTTCATATTCATTCTATCAGACCAGATGTCTGTTGTCAAAGTTAAACTCTCAATAGTTGTTAATTTGTTTTTAAAAATTGATGAAAGTGCATCATACTTATCATCTACCCATCTTGTCAGAGTGGTTTTACTGGGAACTTTGTAATTGGGAACAGTAACTTTCAATAAATTGCGAAAACCTTCATTTTCGACAATTGAAAATGGTTGACTGTCTTTGCAAATCATATAAATTTATATATAAGTTATCTTCTTAGTTACATGTTTTTTAGATTTTACTGCAATTCCATCTACAAAGTGGTTCACTTTAATGTGTTTTTGAAAGTTAGAAATAATCCAACGTTGTTTGAAAACCGAGCCTCGAATTTTCATTTTATGTGCATTGTACATTTTTTTACAAACAGGACAAACAATTTCAGCTTTATAAGTAAATCCTTATTTTCATTTGTATTTTCATCGACCTTTACTAAAATAACTAGATCTTCGAAAATGCTTTTTAAATTTCCTCTTGTTATTATTTTGCTTTTGTTTTCCTTAATCCAAGTTGTTGTCATTTTTCTTAACATTTTTTCTTCTTTTGCAATATCAATTTCTTCTATTGCTTCTTTATAGGTTCTTTTTCTTGAAAGCGCAGTAGCAGTCTCAGGTTCTTTTGTTAAAACATCGGACGTCTTATTTAACATTTTGACTATTTCGAGAATAAGTACCTTATGACCCTCAACAATTTCAAATCTTTCAGGACATTTATAAAAAATACCATAAAAGTCTTCTAAATTACAGTTTTTATTTAAAACATAATTCATTGTGTTTTTGCCAAATTTTTCTATTGACTCTAATTTCTCCTCAGTTATTTCTTTTAAGGACAGAGAATTGTCATAGCCGGTTAATTTTAATAAATTTTTTATATACGTAGGTTGGCACAGTTATTTTATTAATTTCTTCTACTTGAGTCCAAAATGAACTGTTTTCAGTCGTTTTTGTTAATGATTCCATTCTTTACTCTGTAATAAAATAAAATTTAAGTCATTAAGTCAGTCTAACGTTGCCTTATTTTCTTGGAAAATTTAGGCTTATGACATTCGTTGCGCTTAGAGAAATATATGTAAATGTTTGTATTTATGTTGGTATAAGAGTTACTGTTGTATACGTTTAATGATCATTTTTTGTTTTCAGAAAAAAATAAATAAAAGTAGTTTCTGATATAAATCAACACAGATTTTGAATTAATTTTTATGATAGAAATGATCTCTTACCACAATTAGTTTATGTCTATAAGTACGTATTTCGGCAGCTACCATCTTCATTCACACAAAAGAATTGTTTATTTTTCTAGTCTTATCACCTGTAGCAGAAAATGCAAAAATTTCATTAAAACTTGATTTTATAGTCCTTTGACGTTTTAAAGGTAATTCTGCTTCTATACTGTCATTATCACTATTTAGAGAATTTAAGTCTTCTGTACTTACTTGCAATGATATTTCACCATAACTTACGCAACGTTTAGAATTGTCAATATGTTTAGATACTTCTTCATTGGATAGAGATGTTTTTTTAGAAACTGATGGCGATGGTAATTGTACATTTTCTTCTAATGTAGTAATTGTATTTGTTGGTTTGGACAAGATTTCTAAATAAGCAGCCTTGTGAATGTTTTTAATGTGTCCCATTAAATTAGTAGTGTTGCCTGCAGATTTAATATTTTTCGCTGCTTTTCGCACTGCTTTTCGTTCTAATCTTTATATGATAGATGTAAATATTGATTTCAAGCTTACGGAAAGTAGTGTAGGATCAAAAGTAGTGTAGAAACAAAATAGAAACAAGAAATGCATTAAGTTCATCAAATCAAAAGGCATTTTTGCTACGTTTACTATTTAGGAGGATACATTAAGACGTCTTTCAAGTTTTCAAGTTGTTGAAGTGGAAACAATATATTTTTTTTTGTAACAAAATAAACAGGTGGTGATATAATTCAATAAGGCTTTTGTATTATAGAATAACAGTGTTTGTGTACCACATAGTAACAAAGCGCAAGAGATAGTTTCAGTTCAATAGAATATTTGAATAATTAGAGAGACTATACCGGTAGATCTTAACCGTATTATTGTATGTCAGTTTCAGCTTTGTGATAATTAGTAAATATTCACTGAATTTGCTGCCGTTTGTGCAAGGTTGCGCGGAATTCGCAAGCATTTTACGGGAACTGCTGATAACGCTTGTTGACGCGAGTTACAAACATTGTAATGCAAATTTATATCAGTTTTTGCCTCTTTACATCCTGCACTTGCATTCACTCTTCGTTTTCATGACGTAAAAGCGATTATCGACTGTATCGCGTTTAAAATAGTTACAACCACTCGCAACTCGTTACAAATCATGAAATCAAATTATTATTTATATTGGAAGTCTCTCGTTTTATAAATTTAAAATGAGAATGACGTTTAAAATGTCGGAGCTTTTATTTGAAAATATTTTGTTTGTGTAAACTGGTTATTAGAGAAGAGAGAGGACACTTCGTTTAACACAGTCCTAATTAAATATTGTCGCAGTTCCGTGGAAGTGGAAAACGAACATGAAACTAGTGAAATGGAACAAATTTGTTGAGAAATCGAAATTCACAACGTCGCTTTGTTTGCGTTGTTTAACCAAAAACAAGACGTTGTTTTATAAAAGGGCCTTTGAAGAAAGGCGTTCGCGCCCCTTTGTTTGTATATTGAAATAAATTATAAATGTCCTTTTTTTTTCCTCCTTGCGTTTCACGACGTATTTTCGTTTGTTACGGAATCTGCTACATACGTTTATCGTGATTGATAAATGTTCCTTGTTGTGTAGCATGTTTCAGACTGCAAGTAGACAATATGTTTGTGACGTTTCGCGCAGGGTGTATTTTATATTCGGATAAAGCTTGCGACACGGCCGGACCTGGCTCCCGAGTGTCAGGAAAGAGTGTTACTTTGCCTCTTTATGATATATAGGCTTGTCAACGGTCCAAATAATAGAATTGTATCTTTTTTGAGCTGTTTTAGTTTTATTACGGAGCTCCCTTTATATAGTTTATGTCGCCCCTATATTGGATTTTTTTTTCCTCGAAGGCGTTACACCACCTCTCTTTCTGCGAGGACGTTAAACACCCATACTTTGAGCTAAATTAAACATCCTCAAAATGAAATCGGCGTGTGACTTACTTCGTTTCCTCAAATCCCATTCACCAGATTCGGATTATAACCCAATTTTCTTCGGTTGAGGTTCAACAAAAATCTATTGAAAATACCCTACGCGGTAAGAACTTAAGAAGATATTATATGAAATTACATCCTTTCGTTCGGGTTTTTAATAAAAAATACTATTGTATCAACAGGTATGTTAACTAATAACAAATTACGTCCAATAATAAATCGGAAACGCCCGGGGGCTTTTATCAAAATTTTCACACGGAACGAACGTATTTCCTTTCTCTTTTAGAGTCGCGTTCGGTTATGTTTATATAATTAATTCGATGCTACTATTATCTGCGCGAAATGGGCGATAATTTTAAATAATAAATTTCCGTTTTGTTGCAACTGGTTCATTAAAAACACACCGCTGACATTTGATTATTCATATCGTATCCGCGCAGCAGATATTTTCAAATAAATTTCGTTTGCTTAATTACGATTCCGCAAATAAATTACCCAGGCCGTGACACTTTTTTTTCTTTGTTGTAGCTTAGCATACCAGACGTATTTTCTAATTTGAATTAAAAAAAAAAAACGGCACAGGTTTTAAATAACGCGAACAAATTTTCACGCTGTTAATTAATACAAAACAATCCCCTCCCCCCCATACCCTATCAAATGTTTATTTATTATTGTAATGCAAATCCATTGTTTAAAACTATGTTCAATGGTAATACGTCAATCAGCTTCTTTTTGATGATATTTGAATTGAAAGCCATAGGCACCCCCTCATTCTAATTTGATTCTATTTCGAATCATTCTATCAGAAACCTGATAGATAGAAGCCGACTTAAAAATAAAGTTAAAGGTGCATCTCTGATACACCTGCAAATCCTATTGGTTTTCACTCAATTTTCATCGTATGTAATGCCCTAAAACGTTTACGTGAACAAAGAAAGTAACTCCATCTTTGAAATGTAATAATATGAAAAAAAAAACAATGTAGGTTTATTTATAAATTGGAAGCATTAATAGAAGGGCAAATAACCCAATACAAATAAAATCCTAAATTATATATAATCAAGTTAATATTGATATTAATTATTATCTTCGTTGTTTATTCCTCGTAAATAAATAGCTAGATAATCACAAACAAACACGTCGTTTTATTCACTTGTTTTATCGTCAAATATATAAGTGCGCGTGAGTTTTTCTCTTTTTGTTCGTGGCGCAAAATATGCGGCGCAAACTAAACGGAACAACACCGCCATTTCGTAAATTTGTAACTGCTAATTGTTATGTCCCGGGCTTCCCGTTCTTTTGTTAACGCTTATCACTCTGTCCACTCATGTTTGAGACATATTGATAAATAGTTTCGTCCGGACTACGTTCCACGATAAACTCTCTCTCTCTCTTTGCCCATACAAGTGCACCACACAATTGTATTGCACGTTAAATGCGGCCGAAAATTATATTTATGTCTTTTGGACAATTAATGGTTTCTGCGTTGGTTCTTTGTTTTTAATTCTAGTACAGTTTTATCTCTGGACGATTGTTCTCTGAAAGGGATTTTTATTATACTTCATAAACCAGAACTAACAATTCAGTATAAACTTAAACATGACGAGTCTTTTGATACATCTTCTTCTGAAGAAGAAAAAGGAGAAGATATATACGAGATGCGATTGGAAAGTTTGAAGACAGATGGCGCCACTGCTCAACAGGCGGAGCTAGGTTTGACCACAGGTGTGGAAAGGGGGGCTTGTTTCGTCCTTGAAACATTTTCAAGAGATCACCGCCATATCCTGGTGAGTGAAGACGTGTTTTAGGTTCTTGGTGGATTTTTGATTTAGTAAAATCATCCAGGCAAATAGGGAGACGATCCTTAATACTGTGACAAGGCGAAAGTAAATTAAAATATTAGATTCATTTAGGGAACTTGAACTTGAGATAAAAGAAAATGCATCTCAGCGGCGCCAACGGAAATGACCTCGACACGTGCAAGTGCAGAAACCTTGAACAAGTTAAAACGGATTTAAAGTACCTCGTATTCTGTCGAGTCTTTCCGGTCTCGTAACACCTCGGAATTGCTCGAGTTGCACTTTGTATAAAAACCCCACGATCTGCATAAAGAAAGGAGATCTTAAACTAGTTCTATCAGAGCATGCTATTTTGTTAAAGTGTGCTGTTAGGGTAAGTTGAACTTTGTACAATTATGTTTGTCTGTATTTATTTATGTTTAATATAATATTTAAGCTACGCTATGTCCCTTGTTTCGATTTATACCGTAACAATACCCTTAAGAAAGAAGATTTCCAGGAATGCTTCCAAGAGGGGAAACATCATTGGAGTCGGTGTGTACAATCAGAGGAGGATAGCCTCCCATTTTTAAATTACGAGCCTAGTCTTAAAACTTTCCAATCATACCTCGTAATGTATTTATTTCCCAAGAGGATGTGAACAAATTCAAAAGAGATGCTCTACTTAATAGTTTACGCAACCATAAAAAATAGAAGAAACACAGAACAAGTTCATTGTGTAATACTCAGGACGTGGTGAGCTACCCCCCTTTTTTTATTTATGACATCCTCAGGGAGTACCACAAGTCACAATTTTCGGCCCTCTCTTCTTTTGTCACTTGAGTAACACACGTGGTATTATTTGTTGATGACACCAAGCTAGTGGTTTTTTTTTCTATCTGTGGTGATTGCCCAACGGGGTCCTAAGTCAAAGACTTGTCAGGACCTCAGGAGCGGGAGTGTATTTTGAGTGTGTGTAAAGTGTTCCATGGCTTTTATATCCCAAGAGAATATGAACAAATTCAAAAGAGATGCTCTACTTAATAGTTTACGCAACCATAAAAAATAGAAGAAACACAGAACAAGTTCATTGTGTAATACTCAGAACGTGGTGAGCTACCCCCCCTTTTTTTACTTATGATATCCTCAGGGAGTGCCACAAGTCACGATTTTTGGCCCTCTCTTCTTTTGTCACTTGAGTAGCACACGTGGTATTATTTGTTGATGACGCCAAGCTAGTGGGTTTTTTTCCTATCTGTGGTGATTGCCCAACGGGGTCCTAAGTCAAAAACTTGTCAGGACCTCAGGAGCGGGAGTGTATTTTAAGTGTGTGTAAAGTGTTCCATGGCTTTTATTTCCCAAGAGGATATGAACAAATTCAAAAGAGATGCTCTACTTAATAGTTTACGCAACCATAAAAAATAGAAGAAACACAGAACAAGTTCATTGTGTAATACTCAGGACGTGGTGAGCTACCCCCCTTTTTTTTACTTATGATATCCTCAGGGAGTACCACAAGTCACGATTTTTGGCCCTCGCTTCTTTTGTCGTTTGAGTAACACACGTGGTATTATTTATTGATGACACCAAGCTAGTGGATTTTTTTTTCTATCTGTGGTGATTGCCCAACGGGGTCCTAAGTCAAAGACATGTCAGGACCTCAGGAGCGGGAGTGTATTTTAAGTGTGTGTAAAGTGTTCCATGGCTTTTATTTCCCAAGAGGATATGAACAAATTCAAAAGAGATGCTCTACTTAATAGTTTACGCAACCATAAAAAATAGAAGAAACACAGAACAAGTTCATTGTGTAATACTCAGGACGTGGTGAGCTACCCCCCTTTATGATATTGTAACTAGGATAAAAGCACCAGCAAAGATGTACAGCTGATTAAGTCATGCATAACGTAAACATGGAGCGATAATATAAACAAAAGATGCCTCCGTCGCATGACTCACTCGCGAAGCCCACCTGCAGTCTTAAGGCGGGTCGTGTGCAAAAACTATGAATCATCTGCAGACACAGATCGGCGCGGGTACAAATTTCAAGGCAACAATTGACGTCACACCCCGGAAACAAAAGCCCTATAAAAAGCCGATAGAGTAAACGCTAGAGTTAGTATTAGAAGAAATCTCTTCAGAGTGTCATGTAGACTAGTTGTCTTTTTAGTGCCCCAATACACAAAATGTAAGTTGTAAAATGATTGTTAGTTAATTTGTTGATAATAAATGTTTTGTTATATTAAGCTACGTCCCTAATTCCATGTTACTTCAAATATTACCGTAACAATATCCTCAGGGAGTACCACAAGTCACGATTTTTGACCCTCGCTTCTTTTGTCACTTGAGTAACACACGTGGTATTATTTATTGATGACACCAAGCTAGTGGGTTTTTTTTTCTATCTGTGGTGATTGCCCAAAGGGGTCCTAAGACAAAGACTTGTCAGGACCTCAGGAGCGGGAGTGTATTTTAAGTGTGTGTAAAGTGTTCCATGGCTTTTATTTCCCAAGAGGATATGAACAAATTCAAAAGAGATACCCTACTTAATAGTTTACGCAACCATAAAAAATAGAAGAAACACAGAACAAGTTCATTTTATAATACTCAGGACGTGGTGAGCTACTCCCCTTTTTTTTTACTTATGATATCCTCAGGGAGTACCACAAGTCACGATTTTTGGCCCTCTCTTCTTTTGCCGCTTGAGTAACACACGTGGTATTATTTATTGATGACACCAAGCTAGTGGATTTTTTTTTTCTATCTGTGGTGATTGCCCAACGGGGTCCTAAGTCAAAGACTTGTCAGGACCTCAGGAACGGGAGTGTATTTTAAGTGTGTGTAAAGTGTTACTTCCAACTTTCTCGCCGTTTAAGGGGAAGCAGTGTCGTATTTTATCCCCAACACTGAAGGGTGCCTGAAGTCGATACCGACCACCCCCGAGAAAAATCCCGAGTGCGGTTCGAAGCCGGTCCTCTTACCACTGGACCGTTCAGGCGTTTCATTATGATATTTCCTGTAACCTTCAGAATCGACCAGGACAGAGAAATGGATGGTTCTTCTCAACCTTGCGAACGTTGTACTTGGGGAAAAATAATAATCCAAGAATACAATATTGCGGATGGTCCTTCTCAACTTGCAAACGTTGTACTTGGGTGAGGGGGGAATAATAATCCAAGAACTATAATATTGCATTCATGGAATTAGTGCAGCAACTCGAAAAAGACGAAATCGAGGGTGTGACGGATGAGATGCTTGACAAACTTATCAACGACGGAAAAACCGTCGCTGTCTTATTTTGTACGCCACACCCTTAACCCCTTATCTAATTACTAAAACCAATGACTTTGCAGATGATAATGATGACAGGAAATCTCAACGCGTGCTCAACGAGTTAGAAAATATCGACGACGAATGCGACAAGCTCGGCATCGTTTTCGTGAAAATAGATAACGATGAAGAAGCTAAAGAATATGGCATAGAAAAATTACCATCGCTGGTCTATTTCGAGAAAGGCATTCCGACGCTATACGTAGGCAATTTAGAAGAAGAAGAAGAGAAAGTTTTGAAGTGGTTCGAACACTAAGTCAAAGCCGATGAAATCGAAGACGTTACTGACGAGATGCTCGACATGATCATCGCAAAATGCCAACACGTAGCCGTACTGTTCTGTAAGTGCTTTCAATCAAACCAAAGCAAATCAAAAAGACCCGTTCGTTTCAGATGACAAGGACCAAAAGAAAAGTCAAAAAGTACTGATCGAGTTGGAGAACATCGACGATGAGTGTGACCAAAACGGAATTGTTTTCGTTAAAATCGACGATGACAATGAAGCCAAGGAATACGGAATAGACGTGATACCAAGTTTGGTGCTTTTCGAGAAAGAAATTCCTCATCTTTATGAAGGCGATTTGCTGAAAGAAGAGGAATTGCTGGGTTGGTTGTTGCACCAAAAGAGACACTCGGAAATCCCGGACGTAACCGATGAAATGATGGATCTGTTAATTGAAAGGGTACCATTCTTAGCTGTTCTGTTTTGTAAGTGTCACACTCAAATTACTTGCCTTACTTATAAATAATTATCATTTTGAAGATGACAAAGACGATAAACAAGACATACGTATCCTGAATGAATTAGAGAACATTGACGATGACCTAAAAAAAGAAGGAATCGTAATAGTCCGTCTAGACAATGACGAAGAAGCAAAGGAATTTGGCCCCTCCCAACTTTAGTATATTTCGAAGACAAAATTCCATCAATCTATGAAGGCGACTTGCTCAATGAAGACGAAGTATTGCAATGGCTGATCGAGCAAAAGAACACGGCAACTATTGAAGAAGTAACAGACGAAATAATTGAGGACCTAATCGAAGAACACGAGTACGTGGTGGTTTACTTTAGCGGAAAGAGCGAGGAGGGCGAATATTCTCGACGAACTGGAGAACATTGATTACGAACTGAATGAAACGGGTATTATATTCGTGACGACTGAAGACCTCACATTCGCCAAGAAGCACGGAATTAAAACCTTCCCGAAACTCGTGTTCTTTAGAAATAAAGAACTTCTTGTGTACTCTGGAGATATTGAAGATGAAGATGAGGTTCTTGCTTGGCTGACCGCTGAAGATACTTTAGAAATTCCAGATCGCATTGAGGAGGTCAACACGAAAATGTTAGACAAGATCTTGGCTGAAAACGAACACGTGGTGGTCTTCTTCTGTAAGTATAAATAAGTTGTGTACTAAAGACAATCCAAACATTTGGCTTGCGCTCAAATAAAGAAGGCCCAAAAAATCCTGCAAGAGCTGGAAAATATTGATGATGAATGTGAAGAAAAGGATATTGATTTCGTGAAAACTTCTGACGATGGTGTTGGAAAGGAATATGATTTGCCGACCCTTCCTGCATTGGCCTTTTATCGAAACCGCTTCAGGGAAATTTACACTGGTGATCTGATGCATGAAGAAGCAATTTTGGATTGGGTTCTTGGATTACGTGATTCTACACCAGATGTGATAGAAAGTGTTGACAGAAAAACTTTACAGGTGCCATGTATGTAGAAGATTTTAGGGGTATGATTACAAGTCCTACTACAGGAAAAGTGGCAACGTAGTACAACGAAAATTATGATGTATTCTTTACTGAGCCTTCTTTCTTCTTATTGTAGGTCTACAGTTTTTTTCTGCCACTTAAACTAAACCCAAAAGATTTTACTTATAGGGTTACCAAGGGAAGAATTTTTTTCTTTCTATGATGTGTGATAACTAGGTGAAATGCCTTTGTCTAGTTCTTAAGGTTTTTTTTTTAAATATATCATTAGAAATAGAGTCAAATGACTTGAAAGAGTCGAAACGTTGCTTATATGGAACGTTCTTTGAAGAAACTTTTTTGTTTTTTGTGATGTGATACATAAACCAAATGAATTTATCGTGTGATAGAAATTGGTAAATTTAAATTTACACCGTCATGTAAACCGAAGAGTTACGGTAGTCATAAACGTTACGTACATCTGGTATATTGATAACATAAGTGTACCTTCCTTTAAACAGGCGAACGTATTGAAAATTTAATATTAAGGGAAATCTTAAAATACGACGTCACGTTTTTTTTTTGCACTTTGCCGCCGAGTGCGCCGCCCTTTTTTTTTCCTCCTCCCAGAGTTTTCCTACGTTTCGTTTTATGGAGTTCCGCGTCCGTGCATCGGAATTCGGATGTTTTTGTTTTGTATTCAGAAATGCACGTTGCCGGAATAACTTGAATGTATTGTAGTCAGGTTTTATGAAGGGTTTGATATTTGATTAATATCTGAAGTTGGCTCCTAATTTGTAATTTCAGGGCAAGTTATGTGAAGATATCAGAACTCGGGCTCTAACTTTTCTCCCTTGTTTACTACCGTCGGGGTGTTCCGTCGGTAAAAAGGGACAGCGCTTTATCAGGCCCCGCAGTTTTCCCCTTGACTGGACATTGCTCATAGACTTGCGGAATCTTGGGACATCATTAATCTTAAAATTTCACGTTGTGTATGGCGATCATGACAAATTGTTCTCGACACGTATCTCGAATCTTTATTATTCAAAAGTTATTAGCATTATTTTGTTAACTTTTTTTTTATTGCTATTAGTACAACAAAAACTCGTACGTGTACCTGCATTAACCCAGTTCAACGCGAAATTCCATTGCGCGGAAATTTTCAAACGAACGCTTTAACCGAATTATCTTTTCATAAAACGCGAGTAATCGGTAAAGCAGACGATTCAGTAAATGGCCATTTACTACATTAACTCATTATTGACTGATTGGCATTCAATGAAATATCCTCAGTTTTCCAGTTCAAAAAAATCTATATCTATCTGGTGCTTATGTAATAAGTTCTTGCATTAAAATAGAATCCTATTCTTTCCTATTCTATTTAATAATCTGGTTGATTAAAGACCCTTGCATAACATCTTTAATCGGATGGTTTTCAGCTATTTTAATTACAAACTTCTTTGATGTGCCTGTATTTTGAATTAAACGGTAGTTTCATGTCGACTCGCTGCAACTAATCCTTGAAAGATTTTTACAGTTATTCGGTTTAGATCCAGCTTATCCAAAACTTTTCATCAACTAACTTCGAAGGCCACTTAAAATATAACGTTAAGTGCCTCCCTCAACTTTTAATTGTGGAACAATTTAACGGGCAATCGAAAACACGCATTACCACCGAAGGGTGTTTTTATTTAGTTTTGAAACGAGTAGTCTTTAAATAATTTATTTTCCGGTTAAAGTTTCAAGTTGCCAGAACACTTTTTTTTTTGTAGAAGAAACCGAAAACATTCTCGTTGTTTTAGAATTCAATTACCGCGTATTAGAATTTTTAGTGCTTGTTTAAATAAAAACAAAGTCTTAAGTGTCATGAAAAACACCGAAACAAAGCGAACTTTGTTGGGATTTGAAATAAGCGTTATCGTAAAGAACAAGCGGCAAATTGTTACTTTTTACGGCATTTATTAGGGTGTGAAGTTGGTGGCAGCATTTTAAAATGCAGATGAGAAACATCTGCCGCCGACGTGTTAACAAATTTTCGCAGGAAACGTTACTCAGCTCGCGTTATCTTCGAGATAAGTGTTGTACTTTGGAATTATATTGTTAAAAGTTTTCATTAAACCCGTGATTGCTTGACATCTACGTGCGGTAGTTTTTGACGAGTTTGTCAAGTTTAAATCGAGAAAGTAATTAAGGGGGGTATTGTTTAAAAAAAAAAGCAAAATAAAGTCATTTGAATGTAGGCACTGTGGGAAAGAAGGTTATCAAAATACCATAATGGACGAACAGAGAGTTAAACAAGTTTTTCGGTAACGTCGGCAAGTTGCTTTAGAGATTGTAAGGCGGTTGAGACACTCCCCTGCTCTTCAGGGATACATTTAAGGGATGGCAGAAGGTTAACAGTTAACTTGTCGAGGAAGGAGGAAAAAAAATACGTCCACTGTTCTATCTGAATTATTTTAAACGCTCGAAGTGAAATATATTTAGAGGAACGGTTTTTTCTATACAAAAAGTCGCTCTCGGGCAATCCGAAACCCGCAATATATTGGCTCGCGATCTTTTCGTCGATAATGTAAATATTCAGTCAATTGTTAAAAGTTCGCCGTCCGAAAGAGAACGAACCGCTGATTGAAAAGAGAAATCAATGTCTTATGAGGTTTTCTTTTTAAAGGGAGGAGAAAAAACGTTGGAGTATCGATTATTTTACGTTGCGTGCCCCGTCGTTCAATCGCCCAATTATAAAGTGAAATCGAAGCGTAAAACATAAAAAGTTGATTAAATATAAGCGCAATTAAATTCTTTTTACTTCTGTTGATGTTTATTGACGCCTCTTTCTCGGAAAGATCCTAAGATTCACGCCTATTAAATCTCCTCATTCTTCTCCCGATCACTTCGACAAATTTAAGTGGCCCAATAAACACGAATATTTTTTAACGAGACTCTTCAAATCGTTTACAATTCATTTATTTATCAAAATCAAATTTAAAACTCCGTTAATATACGAGTTTGCACTTGCAAAGCAAAAAAGGGAAAACGTTCGTTAACTTCAAACGCAACACGCACGACATTTATTATAATATTTTAAAATATCTCTTTTATAACTTTACATTACAACAATAAGAAGAAATGTGTTGATTATGAATTAATTTATACAAAACATGAAAAGTTGCAAATGAATAAACGTTATTTTTTGCCTTTTTTGTAGTAACTTTGTGTGTTGGCTGTGCTGATGTAAAATTACATCACGGGAATGCGGCGAATATGTAAATATAATAGAAAAGACGAAAATGAGTAGGAAAAACAACAAGAAAAAAAAAAACGCCCAGATATGAAGTAGATGAGGCTCGGTTTAGTTCAAGTAAATTGTATGCTTTATAAAGGATAAGCTCGTCTATGTAGGATTAACGCTGAATGTATAGAGAAGCTCTTGTGTTTCTGTCTTCCTTTAATTAATATGGCTGCAGGACGAATATCATCCTAATACACAATGTCAGCCGCGTAGTTCTAGATTTAAATTGTACACGTTGCATGTAATTATGTACACAAGAGATCAGCTCTGCCAATTAAAACGAGGTGAATTAATTAAGGCATTAAGCACGCCCCAGTAATAGACTCTATTTCTTGGAAAAACAACGTGGGCCAAACTTGTCAACCCAAAAACTACATAAGCCATGGGAGTACTTGAATTACTATTATGAGCGGCGAGGTAACTGGCCCCTGAAAGGGATCGTTTTTTGGCACCTTAAGCTGCTTGTAATAACTTAAATTACACGTCCAAGACAACTACTACTACTATAATGATTCATTTTTAATACGAATCATTTTTGTTTCAGGTAAGTCCACGAACGTTACCAAGAAGCTTTTCAGAAGAGGAGAAATCAATAACGACGTGTATAGTTTAAAAGGAATGGAAATGCAGCGCAGATGCATTTGCTCTTGGTGTATTAAAACAGGCTTTCTATCCGTTCAGATTCACTACAGACGTACGGGAATAATTTAGGCTTTCCCTTGAAAGAGTTGCATGTTTCACTCGCGCGTGTAATGCAAAAATGGCGCATTGATAAATTGTTGCCATGTCTCCTTCTAGTTGCGAATTGCGGTAGTACAGGAGTCGGTTTAGATTATGAGGAGCGTGCACCAAGATAAATGATACTACACAAAGCAAGATCGCTCTTGGTGAGCCTGTAGATGAACAGAGCTTGTCTTTCTCGAATTCGACATCTGTAACCTGTTGTTACACGTCTTGTTCAAATTACTCAATGCAGATCGAAAAAGGGAAACCCACACTAATTTTAATTTAATCGACGAACGGAAGTCGAAGACCCTCTGGCGTCCTTGGAAGATATGTAACGCTAATTTTAAACAGATCCTGTGTATTTACGGATACCCTCCTCACTTTCGCCCCGTCTGCTTAACATCTTCGCTTCAGAATGAGGCCAATATTTATTTTTGTGAGAGTGCGTTACTCATGGAAACTTACAATTATTTTCAAGCCGGGTGAGGAAACACAAAGGATGTCAGGAGGACAATAAACTTCGGTGTTACGTTATCATTGTTTAACAAGAAAAAATTCATAAAGAGAAACTGCAAGCGTGGTTTCAAATGATATGAATACCTTATCATAATTGTTGTGGTTTCCTGTGAAAGTATTCGTCTTGTTTTCAATTTTTAATCTTCTGCACAGATGAGTGTTTTGTTTATCGGCTAACTTTGTAAATCGTTTACAATAAAACCCATTCATTCAAATTACAGTACAAGTACAGTTACAAAAAATGCTCCTAACTTTGCAACTTTGTAGGAACTGAGGAAAAGGCACAATGACGATGAATAGAAGTGCCTCCCTTAACTTGACTCTGTAATGATTGATTTCTATAAATGAGGTTCAGAATGTGCACTTACTTCTAATGTAGTTCGATTTGCAAAAATGGTCTTTAGGAAATATTTCGATTTGTTACACGTATCCGCCATTTAGGCGGCGATTCATAAAATGAATAAAATATGACCGAGAATTTGAACCCCGCGGATTGGCATTCGCGTATAATATTGAGTTTTCATTTTCGAAACATGTCGGTAAAAGTTTTAAACGAGCGGAACTATTATATTCCCGAAGTAATTCCAAGTTGGCCGGGATAAAATATGTTGTATAACCGAAATGTTCAACTATAACAAGGGCTATAGAAAAACAGGAACTCGATCCGCTATTCAGCGATCCACAAAAAAGGCAACCTCCGTGTTGTTGCGACCTTCCAGCATTTTCACACTAAATCACACGGGGAAAAAGAGAGAGAGAGAGATCGCCTAAGTTAAATTAGGACGCGTTTTCCTGTTGTTGTTGTTATTATTATTCAGATTTACCTACTCGTATGAAACTATCCGTTACCTATAAAACGAACTAAAGCGTTAACACCAACACGTACCATACTATATGTTTCAAACCTGCACATGTTCGAGATTAACTTGCACCATTTACTCTCGAATTTAAACCATTTCGCTGAAGTCGAAATAAAACAACGTTTATGTTTAGTAATGCTTCCAGAAACCTATGTATACACGCGCGTCTTCTTTTTACCATTTAAAATTGATTATTTCTGAGAGAGTACACGAGGTCAATGATCAAGTAATTTCTTGTAAAACCTATCAGCTATGCTATGATGAAGCAGTATCCGGTATAATTGTAACATTTTTGTGATGATTGTTGTTATCAGTCGAGGTTCTAATGTAGGCATTGTTTCATGACATTGTTGTGCAAGGAGTATTAACCAACCACTTGATTTGAAATTAATTTCCGATGTGATGTTATTATTACTATTATTAATACCGAGTGACTTTTAATGATTGAAGCAAATTTAGTATGTTGGGAACACTGAGGAATTGGCAGTACCCAATTGGCGCGATTGCGTAGTTATAGGTTAGAGTTGATGTTTACTGTAAGGATGAAAATTGTTTAACAGATTATTATTATTATTCGGAACCTGGAAATATTGGCCCCCTTTACGTAAGCAGCACTGAATCCTTTGAGATAATTATTGAAGACATTATTAATGTTTCAGGTTGCCTGCTGCAATTCTTCCAAATTGTTTACTACGTGTTCTGAACACCAAATTATTTAAATAAGGAAATAAGAAGTCCGGATTTAATAGAATATTAGAGCAAATGTTCAAAATGTTCGCCTCCTTCACGTAATCAGCATTGAATCCTTTGAGATAAATTATTGAATACATTAATTAACGTTTCAGGTCTGATATTTGCAATTACCTGTTCAGTTGCATGCTGTAATTCTCACCAACCATTACTGATTAAACACTCTGGGAAAAACTCCTCTAATTCAATGTCGTCTAACTGATTTATAAATGGTTCCAATATAAGTCTCTAATATCTGTGGGCGTTAATTGTTTCCCGGAAGAATATTAGTCCAATAATTCTTCTCAGAGATATTGCCACGCAAACACCAATTTTAAGTGTATGTCAGGGCACTTCAATCACATTAAAGGGATTACGTGCAACCAAGCCATGAAATTTTGTGAATTGATAAACCCAGATAGTCGAAACCAGGCTTCCTCAGAGAAGAAAATAATATCCTGTTGGTCAATATTATTTATCAAATTATTGCTATACCACTGACAAAACTGAATTCGTTGAAGAAAATTGGGTGGGTAAAGTTGTTGAACCGTTGAAAGTTTGTATGTCAGAAATGAAGATGTTTTTTAAGATCTTCCGAGTGGATTTTTAGGGAACATGAGATTCTGTTGAACAATCTCATCAACATTTTGTACAATATCGGGTGTTATTATAGTGAGGCGATCAGTGAATTTTCCTTTTACTATATTACCGGTTTGCAAAAACATTCAATTATTCTAACACAGTGTTGTGAAAAAAGACGAAACTCAATTTGTTGTTCTGAAGTGCGTTGAGGAAGTTTGCCCCGAGTAGAGTTAGAGTAGAGCCGAGTTAATGTTGAGTACGAATTACTCTGTGGAGTTATAATATTACAAGCACGTTTTTGAACGATAAGAGTTAAACATACATACACTTAACCTAACTGTTTGGAATAAATTACATAAATTGTTAAAAGCAACTGTTATAGCATATCTACTCTATCATAAATGGTGTGCAAAATGTTATTTACATATTATGAGTAGAAAAAGTTAACTTTGAGTGATTTTAATTTCGAAATATGAACGCTGTGAGTAGGGTTTACGCTATTAACTCGGGCAATTTATGAACGGTTTAGAGTTAACTTCGAGTTAACTCCATGGTCTTTATGAACGAACCCCAGGGTATATTTCAATAAAATCATTATAGGCCTGCTGCTGTGAATAAATTTAATTACCATTTTAATTTTGAAACTTGTACTCCGCTTTGAAAATAAGCCATCAATAAAAATGTATTTCGTTCTGTGCTCAAAATCATTCTGGTAATAAATTGTGATAATTAAATACTTATTTGGTTTTCTTGATTCGACAATAAACGAATTTATTTGAGTTTGTCGATCTAGTGCACTAACCTAAATCTAAATTTTGAATTTGAAAATCCAGTACACCAACATAAACATTGAAAAGTGTTGCCAATCTGATAAAATAATTTTCAATCATTAAAAGTCACTCGGTAGATGTACCGGTAAGAAAGGGAAACAAACACGAAATGAACCTGGCCGGAATTATTTGGTGATAGGGGGACGAAAAATTCTCGGAATATTAATCGTCGAGATTAATCATAAATATTCAGCAGTAACGACCGCTTTTAAATTTATTTTGTCAGGATTGGTTCCAACAAAAAGCCGGAAATAAGCGCATTTATAACCGCGGTTATGACATAAAGGAACTCAACGTTAACTCAAGCAAGATTAATTGAAATGAAGGGTAAAGATCTTCAAAGATATGACCGTAGGGTAACTTGCAGGTAGTGATTTTATATAATACGACTTGTTTATTTTCTCAATTCTCGTCGAGATTAAGTTTAGATGAGATGGGATAAAAATTAGAAACGATTTCTTGCTTAACTTCACTGCTTAGGAGAGTATAAAATTACAAAGTTTAACTTCGTTATGTACTTTAACGCGCTCTTTATGCGAAAAATTGAAATAGTTTTTAACTTACTTTAACATAACGCAATTATATAATACACTGTAATGAAATAAACTATAACTTTAAGCTTGCAACAACAGTTAAAGAGAATACTTACTCCGTCGTTTCCACCTTTTATATTTTGAAAGGGATTTCTTCCCTAACTTAGGAGGAGAGACTGTATGGAAGTCACGTATCGCCTACTTTAAGCTTTTCACGTTAAGTAGAATGAAATTTGAAATAGTTTTTATTTTGCCTTACTGGGGAATATAATTTATAACTCGAAGCAACACTTTAAGTGTACATTAAATCCGGCGCATCCACCATTTATGTTGGAAATTGAAATCTGGAGTTGGTTCTCATAATGCAATAAATTATGCATTAGATACAGGTAACTGGCTAAACAGCTCAGCTACGTCATCAATTTTCGGTCTAGATAATTGGCTTTAAAACAGATTCCAACCCTGCACAACAGTAAATACGGATATTTTGTAGTGTTATTATCGGTCGATCGGGTGCTTTTGAAATGCAGAAATTCACGTTTTGATTCGTCACCGAAATCTGTACGCTTGTATATATCATCCGCGCGGTAAAAAATATCTGTTCTGATAAAGTTAAAATTTCTAAATGCCACATAACTCATGCCACGCTGAGATTTATTTATGCGATGGGAAGGCGCTGTTGGAATATTCTGCTTTTCACGTGTACGTGAACAAGTGTGAAAGTCTAAATTACATTGGTTTCAAACAAAATGAGAATACTGCTTCCTAGTCCCGATTGATAAAATATGTTAAGTGAACGGTAGCTTTATTAAAGTAGCAAAACAATCGGGCATTGAGTTCGTGAGAGCTTTCAATCAGTCAACGAATGAACGAATGAAAGGCGTTTTTCACGTTAACGCCGCATAGGCTAAATATAAAATCGTTCTTCGAGTTTATTGCTTTCCGTTTGTATTTTCTGAGCCAGAGATCACATATAGAAGATCCAAATGAAGATATTAAATCGGGGGGCAGAAATTTGTTGGGTTTCACTGTTTGTGACAGTACTTATCACCCTTCTCTGGGACTTAACTGAAGACGGTAAGCGGGGCATCGCGCGTTATAATACGATTTTCAACCAAGCTGTATAATTCAGGTGCAGATTGGTGTTTAATTGAATTATAATTCGGTAGACATTGAAAATTTAAATTTGTTTAAAGCCGCATCAAATTAGAAACTTGTTTACATTCATCCCCCCACATTCGTCATTTATAATCAAAATAATCTCCCGGATTCACATTCTTAAATTACAGTTGACGTACTACACAATCAGTCCATGTATTTTTGGCCAATTACAGGAAATGAAGTGTATACAACAATTTTCAGCTTAGGTAAAAAACACTCTTCCGGGTATGATGGTATCTCCAGTGTGGTTTTGCAAAATCTTCAACAAGTCTATATCAAATGGTATCTTTCCAGAATCATTAAAATTAGCTTACGTTATTCCTGTGCTAAAAAAAGGTGATGACTCAGTGACTGAAAATTATATGCCCATCTCTCTGTTGAGCGTGTTTTCAAAAATATTTGAGAAAATAGTGTTCAGAAGAATCGTTGACTACTTGACTCAGTACAACATACTTGCGGAATCTCAACATGGATATAGAACAGGAAAATCCACAGAAACCGCTTGTTTTGACCTCATCAACCAAGTACACCAAGAACTGGACAAAAAGAATCACGTGGCGGTTATATCATACGATTTGTCATGTGCTTTTGGTACGGTCAAGCACAGCTTTGTGGAAAGAAAATTATTTAACATTGGTATCCGCGGTAATATTTTGAACTGGTTAAAGTCTTTTCTTGCGAGCAGAAAAATTTCAATTAAAATTAATAATTTTCTTTGTGATACTTACGATGTGAATCTTGGAGTTGCGCAGGGTTCGATCCTTGGGCCACTCCTCTTTATTAATGACTTACCGAAGTATATAAAATATGGCTACTGCTTAAATTTTGCAGATGATACTTCGATTATAGTGAGTGGATCTGATCCTGACCAGCTCCAAGCTCGTATTACTACTGTAAATACAGACATGCACGCTTGGTGTAGCTCTAACAATGTTATTGTAAATGAAAATAAGACTCAATACTTGCACTTTCATCGCAAACCAATCACACCTTGTATTGCTATTAAATTTTTGGGCATTTACATTGATTCTAATCTCTCATGGGAACCGCATATTGAGGCTGTATGTAAAAAACTCAATTCTGCTTACTTCGCATTGTTAAGGCTGAAAAAGTCGCTATATACTACTAATAATAACCTACTCCAAATTTATTATGGTTTAGCTTATCCCCATATGTCATACAATATCTTGTGTTGGGGTAATGCCACTGATCTACGTAGAGTACTTATAACTCAAAAAAGATTGATATTTGACATTCCATATAGAGGAACTTGTAAAGTAGCATTTATTCAACACGAACTACTGACTGTGGTCGGTCTTTACATATTGAAATGCTGTTTATTTGTGCACAAACATAAGAAAGGTTTCCTAAAAAATAATTTTCATCATGAGTACGCTACACGAAGTCGAAATGATTATCTTACAGTGAAACATAATACCTCACTCTATGAAAAAAATCCAGCATATGCTGCTGTAAAATTCTATAATAAGCTGACAACTTTAAACAATTCAAATTCAAAGTTAAAGAACTCCTAGTAAAGAAGGCTCTTTATTCTGTTACAGAATTTATGAATCCTGTTTAGCAATATTTAGAAAATTATATCCTTTATAATTTGCATCATAAAGCTGATGTCTACAAAGGTACTCGTGTTGTTGGTAACTGCTGTTGTACACTTTTGATGTTACCTGTTATGTCCAAATTATTATGTTAATTCCATGTCATTCTTTATAAATAATGATATATGTATGTTTATGACTGAGTTAAACATGTTTGTCTTTCACATTAATTGTTGTGATATACTTATTAGTAGAATTTTAAATTCTTCAACAGGGCTGCAGTCAAGAGGGCGGTAATTAATACTCTTTTAAAGTTTAACCGAGCTTTCGGAAAATTTTATTTCCTTTTTCAAGGTTTCTACAAAAACATGGCACTAATTAACAATTAATTAATAATATAAATTTTTACCTACTCCTTAATGAGTATGAAAAGAAGTTAATTTCAAGTAAAAAAATTTTTTGTTCACAAATTATTATTATTATTTTTTTTTGTTGAAGAATTTAATTTTCCTTAACTGATCAGTCGTGATCATACTGCACTTATTAGTAGATATACCTACATGTAAAAATTGACTTGTCCTATCCTTCAGTGGCTCACAGGATAAATAAATTATTATTATTATTATTAAAAACAAAAAAAAGCGTATCTAGACCATCGTACACGATCGCGAGCGTATTCGCAGAGCCATAAAATCCAGATGTCAGTACGACATACTTATACGTAACTAACTTACATTACTATATCCCAAAATTGAAAAATTAAAGATCAATAAGATAAGCCTGAACATATTTTTTTTGTAATGTAGCACTTTTTATAGATTTTCCTTTGTTAATGCGAAACTACAATGATAAGAAAATACAAGAAAAAAATTAATATAATAATAACTTCTGTAGCCCTCGTCCTATATATAGGACGTCAGGCTTAAGGGTGTCTATTATTGTTATAATATTGTGTGATACCCTATGAAACATTTCGGATGTCGGATTGTAGTTTTCATGTGACAGTGTTTACATTTGGTTTATTTTTCTTGTGACATAACAAAATGATCCTGGAGATCAAATCAGATACCTAAATTTTCGTCCTCATTTATTTTTTCCTGTAGCAGTAGTGTTGAATTTTTTTATATTTTTGTAAAAGTGCAATAGCAATTTGTCTTTTAAAATGCTAATGATGTAGGTTACCTTTGTGGACTTTATGAATTTGTCATATCAATTTCTTGAGTAGTTAGAGAAAAATACATTTTTTTTCTACTAATCGATTCATGTCGCTTATTTTCATCACAAGAGTCCATGCATAAATTCAGTTATTTCATGGTCTAAAAACAGTTCAAATAGTTGTAAAGGATGTAATTTTGTAGTATTCTCTTTTACCGAAAAGGACTCATCATCACTAATATAGGTTTCCAAGTTTTCAATTTATCACATAAATATAATTTTTTAACCTATATTTTTGTACTTTTCAAAATCTTTGCACGCAATTATGATAATGATAATATTATCTTCTTTTTCAGAATCAGAAAAGTTGTTTGTATTTACTTCCGCAGGCGTTCGTAACAGACTAGAAGGAAGATTATCGAATGTAACAATATTTTCGTCATCCGAATCCTCATCTGTAATGTCACTGATAACACTTTCCGGTGGCAAAAATATGACGTCTGACATTGATTGCGTATAATTTTCGTCATATAAAGGAACCAAAGCTTCATTCAATGTTAGATATCTATAATAATAGTAGACAAGTATTTACCTAACGTCCTAAATATAGGACGTCCATATTTGCATGCACACAATATTAGAATGCACTAGTTTTTTCAAAAACATTTAAAATGCTCTTTTCCTTCTAACAAATACTTATGCAAAAAATATGAAATAAAGATCGAGAATGAAAATATAATGATACAAATCTTATCCCGTAAAATTGATATCCATCGGTTCCATTTTATATCACACAGAAATTTAATTTTAATTTTCAATATAGATATGTAACTAAAAACAGCGTTTACAAACGATAAAGGTAACTTTGTGAAAACACATAAAATGGAAAAACACAACATTTGACTTTGATTTGATTATCTATGAGACTTTTAAATGAGTGTCCTATATGTAGGACGACAGGATCATCTGGGTTAATAAAATACTACCATCTTGGTGATCCTTTTTATGTAATCACTTGATGTGTTCTCGAGACTCAAATGAATCGTGAGTTGCTTTAATTGTCAAAATCTAATCCCTTTCGGCGAGTAATTAGTATACCGTATACGGTCGCAAAATATACAGAAGTGAAATTGTCCGTTGGTTCCTTTGATCTTCGACGGGTGTTGTCGAATCGTTTGGGTGATAGCCTGCTGCAGTCATCCCCGTGGTCCACCATTGATGCGGTTTGATGGTGCAGGTTTTGACGCCTCCAAACAAAATTCGACGCAGAATTACCTTTCTGTGATGTGGTCTAATGAAACTCATTCATCGCTTAACATCACGTACATACGTATTTTCGTTCTTTACATTCAAGTACGAAACTTTTTGGATTTCCATTGTCTTTTATCATTATATCTTTCCAGTCTTTAGTTCGTAGTTACATCGTAGATTTATGTTATTTTAAAAATCACGACTGCGTATGTGCTTGCGAACGTGTACGAGCGTCTGTATGAAAGTTTTTGGATTTTCATTGTTTTTATATCATTATATCTTTCCAGCTTTTAGTTCGAAGACGACTGCGTATGTGCTTGCGAACGTGTACAAGCGTCTGTATACCCCCAACGGTTATTTGAAATAAAATTTTGCAGTGAAGCAGCAAAAATATTGAAGGAAATTAGAATTACTTACGAAAAATCAATTTCATATTCGACTGAAGTAATAATGTATGAGTTGTATGTATACTGAAACAATTTCAATCAATGGAACAAATATTTCTGTCCTTAAACTGCGTCGTAGAACTACAACAATTAAACTAAACTTGTTACACACGTATTTCGGAGAGGACGGAGAACGTTTGTATCGTTTAATTAATTTTTGGTGTATTGTGGAATTTGTTAGAGTATCAGTACACAGATAATTATCTGGTTGAAATAACTTGGAATGACGCATACAATCTAGCGGGCGTCGCACGAAGTTGAACATAGGTATTCGTAAAGCGTATTGCTTGAATTGCTCGTGTTAAAGAGAATTTGTTACCTGATGTAACGTACTCGGTTCTATTAAAACGGTTTTATGTAAAAGTAAATTGAATCTCTATAAAGTCTTTCGTACCGAACACGTTTCGCTCGAAATCGCTGACATTTACAACAACCGTGTCATTCATTTTCTAAGAGTTTTAAATATTTTGCAAAAACTCCTCTCTGCTCGACTCGTTTACGTTTATTATCTCAAATCGCATTAACTGAAAATTCTACCTATTTACATATTCCGGTAGCTGCTCGTTATTTATTTATGAATTTTAATTTACGTTTCAAGATGAAATATTAATTATTTAGTTTGTAAACGCGTATATATAATCGAAAAAGAACCCAACCGACGCCGGTTGTTTGGTTTAAAGACCTTTTAACGAGGTAATTTTATTGCAGTCAACACATACCTTTCAGGTTTTCAGTTAATGAATGAAAGACTCGTATGATTTCAGTTTTTTCATAATAGATGTACTTTCAACTCGAAAAATTCTATATTTGTTTAGATTAAAAAGCGTGGAACAGAAAGAAACATTGATTGGGCAATCACCCTGTACGTATATTAATCGTGTTCATAAGTAAAAACGAGGAATTTTTTTTTCTCTTTTCATTTCGCCCAGCAAAATTTCATTGTGCTTCCATTCATTCTCTCTGAAAAAGGGTCATGTGTAAACTGTTATTTCAAAGAATGTGATACGGAAACGATCAGTTTACCCTTTCGTCGCGTTAAATTAACTTTTTTTTTTTTTGAGCCACGCTAATTTTTGCTTGCGTATAATACGGAAATAATAAAAAATTTATGATTAATATAATATTTTATATGCCCGGAGTAGATACGGCGCTGAATGAACGCGAGAATGTATTATGTAAGGGTTGTTTATGGAAAAGGATTTTTTTCCGGTTGCGTTTAAAAAAAACATGCACACCGTTGACAAGAAAAAAAGAAAAGCTTTCGTACGTGATCGTATTAATTATTTACGTCGGCTTGCGGTAGTTTGCGGAGTAAGCTCGGAATTGTTAATATTCTAAACCGTAAAAAAAGCGTTTCAATGAATTAGGGTAGTAAAATGTGTAGGGACGCGACGAACGAAAGCCCCAGGATTCAGCGAATTGTTTGACGCATCCCGATGGATTTTTTCCCTCTAATCCGACAAAACATTTCGCTGCGAAATTTGGCTTTACTCGTTTTAAAAATTTAATCCGCGCATTAACATTTCGGTTGCCATTCGGCGAAAATAAGAGTGCGAGGTTACACTTAGTGCACGCCCGGGCTTATTCGAAAATAAAACGAAACTCTCCATTAAATCATTTGATTTTTATTTATTCCATTTCAATCAGATTACTAACGGAGGAGACTTCAATATACGTAAGTGTTCTATTTGAATTCGATATCTAAGTTAAATTAGGGGAAGGGGGGATTTTTTTTTATCAATTTTCCACGACCCGATTATTATGCCCATATTCCGAACTTTTTGCCATCGTGTCTAGAATAATGACTTAATTTAATGGGCCCGCTTATGTTGTATGATTAATTGCCGTTACTGTTAGCTCAGATTTGTAATGAAATATCTAACATAATAAATTATCGTTCCAAGTTAATTTCGATAATACGTTTGCAATTTGTATAAGCCTTATCTTGCTCACGTATTTTGCTCGCTCGAAACCCACATAAACTTCACCTTTTTTTCTCCTCTTTGGAAAATAATCACCGATCATATTTTAGTTGAAATTTTGTTGAAATAATTTTTTTTAGTTTTCTTTGTTTGGGGGAGCACCGCACGTAGTAGCATCTGCGGTTGCTGCAAACGAAATATTTGGAAATTGTGCTTCATTAAAACAAGCCCCGTAATGAAGGCATCAACGTGCAAGGCTTGCACGGGGTATATGCAAATTAGTTTCTGTTGCTTCTGTCTAAGATATTTATAAAGCAAACGTTCTTCTCTGATTGCATTTGATAATGCCCCTAATGCAAAACGAAGTTGCCCCGGCGCGATTTTTAATGATAAGACATTGTCGATTCCGATTCGAAAATCAGCATTCGCATTGAATGGTAGTAAGTAAATAAAGAATTAAATGAAGGGGGGACGTAAAATCAATAAATCGATTATAAAATAGTTAGGTTAAAAGCATTAATAAACTATGGAGCTCGTTTATAGAAAGAAGGGAGTTATCGGACGCGGAAAGTATATTATGGATTCAGAGGTGCACACTATATAAAACAAATTTTCTAGAAACAGGAAGAAAACCAAAAACTTTTGAGTACTTTTACCTATCAGTATTATCACAGCTCAAGAACGACGTACTGTAAAGTAGAGGCTTCGTGATAAAAAGTTTTGAAGTGTTGTATCGAAACTAAATTCAACAGACTCAAACGTAAGAAAATCCCAGACAAGATTGAAGCCTACACGCTTAACAATCGAGTGACATTTTTTTTTAAATAATTTAACTTATTCAAATATGCTAAGAAGAGCGGAGCGTAGCTTAAAGAAAACTTTATTACCGTTTTCCCCTGTGTTGGTTGCCTGCTGCAGAAACTCCGACGGATGCATGAAAGTAATTCATATCTTGATGAAAATTTAAAACGCACGGACTTGTTTTGATTGGACGATCCTTCAACTACGTCGGCAAGTTTAACGTGACTGTCATTAATTTCATATCAAATTTCCTCCTACATTTCAAATGAATTTTTCGTCCAAAAGGACGAGGCGGCGTTCTAGTTTCTATTCCGCTAAAATTGTTTCCGATATTAAATAAACATGGACTACATTCCACCTACGTGAATTTTCTAACGCAATAACAGAATCTCTTATTTTCTTTCTTTATGCACTTTTCAGTCATGCATACCAAATGAATTGAAACTAAACTAAATAGAAATCTAACCCATCGAAAAGAACACAAAAAGAAAATGAAACTCATACCTGAAAAAAAAGAAGAAGAGTTTTTCTCATCTAAAGTACAATTTTGTTAAATTTGATTGGATCGCATTAAAGAGTTGGGTGCTTGAAACTTTTTTAGTTAAACCAGGAACGGCAAAGATAATGCAACAAAAATAAAACGTAGTAAATTAATTTACTTCTGCCAAACTTTTTGATTAAACTGGAAGAGATGGAGGTTTGGTTTATTTAAACAAACATAAAGTATGAAAGTATTTATTAGGCCAAGAGCGTGTGTGTGGTTCGAGAGTTTTGAAAATACGAAAGCGTTTTCAGGAAATAAGAAAAAGACAATGTGGGGGTCTTTTCTAATTGACGGATTAGCTTTCGACGTCGTCGCAATTATTAATTAACATTAGCTCTGGATTGAAAGTTTAGAGCAGCGGTGCACAGAGAAGAGAAAACTTCAAGAAGTCATTGTGTGTTTTAGAACGTATCGACTAACAAGGGAAGTAAGTGAAACGAAAAAGTCAGCGCTCGCGTTCTGTCTCGTTTAATGATATAGTTCCTTCCTTTATGCCAACATATTAAATATTAAAAACTCCTTTCGTTTGTTAAGCTTTTGTCAACATTTGTAGACGGCATTCTGAAAGAACGAAACTAATTCCCTGAAAGAACCTTGTAATTCACGAGTGCGACCTTACGATACGCGTAATTTAAGATTTCTAGACGGGGCTGCATTAATTATTAACGATGTTTTATTATCCACAGGAGACCGTCCTAAACGTAATTTTAGATCGCATGTTAACAAGTAACTACGAGAGAGCTTTTTGTATATATAACATCTTAACTTATTAAAGCGAAATTCAAGTGCAAAACACCTGCAATGAAACAAACCGGCAATTCCTTATCTTAATTATCTCATTTTCAACGTTCATTCATTTCGCTTTAATTTGGAAAAATGTGCTGAAAGGTAAATTTACATATTGTAACCATTTTTTATGTCAGCGGGATAGCACCTATGATAACTCTCTGCAATGCACTGATTACCTTCGATGATAACTCATCATTCAACTCTGTGCAACCCCCAACGATTGCACAATTTCGTTTTACAACAACAAAACTTACTTCAACAATGTTTTTCCATAAACAACGAAATTGCACATTTTGTGAACGGGGGTGAGTCCTGTAATTCCTCCGAGTTTATGTGTGTACACAGTCAATCTCTGCAAAATTACAAAAACTGATGTATTTATGGAATGTCTAATAGCTCATACACTTCATAATTAAGTTACGACAGACAGTATTTATACATAAGTGGTATCTATGGCACGAGTGGTTCTTCTTAATACTTGGCAACACAGTAAAGCTCTAGTACGCGCAATATCGATTCATTTCTACTACATACATATAATACCGAGTGACTTTTAATGATTGAGACTTATTTTATTAGATTGGCAACACTTTTCAATTTTTATGTTGGTGTGCTGGATTTTCAAATTCAAAATATAGATTTAGGTTAGTGCACTAGATTGTCAAACTCAAATAAATTCGTTTATTGTCGAATCAAGAAAACCAAATAAATAAGATATTTAATTATCACAATTTATTACCAAAATGGTTTTGAGCACAGAATAAAATACATTTTTAGTAATGGCTTATTTTCGAAGCGGAGTACAAAATGAAAATGGGCACATTCAGCAGACCCGAAAGTTGTGTAACTGTTGAACAAATTTCTGCTGAATGCGACCTCATGAGGTTGATGAGTTGGAGGGTTCGCCATTTTTTGTAGCGTAACTTCTCCGCTACCTGAACTTCATTCAGCAGAAATAAGTGTTCAGTCTCAACTGTTGGATCAGGAACTGTTACTGATATGTTTTGCTGAATCGGCCCAATAGTAATTGAATTTATTCACAGCCGCATGCCTATGACGATTTCATTGAAATATACCCTGAACAACAAATTGAGTTTAGTCTTTTTTCACAACACTGTTTTAGAATAGCCGTCCTCCATTTACAACAAACACGAATCGATTCAAATTCACTTAAAAATCATTGATTGCATTCCATTTAGTTATTCAGTTGGCGACCAGTGATAAGGAAGTGATTGAATTTCCCCTCCCGCACACCGTACTGATCAAGCTGGTTTTCTAAATCAGTTATCAGTTTCATGTGATTTCATACGTATTTTGAGGTTATGTTAATTTTAGTTCCAAAACATCATTCCTTTTATGAGTCTCTCTATTCATTTTAAAGTCAGTTCAGTTCAAAATCGGTTAATAAATTCACTGATCGCCCCACTATAATAACACTCGATATTGTACAAAATGTTAATGATACTGCATAACAGAATCCTCATGTTTCCTATACGAATCCACTCGGAAGATCTTGAAAAAACACCTTCATTTCCAATCATACAAATTTTCAATAGTTCGACAACTTCACCCACTCGATTTTCTTCAATAAATTCAGTTTTGTCAGTGGTATAACAATAATCTGCTAAATAATAGTGACCAACAAGATACAACTTTCTTTGCTGATAAAGCCTGGTTTCATCTCTCTGGGTTTATCAATTCACAAAATTTCAGGACTTGGTCGGAACATAACCCTTTAATGTGATTGATGTAAAGGCACTACATCCACTTAAAATTGGTGTTTGGGTGGCAATGTCTTGGAGAATTATTGGACCAATATTCTTCCGGGAAACAACCCCTATAGATATCAGAGACTTATATTGGATACATTTATAAACCAGTTAGACGACACTGAATTAGCAAATGGCTACTTTCAACAAGATTCCGCCACTGCTCACACAGCACGAACCACAATAAATTATTTAGAGGAGTTTTTCCCAGGATGTTTAATCAGTGCTGGTTGGTGGCCTAATTGCTCTAATATTCAATTAAATCCGGACTTCTTACTTCCTTATTTCAATAATTTGGTATTCAGAATACGTATTAAACAATTTGGAAGAATTGCAGCAGGCAACTGCAAATATCGGACAACCTAAAACGTTAATAATGTCTTCAATAACATATCTCAAAGGATTCGGTACTGCTTACGCAAATGGGGCTTGATGATTTGCTCTAATATTCAATTAAATTTGAACTTCTTATTTCCTCATTTCAATAATGTGATGTTCAGAATACGTATTAAACAATTTGGATGAATTGTGCAGCTGGCAATTGAAGAGGCAATTGCAAATATCAGACAACCTAAAACGTTAATAATGTCTTCAATAACTTATCTCAAAGGATTCGGTGCTGCTTACGCAAAGGGGGTTAACATTTCCAGGTCTTGAATAATAATAATAATAATCTGTTAAACAGTTTTCATCATCAATGTAAACATCAACTCTAACCTATAGCTACGCATTCCCGCAAAATTAACGAACTTTCAAGTAATGCCAATTCCTCAGTGTTCCCAACATACTAATTTGCTTCAATCATTAAAAGTCACTCGGTACAATTCCAGTAGATTTTCTTTTTAAAGTTAAAGTCAAATGAACGCATTGTATCTACCTACAGTTAAAAAAAGAAGACGTGGAAATGGGTGTGTTCATTAATTTTGGTAGATTAACAATCGTTATCTAAAGTGACATCTAAAGTAAGCCCGCGGTTTTCTTTGCGCAATACTATAAAACGGTGTGACTTTGTACCTCGTGATTTATGGTATCTTGCATCTTCCAACTTTCGTTTTAGATTGTAATGTATATTAGGTATGATACAATTGCAGTCCGTTGGAATTCTAAATTACCGCCTCTCCCTTGCTGCTATGTTGTACCTTCTTTGGCTGCCTTATAAATAAACGAAGTGGCTTTGCTTGACTACATCGCGATTTATTATTGCCGGTAATTGTCTTATAGTTTTATTAAAATTTACTACTTAATATTGGGGAGGAAGCTCGCACATAAATATTTTATGTCAACATTTAAGTAAATTAATTGTGATGATGGGAATGAAGAATTTTTTTTGGGTTGAAAACTTTTGTCCCCGAACATCCTAGACGTAGTGCAAATATCCCTGCGGTGAGACACGATGTCTGGAACTTAATAATATATAAGTTCCGAAGTCTGAAGTTCGTTGGTAATAAAACTAAACGTATTGCATAAGGTAGATCGGTAACATTCGAAGACTTAAAAAAAGAAGATGTTGGTTTCAGTATTAATTAGTGTGCAAATTGAATAAATAGTGTTAAATGGCAAAGGTCAGCAAGTTCAACATGATCTCTCTCACAAGGGCAAGGCAATGTTTAATAGCGCAACACAATCTACTGTTGTTTGGAGTTGCTATTAACTTGTAGAGCGTTGTTCAATTCGTCGGATTTATTTTTAAATTTTAACGCCCAGACGTTTTTAACACGAGTTGAGTGACGTAATGAATAACAAGCATTAAAAACGCGAGATTCACGACCCATTCAAAATTATTACTTTTGAATAGCTCGCTAATCGCACAACAATAGACGCCACCTTGGCATTTCTTCTCTATTAAATTTAGAACTTCACGTGCCTTCCTTGTTATGAAGACGATGGCGATTAAAAATAACGCGGCGATGTTTCTTTTCTTTCACGTTGTTGGGGGGAAAATCGCAAAGATTACCTAAGTAGCTCGACACTCGATCACGTTAACCAACTAATCGATCTCCACCTACGTTCGAGTTTATTTCTGTAAAAGCAATAATGAGTTATCAATCCTCGACTTTCTAACAGCGCCGTAATTAGTTAAAAAGTTTTTTTACGAGCCACTTCACCGCAGTATCCAATTCCCAGTTTCAAATTAAATTTTTCCACCTACAAATAACCTTTCTCAAATATCGTTGTTAGTAGCCAGTCCTACCTTAACTTCAATTCAATTCAATTCAAATTTAATTAGAAAGTTCTAAATTCAAACCACCTTTAAAATGACATCTCATCTCAAACATCAAAAGTAAAAAAGAAGCTAATGAGATTACCTTTACATGACATCTGCATATTCCTGCTCGGCGAGTGAGTAGTATATAAGGTGTAATGTACCACTTCAGAATTTCGTGCGGGTTCCAGTGGAACACCTGTGTATTTTTAATTTTGAATTCAAGCTTTATTAATCGTAATAAATAACAATTTTTCGGGGCTGCTGGAATTGTAGTATTATTTATTGATTACTTCATGTACCGCAATGCGTATATAAGTTATATAATTTTTGATGTTAAGGGTTCTAATTAACATAACAAACTCGTTTCGTCCCTTAATTAATTTACCAGTCATGTCGCCGAAACGAAGTCTTTATACATATAAATATATAAGGCAGAAAGTTCTTAATTGCGCAAGTCATCGCATAACGCATCGGCCCCGATTTTTCTTCGCAGGAACAAAAGCCCCCCCCCCCTCCTCCTCCTCCTCAAACATATCGATTGCTGTTCATAACTAACGACAGTCGGAATTACGATTTTAATTGCATACGTCGCCTTCTTTAATACGATTGATACTATCTAAATTGTTGTTAATATGATCTGCTAAGTACGTGTTTAATAAAAACGATTAAATAAGCTGCTCGCGTTTTGTTCTTGTTCGTGTTTTGCGGCCTCAATTGTCTCTGACCCCTCTTTAATTAATCGAAATATTTCTCCGGGTATTACAAAGAGCGTGATACCCTGGGTCTATTTAATTAACGCATCTTTACGCTCACATATCGCACCGAATTGGATTTTTTTTTTTGTTACTCTGCAACAGCAGTATGTACGTTGTCTAATTAACAACTTATTTTAACTTGGAATTACGTACGAACCAGGAAGTGATTTACAATGAACAGCTCGGCAGTGGTAATGCTTATGTTTTATTAGACAAAAGCACGATGTTCTATAGTTTAAACTCGAAGCTCGCAATTATTGTACAGGGGGCGTCTCAAATAATGCGACTCGCTACTACGCAATTTTGCCTATCACTGTACACTCAACATATAAAATCGCGCACGTACTACTTACTACATAACTACAGTTCTGATGCAGTTAATTAAACAACAAATAATATTTTTCAAAAGCCGTATAATGAGTTGTATTATCTTGAAAGTACAAAGCTAATTATCTTCATGACGGATGCAGTTGTTTACAATAATCTGAAATGCAATTATTCGCATTGACCTCTGCCTACAAACAACGATTGTTTATATGCTATTTGATTAGTTTCTTAACGATACGCAAGTCGTCACAGGAAATAATATTAATTCGTGTTAAGTTTTCGTCGTTCGTTGACATTCCGCTCACGTAGTCCCACCGAAGAGTAAAATTTGTCACGAAATCAATAATCATATTTATTTGAAAATGTTCGTACGTTAAATGGCCGAGGCGTACCCTGGGGTGATATTATTCAGTTCGGCATTGACCGAAACCTACCTTCCATCGGCCGGCAAAAAATTACATGTTAAACCTACACTTTATTTTGCGATTTAATGAAGGTAGAAACTATTTTACGCCTACGTTCCAATCCTAGCTAGCTTGGCTGTTATTAAACTTAAAAAATTATATTATATGTATTTTACGACTATAGGACCTCGCATATAATACATCTAATTTGAATAAAATATTCATGTGAGTTGCAGTTTTTTCAATTTCAAATACGCGAAATTAAAAGATGGCAATAATTACAATGACAAGAAACTTGGCAGTACTTAGGGTAGTTGAGATAGTATACAAATAAAAAAGATTCCAAATACGTAGTGTATCTACGTGAAAAAATTAAAATGTCTCCACTTCCATCTCATTCAAATATTCAAGAACTAATTATCTATGCAAAGTAGAAATGTATTTCCAAATACATACTGGTTTACGTAGCTCGAATCATGCATAATAATAACCTACATAGATATAGTTGAACAAGCTTCTTAGCATTAATAAGGTATTGTCAGTTTAGTGAAACTCCATGTTTGGCATCTATCCATAT
This sequence comes from Dorcus parallelipipedus, assembly GCA_958336345.1. Classification (NCBI taxonomy): domain Eukaryota; kingdom Metazoa; phylum Arthropoda; class Insecta; order Coleoptera; family Lucanidae; genus Dorcus; species Dorcus parallelipipedus. Next base: position 2,561,761 of record OY284479.1, on the reverse strand, counting down.
ATACAGGGATATTCACATAAACCGTTCGTTAAAAGTTTTCAAGGTTGCAGTTCACGTAGATATTTGAAATTTAAGGAGCAAGGGTTTTCCGTGGAGATCTCTTTAAATAAAATAAAATTGTCTTTGTATCACTTCCGGTTGTACCGGAAGTCGCTATCAACTCGCTTATTTTAAATGGAATGCTATATTTTTTATCACGTTTTTGAATTCTACATGTAAAAATATGTTAAATTGCAATACATTTCCCTATCTCTAAAATGCATCATTTTTGAGATATATTGAATTTTCTTAGAAATTTGGATTCTGCAATCTGATTTTCAAAAAATTATAACACAGCTGTTATTGAAGCAATTTTATTTGTAATAGCTAATATTGTAGTTGAAGCTTTAAGGTTCTTAAAAATTCCATCAGCATAATCTATTAAGCTACAGGGTGTCTAAAACGCACCGCTCCACTCGAAGATATTCAAACACAGAAAAATACTTTTTTTCAAATGGAATGACCGATATTTTAATGCACCATTGTATGTGGAATCAAATGCTGCGTCGAACTGTACTAGCATTCCCTATACCTAACTTTAACAGTTTTTGAGTTATGAAACATTTTCGATTTAATTCATAGAAAATTACAATTTTAATAGGTCAAATATTTTTAATTTCATTAAGATAGCATGGAAATTATAACAACGATTACTGTTACTACAAATTTTGTAGTCAACCAAAGAAAATAGAATTTGGCAAGTGGAAATTCACAAATTTTAATTGTTCTTTAATCATCCTTCTCTTAGGACGCTTGTGATCTTATAAAACGAAAAAGCATGAATTTCATTACTTTAAATTGAAGAATAAAATAGCTGCTAGTTTGCAATTCTCTGGATTAGCGTGAAAGTATTTTAAAACCATTGTCTAATTATCTTCGTTATTTGTTACTGATCTTCGTACATTTTATTTTTCCAAATTGTATAAAGTTAGGTTCAAACTTTCCAAACTGTGTTTTATTCATAGGAGACAAGAGGGGTACATTTGATTGAACACACATTCTCTGCTCTGAACAATTTTAGATCATTCTTCGTGAATTTAAAAAATAGATTTAAAATATCAGCGTTTGAATAATTTTGATTTTGATTTTCAACTTCTTTTTGCTTTTGCTTAAAATTTGTAGTAACAGGAAACGTTAAATGCAATTGTTTGTTGTTTTCATAACTATATCAACAAAATTAGAAACATTTAACCTAATAAATGTAAATTTTTATGTATTAAACCAAAAATATCTTATAACTGAAAAACTGTTAAAGTTAGGTATAGGGAATGCTAGTATAGTTCGACACAGCATTTAATTCCACATACGATGGCGTATTAAAATATTGGTCGTTCCATTTGAAAAAAAGTATTTTTCTGTGTTTGAATATCTTCGAGGGGAGCGGTGCGTTTTAGACACCCTGTAGCTTAATAGATTATGCCTATGGAATTTCTAAGAACCTTAAAGCTTCAACTACAATATCAGCTATTACAAATAAAATTGCTTCAATCATAGCTGTGTTATAATTTTTTGAAAATCAGATTGCAGAATCCAAATTTTTAAGAAATTTCAAAATATCTCAAAAATGATGCATTTTAGAGATAGGGAAATGTATTGCAACTTAACATATTTTTACATGTAGAATTCAAAAACGTGATAAAAAATATAGCAATCCATTTAAAATAAGCGAGTTGATAGCCACTTCCGGTACAACCGGAAGTGGTACAAAGACAATTTTATTTTATTTAAAGAGATCTCTACGGAAAACCCTTGCTCCTTAAATTTCAAATATCTACGTGAACTGCAACCTTGAAAACTTTTAACGAACGGTTTATGTGAATATCCCTGTATAGTATATAAGGATGTCTCAAGAAAGTGAACACTTGGTAGAGTCGTGCAATAATACACACAACATTTTTCTGTCTGTGAGTTAAACGAAGCCAGAGAAATAGTTTTTGCATTCGTTTTTAGGTAAGACTTGTTAAAAATTGACTGTTAAATTTCTGAATTCTTTTTGAGTTCTATTTTTTCTTCAAATAAAAATACCTAAGCTCTAAACTTTTTCGTATTCAATTTGAAATTAAATTTATTAACTTTTTTGAATGAAATGTTTATTAGAAATAATTTGAATGTGAAATAAAAGCAATGAATGTGTTGTGTGTATGATTCACAAACAATCAATGTCGGGACGTGACTTGCGAATGGATGAGTATGAAATTTTTCGTCAGCAATTCGCAACGAACGAAGCCATTAATTATTTAACCGTTTAATCTGTTACAATGACAAATTCCAACGGACATAAGAAACCGGCTAGTTTATCTGGGACACCGCACACAAAATATTTTATCGCATGAATTGCCAACCTTTAACGCAGCTGTACAAGTGACTCGGAACTTGTTCATAATTAACCCGAGTTATCTCATTTGCAAACGAAAGCTTTCAAGAAACACTTCGATTGTTAACCGCGCCACGTTAACAGTTCGGTAGTTAAACGACCATCTGCGCGAGGTTTTAAAGTCCATTCCTTTCTCATATACTCACCGCAAATTTTAACCATAATTATTTTCGCAATTAACACAAGGTAGTAATTACTTAGGGTGTGTGGAAAGTAAATATTTCCTGTTAAGCCGGTATAAATTCAGCGCCCATTGTAAATAAGTGCGTTTTATTAGAGGAAATAACATTCCTTTCTGGATCACCGTGGTTTTAATATTGAGTGAATTCAAATTATTTCTGTTGTTAATTTGAATTTACGTTACTTGTTGAAGCATTTCAAGATTAAATATTTCCTCCTTTAAAGAATTCATTTGTGTAGTAGTAGTAGCATTTCCGTAATAAGTAATTACATGGCTTGAATGTACCTATATTATAAGTACAAATATAAAACACACTTCAGTCTTTTGTAATCGGATTAATTACTGTCGCGTTTTCTCCTGGCGAATTTGAAATATACAATTTAGATCCTGCAAGGAGCTTATTTATGCTGTTCGCTCTACCTTTGCAAAATTAATGTGATTATTTAAGGAAAAAATCAAATTCACGTCGAATCTTCGAATGAAGTGGAATAATTTACGTGCCGCATCGTATGGAAATTTTTGTCATTCATATCCCCGAAGAGGAACGTGTGAGCAGTGGCAACACTGTACCTACCTACCAACTTGTCAGCATAAAGCTTTTACGACACCGCACAATCAACATTGTAGCAACACCGAGATATCATTTTTACTGTTGACGCTCTCTAAGAAGAGCTAATCAAGCTTTATGAAAATTCAGGAAACATCTGGCGCTTGCTCTTTTTTTTACACTTGGCCGTGCTAATTAATTTCGAAAACAATTACTCATCAAGATGAGCCAAACGTAATTTTCAACTTGATACAGTGAAGCTCAATTAAGAATAGAAAAAATTGTTGGACCGGGCAAAAAATAATCGTTAACCGTGGTGTAGTAACTTCGCTTTGATAGCTTAATAAACCAAATTGTAAATTATAATTGGAGAACATGGACAACTAAGACGGTCGTAAAACTTTTATTTTGCTTATAAAGTGCCGTGTGCTGCGATTCCAGGATGAAGGTGACAACGTTATTAAAACAAATTATAAAACAAAAGCCCCGAGTAAGGGGGCCATAAAACACAAAACGCGAGCAAATTGTATTCGAAATGAGTTCCGAGTTACAAACGAAAATCTATTATGTACTTTTTACTCTACCCCCCTATACATAATAAATAATTAACGAAATCGGCATTGAGGAAATTAAATCGGAAAGTACAAAGTGTTTTGTTCCGCGATAAAAATACCACTCGTTCTTGGATTTAATCAATAATCTACTTGATTTATTTGCTTCCAGTCTTGGTACAACAGTAAATTAAATTCTCATTTCGTGTAGGTACTACTACAACGGATTATTGTGGCACACTTTATTTATGGAAGAAAAGCAACAGAAAACATTTAATTTCATCGATTTAACTAATGCACCTCTAAATTATTTAACGTGCATACGACCACTATTAAAAATTTGCTGGAATATGTTTCGCATATCTCTGCTCGACTTTGACTAATAGCGGGTGTAATCTGGCATAAATCCACTTCTGTACATGCCAAAGAAACTGAAAAAAAAACGCGGGCGAAGATTTTAATGCTGGATATCATTATTTATTCGTGAAGCGCCTAGTATGTGCTGTTTTTAGTTCTTACTGGTGCCATTTCTTTAACGACAAGGCATTCATGCCGAGGCATTATGTGTGCTCATTGCTTTAAAGTGAAGATCTTCACCTGGCTTATACGGAAATAACTTCCCTCAAAAAAATAAAATCTAGAATAAATTCCTGTAAAACACGTTTTTAATATTTACTTGAATATTTTATAAAAAAAAAAGAAAAGCAACGAGGTCTTCTGCTTCAAAAACTTTTCGAGATTTCTCATCATTAATTAAATTTATACTGAGAATTATTATTAATTAACGCAGGTAAAAAAACATCTTACAAAAAATTAAGGCAAAACAGAATTAATTATCACTTGAACGATAAGAAGATGTTGGGAAGGGTCAAGTTTCCAATTCACTATTTTTCTAACACACAAACTATCGAAAATTTCCCAAAAGTACGCCAAAGCGGTTGACTTCTAACCTTTCCACCTCCGATAAAAAAAGAAGCGAATGAGGTCGGAATTTTGCGACTAAAGTCAGATTTATATTTACTTTTTTTATTGTGATTAAATATATACGTGAATTGTTTTATATTAATTGGTTAACTCTTATGCTAAAAACATATTTTTATTAACTTCATAACAAACCTCCAGCAACAAAATTTCAAAATTTAAATTGGCTGCCAAAGCCATCCTCATTACCACAGGGGTGCGTTCAGAATGAACGTCGGGCGTGCAACTTTTTACCCCTCGCGTTCATAATAACCTCAAGATAAAAAGTTGTTCCGTTCATAATAAACGCACCATTTCCGTCCGGTAAACAACTTTTTACCTATAATACTAATATTAATACTATACATATAATACTAACAATGTAATCCATTGTTCTGGTTTCAGGACGCTTTCAGTATTTCAATCTTCACTATTTGACCGTTTTGACAGCTCGTTTCAAAGCGTTCATAATAGCCAGTTGTCCGGGCAATCGTCCTGCCAGGGTAAACACACTTTGTCGGGCGTTTATTCTGAACGCACCCCAGAATTATAATTTTAACAGCATTGTGAAGATCATTAACTATAGTTTATCCCTGAGATCAATTGAGAAAAAAGCGAAATCCAAATTATTGACAGTAATTAATGCCCAGTATCTAATTATATTGTCATAAATTAGCTTCAAGCAAATCAAGATCCAATAAAATAATCTGAGCTTGAGTCAATTCAAGATTGTTGGATGGATGTCAACACCAGATCTTTATTACGAGTATCAGGGATAACAGAAGAGTGTAACGCGTCCTTTAAGCAATTCAAAATGTAGCTTCAAGCAAATCGAGATTTAATAAAACAATCTGATCTTGAGTCGATTCAAGATTGATGATTGGATTTAGGTTCAAGCAAATCAAGATTCAATAATCTAATCTTGAGAGAATTCAAGATTGTTGGATCGATATCAGTACTGGATCTATTTTTATTACGGGCAACAGAAGAAAATAATGCGTTCTTTAAACAATTCGAAATGTAGCTTCAAGCTAATCAACATCAATAAAGTAACCTGACTTTGAAGATTGTTGGATGGATGTCAGGACTCGACTTTTTTTTTATTACGGATAACAGAAGAATATAGCGAGTCATTTAAACAATTCAAAAATTAGCTTCAAGCAAATCAAGACTCAATAAAATAGTCTGATCTTAAGCGGATTCAAGATTGTTGGATGGATGTCAATACTAGATCTTCATTATTACGGATAACAGAAGAGTATAATGCGTCCTTTAAACAACTCAAAACGTAGCTTCGAGCAAATCAAGATTTGATAAGATAATCTGGTCTTGAGTCAATTCAAGATTGTTGGATGGATGTCAACACCAGATCTTTATTACGAGTATCAGGGATAACAGAAAAGTGTAACACGTCTCTAAGTAATTGAAAATTTACCTTCAAGCAAGTCAAGATCCAATAAAGTAAGCCGATCTTGAGCCAATTCAAGATTGTTGGATGGATGTCAGTACTTGTCTTCGTTATTACGGATAACAGGATACTATAAGATTGATGGATGGATTGGATGGAATAAAATAATGTGATCTTGAGTCAATTCAAAATTGATGGATGTATTTAGGTTCAAGCAAATCAAGATTCAAAAGTCTAATCTAATCTTAAGAGAATTCAAGATTGTTGGATGGATGTCAACAACAGATTTTTATTATAACGTATAATAGAAGAGCATAATGCATTCTTTAAACAATATATCATATATGTCATGCACTTAAGACGCCAAATACAACAACACATAACTTTTTGTACAAATGTTGCACAAACGAATTTCTTGCGAAACCTGAAAGAGAACATTCAGATCTATCGATTTATGCTATCTCTAAGTTTTAGCCGTTCGATTTCATTGATTAATTATCGATTGAAAACGGGCGTTTCCACCACTTCAGATATTCAAGTCAGCGTTAACTATAAATGTACATAACTTTTTATGCAAATGTTGCACACACGAATTTCTTGCAAAATATGAAAAAGCACATTCAAATCTATCGATTTATAATAATAATAATAATAATAATAATAATAATAATAAATGCCTTTATTTACTTGGCGGAGTTCAGCTAAGCTGCTCTTCCACTCAACCAACTACAAATGCTATGACATAAAATTAGTAAATATTATAATATTTCAATATATATGTATACACACAGAAAGAACTATTGTATGTGATAAAAATGAATGAATATAAATGAAAATGAAAATGAATGTACGGTCATCGCTGCATTGAAAAGAGCTGATCCCGATATTTCTTTTTGAAAGTCGCAAGTGACAAAGACCTAATCTCATGCTATTTCTGAGTTTCGACCCATTCTAGTGATTAATTAATTATTGATTGTATTTAGGCATTCTCGGAGTATACGAATTTAATGCAAAGAAAACCACTAGCAATGGCCCAGAAGTTAGAAACATCATAAATCGATAAATTTGTATATGCTCTTTCATATTTTGCAAGAAATTCGGTTGTGGAACATTTACATAAAAAATTATGTGCGTTTATAGTTGAATATCTGAAGTCGTGGGTGCGCTCGTTTTCAATCGATAATCAATAAAATCGATCGGCCAAAACTCAGAAATAGCATAAATCGATAGATTTGAATGCTCTCTTTCAGGTTTTGCAAGAAATTCGTTTGTGCAACATTTGTACAAAAAGTTATGTGCCATTGTATTTGGCGCTTTTTAAGTGCGTGACATTAACTATTTTCAATCGATCAGTAATCAATAAAATCGATCGGCCAAAACTTACTGGTGGCATCTTTCGATATATTTGATCATTTGCTATCCGATTACGTGAAAGTTTTCATCGTTAAAAAGTTATTTATATAATTAGACACTGGGCATTAATTACTGCCAATAATTTGGATTTGGTTTTTTTTTCAATTGTGATACACCAGGGACAAACTATAGTTAATGATCTTCACAATGCTGTTCAAATTATAGTTCTGTGATAATTAGGATGGTTTTGGCAGACGATTTAAATTTTGAAATTTTGTTGCTGGAGGTTCGTTGCTATCTAATACCGGTATATAGAACACGTTCTAGTTTCTCAGTTAATTTGTGATTCAGTTCAATTTTTGGTAAAATTTACTCCGTGTGATGCAAGCACAATTTAAATTGAATAAAAAATTGAAACAAATCTTCTGGAATAAGAATGTTCTTCATAAGTATTAAGTAAACTTTCTGGATTATACAAAACAAAATTGATTTTTTTCCTAAGAATTTAACAAATGATAATTTAGTCGACGTATTCCAAAATCCAAATACAAACTAACACTCCCCCCCCCCATGTTTACGAGAAAAAATTGTAAGCACTCACCGATCTGCATCCCTTCTGCAACCTGAAGTGGAACTAAAAAAGAAAAAATTGTTTTGAGTGGAGAAAATTTGTATTTTCCGGGCAAATTTTATGGGGAAATTCACTGTGCGTTAATGTTTAAATACACGACAACTTCTATAAAAACTGTCCAGAAAATGTTCAAGAAACGAACTAAATTAAACAAAAATACTTACCCTACCGTGCTTCGCAGCGTACAGATCTACTTGCTATATCCACCCTGTAAAATAACCAAGGGAGAAATCACCAACCACTTTCACTAGATCCATCACTGAAAAAAATAAATTATTGCTTAATAAAAACTATAATCTTATAAGGACTTTTGTCGATTTTATTGGATTTCATTGGAAAAATGTTTTAAATAACTTGTGGAAGGCCAAGATGATTTTGTCGACGTTTATGAGTGGGTGGCGTTTTTAGGGGGTTCATTCTTTAATGTTTCATTTATGTCGTCATTTTGTGCGTGTACACGTAATATTTTCATCGTGCCCGCCGGCGAAATAGTTGGTAATAAACAGGTATGCCGGTCGTTACGTGGTTATGTAAAAATCGAGAGCTGAATTTATAATTATGGAAATGTTTTGCTGCTTTACGGATGCTTGATAAGATTTTAAAATTTATTTCTCGTTTTCTCTCTACTGGTTGAGTAACATATGAAATTCTTGACTTCTGCACACGTACAAACATATCTCTAGGCAATTACGTACGGATATTCTCGTGACGTTTTATTTTCAACGGTAGTATAAAGGAACATAAATGAGCTTATTTTCGTAAGTAAAAGAGCTTCAATAGGATGTCGAATAGTATACGTCTTATTGTTGTAGAGGAGCTTAAGGACTTCAAAGAACGACCAATTTCAACAAGTCCATGACATAAGAGATTATTCATTTATGCTCATTATAAGTGAATTTAGAAAAAAAATTGAGAAGAATCGGTACACTTTATATTTTATTCTTTTTAAGTTCTTAAGAGTGAAAGACTTCCCAGTATTAGATGTATTGTTGTTGGCAGAAATTAGACTATAAAAGATAAATTGAATCTGAATTACTTAACAACCGACCAATTTAAATAATTAAATAATTCACCTATTGCGGCACGTTATCTTGTTAGAGTTATTGGAGAGTGTTAGAAGGAGGAGAAAAGAGCGACGTTTCTAAATGACGTAATTTTTTTTGCTCTAGTTGAAAACGTAGTTTGCATATTGCGGTTGTGACTGAACTAATCCTCACCCTGTACCTCAATTATACGTAGGATTTGTTGAAGATTTACTTATCCGCTGCAATTAATTCTATATTCATTCTGTCGCTGGCTAACTTGTTTTATTAACTTGATTTTCCGGTGCGTTGATCCGGTTCGGTTTCGGCGAAAAGCCCGAATTTTTGAAAGATTTATATTATTATCCGTCCGAGTTTGAAATATAAAAAGGTTTAAGGCGGTTCAGGAGCCCTAATCAAAGTAATTTGTATTCTAGAACTATTCCGCCACGCGTTTTCATTTAGTCCAATATCAGAGTATCTACGTTTTCTGAATATAATTTTGTAATTCTTATGACAATCGTATCGAAGCAGAAATACGCGCTCGTAGGAAATTGCGTTTTCTCCGAATAAATATTTCCTAATAATATAATATTCGGCCCGCATTTTCCGCGAAGACTTGCTTGCTTGCTTTTCGCTGCATGCACAATAAAATGCGAATATTTATCACATCTGCACAACTACGAAGAAAAAGTCACTACATTTTATTACTGCACCTACACAATTCCTACACCTGCAACTGACATGAATCCAATATTTGACAACTTTCAAATTATTTTAGTCAAGTGACTGCTCATAATTTTTTTTAAGAAAATAAGATTAAACGCAATATAAAAATAAATATTTAGAATCCCCTAACTATTCTAACAATTGTTGTTCAAAGCTGTATGATCATCCAATCAGTCTTGAGGTGATATTGACAAAACATTTGATTAGCTGTATTTCTTTTACTACCACGGAATTGTCTCAGTAGTGAGACCAACTAAGACGAAATAACTGAGTTTTAATTAAGATAATCGGAATGTAAAAGAAACGAAATTTTTGTTTCAACTTGAAAATATTAAAAATTATAACCTGAAAGTTGTGTGTTGTTATAAAATAATTTGACAACTGAGGTTAAATGGAAGAAGCTCCAAGTGAAATATCTGAGGAGACTAGAAATATATTTATAGTAAGGTTTATTTGATATTATTAAATTTATTATTAATATTCAATAATGATTGATTTTCAGAGATATGCTTTCAGTCAGAGCTGGGCAAATTACTTAAAAAAAGTAATTCAAATAACAAGCTTCAATTACTTTGAAAAGTATTGGCAATTATCAATTATCTTTTTCTCTTCATATACAAAGTATTGGCAATTACCAATTAAAAAGAAAAGTATTTGAAGCTGTAGAGCAATTACTAATTGAATTACTTTAGAGTATTTCAATTACTTTGACTGCTTGAATTATTATTTGAATTACTTGAATTACTTGAATTATTTGAATTACTGAATTACTTTAGAGTATTTCAATTACTTAGACTAATTCAATTGCTTTAGAGTAATTGAATTACTCTAAAGTAATTCAAATGATAATTCAAGCAGTCAAAATAATTGACTAAAGTAAAGTCTAAAGTAGTCTGAAGTAATTGAACTACTCTAAAGTAATTGAATAACTTTGAATTATTATTTTTTTCAATATTGACGTTATTTAACCTTTCCGACCGGTTCTTCTGTTTTGATTTTCTGATCAATCAATGAATATGTTTTATTTTTTGTTCAATGTATTTGAACTACTTAAAAGCAATTCAATTACTCAAAAGTAATTCAATTACATACTAAAAAGTAATTCAATTACTCAAAAGTGATTCAATTACTCAAAAGTATTTCAAATACTCAAAAGTATTTCAAATAGTGAAAATTAATTGAAATAACATAAAATTATTTCAAATACCAAGCATTTCAATAAAGTAATTGAAATAACAATTATCAGGACCAGATGTCAAAAGTATTTGAAATATTTTAATTCAATTAATGAAAACGCTTCAATTACTTTTTCAAGCATTTTAATTCAATTAATGCCCAGCTCTGCTTTCAGTGAAGATAATTCAGATACAGATTTTTGGTTTAGCGATTCCTCTGATGATGACGACCTGGATTTAAATGAATTTATTACAAACTCTAACAAACATGTTCGAGTAGAAATTTTTTTAGAGACTACAAACAATTACAGCGAAGAAGAATTTCGAAAACATTTTCGTTTGAATAGGAGCACAGCAGATATCTGTATAGGTAATTAATAATCAAATGTGCAACCAGTTTTTCAGTAAAAAATTACCTTTAATCATGACTGAATACCTTATAAATAGTCATCTCTATAACTGTTATAATTATGTTTTCAATTAGGACTTTCAAACAAATTATTGTAATGCAATTAATTGGAAATAAGAAATGCACAATTTTTTTTTAGATGAATTGCAAAGAGCAAATATATTACCTACTCATTCCTTTGGACGAGCGAAAATTTCAGCCAGGAAAGCATTCTTAATTACACTTTGGTATCTAGCTAATCAGGAAACCTACCGACAAATAAGCGATCGTTTCAACATCACGGAAAGCACAGCATGGAAAGTTATTAGGAAAATAACAGATTATTTGGTACAAAGAAGTAAAACTGTCATCAAATGGCCTTGTAATGAAGATGCAGAAACAATAGAGCAATAATTTAAGGAAAAACAAGGCATTGGAAGTATTATAAGTGCAATTGATGGATCCCATATCCTTATTGTAGATCAACATGCCTATTGCAATAGAAAAGGAACTCATAGCATAATATTACAGGGTGTTGTTGATAGCAGATGCACGGTCAGCATTGTACCACAAAGTTACTAATGGTACAATCGATTTGCAAAACAGATTTATCTTAGGAGATTCAGCTTATCTGGCAAACCTTCATTGGTTGTTAACACCTATTAAGGACGACGGACATTTAACAGCTGAGCAACGTTTATTTAACTATAAGCATTCCTCCACAAGAGTGATAATAGAAAATGCTTTTGCATTATTGAAAGGCAGATTTAGGAGGCTGAGATACTTCGATCATAAAGATATAAAATTTATAGCGAAAACTGTTACTGCTGCATGTGTTTTGCACAATATCTGCATAAATTATAATGACATAACGGAAGACATCGAATAATATTGTGATGAAGATGATCCACATCCTGAATAAGCATCAACTGAACATTCACTAATAATCCAATAGAAAGTAATAATATTAACATGAGATATTGTTTTATTTAAAGTTATTATATAAAGGTGTCACCAATAATTTATTCCAAGGTTACATTTATTAACTGAAAGAGGGTGTAATGTCAACCAATAAACCTTCACTTGCTTGTCTTCGTCACTTAGTAACAATTGCATCAAAATTAATCCCAAATTTAACATCATAGCATATTAGCCTTGGGATAAATTGTTGGTGAAATTGGGCCTCATAATTTCTTTTTATTTATTTACCTTTAATTGTACGCAAACCACAAATTATTTAGATATATCTTAACTACAGAATTTTTTTATATTTTGAAATTAAAATTTAAAAGACATTGACGAACAAATTTCTGCTTGCAACTTATGTAGGTAGGTACTAATACATCTAACTTACTAATACAACTTCACTAACTGAGGAAGATTAGATTTAGATCAGAAATTAAAGTTCCCATCTGGACTAGTGTGGATGAAATAATGTTTTGATTCTTTTGAATTTCCAAATGCAGGTTTTAAAGTGGAAATAATGTTGACTGGAGTCTCAAACCCTGGTACTTAATCTTTTGTTTTGATAGAGCAAACTGAAAGAGTGTAGGAAGTCGGTTCTAACCTAATAGTCTTTGGAGTTACATCCTTGAAGATTTGAAAATTTTAAATAACGCCATCCTTGTTTTGGAAAACCAAATAAAATTAATCGGAAGTCCTCTAAGAGTCTTTTGAAGAAAGTTGGGTTTGGATCAGAAATTAAAGTTTCAGACCGGACCGGTGCGAAGTGGGAATAAAGTAATCCAAGGTTTTCGGTTTTTTTTTTGTAACTCCAGGTGCAGATGTGCGAAGTTGAAAGTATTTTGATTGGACAATTGAAAGCTCTTACTCTGGCAGATCAAACTTTTTGTTTACTTATTGGTAGAGTTGATTTGGAAGTCTAAACGAGACCTTTCAAGTTCAAGTCTTTGACGAGAATTACAATTGTATCAGAAATTAAAGAAGCTCCAACTCTAATGGTAGTGAAATATTCTAATGTGTTTGGTTCTTTTCAATCTCCAGAGTATTTTGGATAAGATTTTGTTTATCTTTGGAAACTCAACTCGATGATGATATGGGAGTTTCAAGAATGGAACCTTTCTAATTTATTTAGTTCCTTGTTTTTAAATAGAAAATAATAACGACTTGTAAGATGTAAGGATAACTTTCAGGTTCTTTCTAAGTGTCTCTAGGGATGAACGCTTAAATTGTTCTGAATCAAAATATGAAGCCAGATAGGATTTGAGGTTTTTGGGCTCTTTTAAAACGTCTACGGGGCTTCAAGTAAGATTCTGTAGGCCTCGCTTATCCTTCAAATACAAAATTTGGAAAAGTCGAAGGGATAAGAATATTAAGACTGCTTATGGAGATAAAAACAGTTTCACTCTAAATTTGGAATAAAAAATTTCTTATTTAGACCAAATCCAAACATTTGCTTTTGGTTTTTCAAACTTCCTCGTTTAGACTGGAAATTGTAGAAGCTGAGGCCCGCAGATAAAGGCGAATCCAATGAAATATGTTTGCAGATTTGCTCCACCATAAAGTTTACGGACAAAACCGATTTGCACAAAATTTCATAAAGTTTACATAAAAATTGAAATGTTTTTCGAAAATATGCAAAACACACTTCATTATCATTACGTTAGAGTCAATTGTAATAGCATCTACTCTTACGACGAAGGATCAATGTATTAGTGCACTAACTTACTAATACAACTTCATATGTGAATAGAATAATTCTGGTTTCATATCAACAGGTTGATTTTAAAATTCAACTGGAAAAATAAAACAAACTTTATTTTTAAAAATAATAATATAGCTCCATATTTACCTAGATTTTCATTTATTTAAATTTTCGAATTTCCTACTATCTTTTCTAATGCAATGACTTTTCTTTCATCAAGTTCTAACTTTTTTTCTAAAAGTTTTAATTTTCTTGCTGCCAATTCAATTTTTTCATATATTTTGCTTTTTAAAGTATTTAATTCTTCTCTTAATTTCATGATATTTGTTTTTCTTTCCCAGTTGATCTTGCTGTACATGTTCTTTATTAGTGTCATCCTCTTCTGCATTAGAATTTGTTTCTTGAGAATTTACAGAAATATTATCTAAATTTCTTTCTGAAGAATGTACAGTACTGCAGGATGATGTAGATATTTCTGATACATCAACTGTATGTGGTGAACAAATATTATAGGTGCTGTCCCTAATATTTCATCCATTTGGTTAAAAAACATGAAGCGTATAGGAGCTCTTTGTGTTTCTGTTTTATTGTCCTTGGTATTTTTGTATGTTTTTACCAGGTTTAACCACTTTTTCTTACACATTTCTGGAGAAAATACAATATTTTGACTTAATAGTTCATTGTTTATACTTTGCCAAACATGTTTACATTTCTAATCAAATCGTTATTTTCATCGATAATTATATTATAATCTTCAGTATATTTCGACATTGTCAAAATCGTACTGGTTGCCGAACGAAATCTAACCTCAACAAACAATATCACATAAAACTCACTTCAAAGTATTTTGAAGAGCAGACTCAGTTTAATTGAGAATTGAATAAATTGTCTCAGTTAAACTCACTTATTACAAGTAAAAGAATTTATCTAAGCTATTGAGACAAACTGAGATACTCAATTAAAAGTGGTAAAAGAAATACAGCTATTGTCTTCAAATAGGCCACGAATGTATTATATAGTTTAAAATATTCTATACACTTCCTCACAAACAGAACACTGTATTAGAGTTTTAAATTAAAAGAAACAAGTGTTCGAAAATTATTCTTTTTTATTCGCCAATTTAATGGGTTTTAAGTCAGAGCAGAAGGATTAAAAGCAGCTTTTCATTAAAATAGAACGGGTGTTTATTAAATTAATAAAAAAATTGTCCTATATTTTTTCCCCCTTTTTCTTTAATGGAGAACCTTTCATGTGTGATGATATTATATGAATTACGGTATTTAACCCAAATTCGTCGCTCGAAAACGCAAAAAAAAGAAATGACGAACTCCATGTAATTTTCAAAATGATGATTGATTTTCGCGCCTTGAATTTATGATAAATGAAATATCCCGTCCGGATAAAATCAGTTGTGTAATCAACGCTTATTTATTAATAAATAACTGCGTTAAGTGTGCAACGGCGATTACGTATACATCACATGTGATTAATTAAAGGTGTATGCAAATACGAATGCAAAGCGTAACATGAAAAAAGCATTTATGCAGAAAACAACACATTTGGTAATGTGTAACAGCTCTCGCAGGTGTTTTCATATCTTAATCAAATTTTATCTCTGCTTTCTCGTGTGCATTGTAAAAGATAATTCGTTAAAGCGTGTATTATATTACCTTGGAAATATTCAGATTTCGTGATTATGTACTTTTACTTAGTCCGCCCACCTTATAGACATGCTTGGGAATGCATTACATGCAGGGGGTTCAAGTTATTAGGAATTCCTATAAAATATAAAATTTTATTGAAATTCCTTTTCTAAGGATACTCTCTCTCTCTTAATATATCGTTAGTTAATTACATTTTTGTTTATTTTCTTTTCCCTATGTTTTGGTTTATTAAAAATGTGATTGAATACGTTAATGGTAAGGAATTTTGTCCATGACCATTTATGTACTTACATACGTTTTATTGAGGCAAGAAGCGAGTATTTATTTGTATAACTAAAAAGTCATAAATATGAAAGATGAAGTAGATACGTATGGAAAACATGTAATAAAAACTGAGTCGTTGAAATCCCACACACACACACGCTTGCTGGAAAAACATAGCTTCGTTTATGTAAGACTCGCGTATAAAATAATAAAGGAAGAAAGGAACGGAGCGTTTTATAATGATATTAAATATTTGAACACGACAATTCCGCCTACGCAATGCCCGACGTCTCCGTTAATTAAAACAGGAAAAGAAATTAACGATCTGAGTGTTAAAAAAAAAAGGTCAATGGCGTTGCAAGAACATAAATGAAATTGTGTGGTGTGGTACACTTAGCACTTTCTCTTTTAAGAAATTCATCCGGTCGGTGTTTCAATTCCGCACAGGTAACCCACCAGAAGACAATGGCTTCTCAAAAACTGAAGAGAAAAAGAAAACGTTCACGGTTTCTACCGGGAATTTAATTTATTCGTCATAATTTCTTTTTTGTTCGATCAATAAGCGGAAGTACAATCTAAAACGTGCAATCGCGAATTCGATATCCACATCTAAATTTCAACTGCGACGCCGCCGTCAACTTTTCTAAATTATTTCGGCGACTGACACGTCGAGTTTCGGGCGTTCGTTGAAACTTTTAAATATGTATGAAAAATGACGTAATTAAGAACAGTTCACGAGATGAAAAACAGTTTCGCTCGCGCGAATTTAAACACTCATTGAACGAAAACGCTTTAATTTTCATTAATGCGCAAAAAAACGTTTCACAAAAGCGCTCAAATGAAATATGGATATTTTTATGTGTTAGGTGTTCGCCCCTTCCCCCCCGTTTTCTCGGTGTAGAATTTCGACAGTGGATTTTCAAAGAAAAAACATAATTATTTCCGTTTCAAACGTATTCGAAAGTAAACGAAAGAAACTTTCAAGGGAACCAACTAACTAGCTCCACTGACTATGCAGATTGAAAACCAATAAAGCAAAGGATACGGAGTCGCATCCGGGCAAGGTAGAGACGTTATCCGGCCCATCAAAGTGCGGAATTCATTCGCCGCCGATATTGATCAAGGCGGTGAGATATTTGGAATTTTTAATGTAGTTATAAGAGTTCGGTTGAGGAGATATCAAAAAGAAGTCCCGCAAATAGCACCTCTTTCATGATTTAATATCTTATATTACTCCTATCTCTTATAATTATTATTCTTCATTGAAACTTCTTCAGTCTGAACTTAACTAATTTAAGTATTTCAAATCTCCCTCGAACTTATTTAAATGAATATTGGAATTGAATCGCGGACTTACGATTCAATATAATCCGGTTATTATCATTAAATATCAAACTTTGTAGAGGAGTATTATTTTATGCAAGCCATGAGAAGCGATTGAAGATGCATATCTGAGTCGCATACCAGAAAATCACATCAAGTATAAAACTCGACCGGTATGAGTTTTCTTTTCCCGTTCCGACCACATCAAAAGCTCGACTGGTTCACGTTTTACGTGAATCTATGGCTAAACTCTTTGCGGAGACTCGGAGCGACTTTCTTGTGTACTTATTTTATTGCGGAATTTACATGTTCTTTTGTAGGTGCACTGTTGATATGTGTTTTGAATACCTAAACGTTTTACTTTCCAAACGCCTGTGTTTACTACTTATGGTACAGTTCACTCATCTCGCTCAGGACGGATTCTATATTTTTTAAAACTCCATCTCATCATCTCTACTACCCCCCCTTTGTTAGTCACACAAACAAAATCAAAGGCGACTGTATTATGATTGTTATTGTTATTAATCGCTTCGTATATCGTTTATGAAAGGCGTGAATATTACGATTGGTATTTTTCTCTGCTCCGTTAATACCAAGAAACACAGAGTACATGAATACATTACTAATAACCTTCGCTGGCTCACGGCAATAAAGCAAGTGCGTATTTTATAATTTACCAACAAAAACGACCGCAAACACATGCTATAGTCTTACCTCACCTAGCTTATTAGTTCAATGGTATTAAGTTAAATTAATTCAGTTCCAGTTGCGACTTGCACAACTCTGCAATTTTTTTTTTGTTTCCAAGTTTTTTCTTGTTTGCTTTCTGTTGTTCCGCGTCAGTACATTCCTTGCCATTAAATAATGCGTTTGATTTTCATAATGCCGGTTATGAAAGATCAAACTGATTGTGTCATAGACACTCATGGATTACTTTTAATCTTACAGGTTAAACAACAAGTCACTTTTTCACCATTTTTAGTTTGCATTTTTAACCTTTACAGATCGTTTGGTGAAGAAAGATCTCAACTTCCTCTTGCGATTATACACTACTTTACTCTGTCTTTATCATCATTTATTTGTGAAACAACCCAAGTCGCCGACTTGGGTCATTTCTCCGCTAAAGATAACCTTAAAAAGTTTGTCCGTGTGAGTAGTGTGACAGTGACAGCAAAACATATACGTAAGAAGTAAAATGGAGCAAAACACGGAACCACCTCAAAAACGACGAAAAGGTGTTAAAAATAAAGAAAACTACAAAAGAAATGTTATAAAATCATCTAGAGTACAAGGAATTGAATATGTGAACTACAAAGGAAAGACTGTGCCAGCAAAAAGTATTAGTACTTCCTTGTAAAAGAAGAACTACGATAAAGAAAAAGGCTACGTATCAGAAAAAGTAAATTTTTGAAATTTTTAGAATAGAGATAAGGGGAATTAGGAGGGCAATTTCTACATCGAAGATTAAAAAGATTACAGCGATTAAGAAAAATTGTAATCTGAAGGGAAGACGGGGGGATCTTTTTGGGTCAAAGCCACATTCGAATGGTGAACTCTTTTCCCGGTCGATAAAGGTTTTTTTTGAAAGGATGGAGGAGATTACTATTATTGCCGAGGAAATTAATATAATTAAGGAGGCTCTAGAAATTATAATGAATATTATTTGTACTATTACTAGATAATTTGATTGGAAGTCAAATATATTAAATTTATATTATACAAATGCCTACCTCATCAGTAGATAGAAATATATAGGAATAGTCAAACAACATCGACGAAGTGTCAATATCAGGCTGCGGCTTCAAAACCAAAATGGTGAATAGGTGAGAAGTGATTATTTAAGTGACGGAAAAGACCTACAGCTAGGAATGTTGTTCCAATGATGACATGGATTCCATGGAAACCTGTGGCTATAAAAAAAGAGGATCCATATACTGCGTCTGCAATAGTGAATGGGGCTTCCTTATATTCATAAGCTTGGAGAAGTGTAAAATAAATTCCTAGAATTACAGTTAGGGATAAACCTTGGGTTACTTGATTAAAATTGTTTTCAATTAATCTATGGTGAGCTCAGGTAACTGTAAGTCCTGATGATAAGAGAATGAGGGTGTTTAGGAGGGGAATTTGGAGGGGATTAAAAGGGGTAATTCCCTTAGGAGGTCAATTTATACCTAATTCAATAGAGGGAGTGAGTCTTCTATGGAAAAATCCCCAGAAGAATGAAATAAAGAAGAATACTTCTGATGTAATGAATAGAATTATTCCTCATCGAAGTCCTATAGTTACTACGTATGTATGTAATCCTTGAAATGTTCCTTCACGGGAAATATCTCGCCATCATTGGAATATTACTAATCTGGTAATTAAGAATCCGAGAAAAAGGAGGTTTCTATTGAAAAGGTGGAATCACTTAATGATTCCAGTTATTGTGATTATAGCAGCAAAGGCTCCAAGAAGAGGCCACGGTCTTGCATCTACAAGATGGAAGGGGTGATTTTTGTGGGACATTAGGTAACTTCTCTAGAATATAGAGTTCTTAATACTGCAAATACATAGGATTGGATAATTGCGACTGCTGATTCTAAAACTAGAAGTAGGATTTGAGTAATTAAGAGGACTGAAATTAAGGATGACGAGATGTAAGGTCCTGTGTTTCCTAGAAGTGTCATTAGCAGATGTCCTGCAATTATATTAGCAGCTAATCGAACAGCTAGTGTTCCAGGTCGAATGATATTTCTAATTGTTTCAATACATACTATAAAGGGTATAAGAAGTGGGGGAGTTCCTTGGGGAACAAGGTGGGCTAATATGTGAATAGTATTGTTGATTCAGCCGTAAATTATAAATCTTAATCACAAGGGTAATGCTAGGGTCAAAGTTATTGCTAAGTGTCTAGTTCTAGTAAAAATGTACGGGAATAAGCCTAGGAAGTTATTATACAGAATTAATGAAAAAAGAGAAATAAATAGAAAGGTTCTTCCTAAGGATCCCGGTCCTAAAAGAGTTTTGAATTCTTTGTGGAGAGATAGAAGAATTTTTTTTCATAGGGATGACGATCGTGTAGGAATTAATCAAAACGAGCAGGGTACAAAGATTATGCAGAGCAGAGTTCTGATTCAGTTTAAAGGAATATATAAAGATGTGGATGGGTCAAAAGATGAAAATAGATTAGTTATCATTTTCAGGATTTTGATAAGGATACTTTATCAAGTAAAAGGCTCCCAGGATAATGATTTGTGATGAAATAATTAATGATTCTGATGACGATTAGGATTACTGAGAAGACTAATATAAGGGGTAATCAATTTAAGGGGGCTATTTGGGGAATTAAAGGCTACCTTTTTAGGTAATAATAACTTGACAAATTAGCGTTA
The DNA here is from genome assembly GCA_958336345.1 of Dorcus parallelipipedus. Classification (NCBI taxonomy): domain Eukaryota; kingdom Metazoa; phylum Arthropoda; class Insecta; order Coleoptera; family Lucanidae; genus Dorcus; species Dorcus parallelipipedus. The sequence goes on along the minus strand of OY284479.1, from coordinate 2,541,113 downwards.
TGATTTAACTAAACCTTTCATTAGAAGTAGGCGTTAATTTACTATAAAGTGGTTTAAGAGACCAATACTGACTTTCAGTTATCTAATGAAGCTTCACCTATTTTTGAGATTCACTTAATAAAGAATGCAGGGGAAATTCTTTCAATAACGATAGGCATAAACCTATGATTTGCTCCACAAATTTCAGAACATTGACCAAAGAAAAGACCTGTACGATTGAGGAGGAACCTTACCTGGTTTAATCGTCCAGGGGTTGCATCAATTTTTACACTTAGAGCGGGGATGGTTCAAGAGTGAAGTACATCAGCAGCAGTTACTATAAGGCGGATTTGGGAATTATAGGGGAGGACAGCCCGGTTATCCACATCTAATAGACGGAAGCCTGATTTTTTCAGGTCGGAGGAGGGGATTATGTAGGAGTCAAATTCAACATTTTTGAAATCTGTGTATTCATAAGATCAATATCATTGATGACCAATTGATTTTATTGAAACTAATGGATTATTAATTTCGTCAAGAAGGTAAAGGAGGCGAAGAGAGGGGAGGGCAATAAAAATAAGAGTTACTGCCGGAAGAATTGTTCAAATTACCTCGATAGTTTGTCCTTCAAGGAGGTATCGATAGTTGTATTTGTTGAAAAATAAACTAGATATAAGATATCCAACAAGTACTGTAATTATAAGAAGAATTATTAGAGTGTGATCATGAAAAAATGATAATTGCTCTATTAGAGGTGAAGCTCTATCCTGTAGAAGAAATATTTTTCAAGTTGCAATTTCTAAAAAAAGTTGCACTTTATATATGGGGTTTAAGTCCACCGCACTATTCTGCCATATTAGAAGTTCGATAATATAGGAAGTTCAGAGTAGCTATGTTCGGATGGAGGTATTAATTGAAGTCATTCAATTGATGACGTTATTCTCAAGGGGGATAGGCTTTTTCGTATGGCTGTAAAAGCTTCTCATATAATAAAAAGGAATAAGATAATTCTTACTAGGGAAATTAGTGATCCAATGGATGACACAATATTTCAGGTTGAATAAGCATCTGGGTAGTCTGAGTATCGGCGTGGTATTCCTCTCAGTCCTAGGAAGTGTTGAGGAAAGAAAGTTATATTTACTCCTAAGAATATTACTAGGAATTACTTGTAGGTAAGATGATTTGAGTTAGGTATTTCTGATTTCTTAGAACAGCAATTTTAATAGATGTCCAATGAAATGTTTCGAAAAACTTAGCTCAGAGGAAAAAACAGCTTTGTTTAATAATTTCTACTCCATGTCGACTAAGAACGAGCAAGATATTCATCTGCAAAGTCTTCTAAAAATAGTTTCCGTAGCCCATAAACGAAAACGTAATGGCTCTGGTCGAGAAAAGCAGAGATCTTTTCGTCACTATTTGTCTGTAAAAGGAAAAAAACTGAAAGTGTGTTTAGGAGCTTTCTTAAGCATACAAGGAGTGACCAAAGCACGAGTGGAGTGATTGAAGAAGCTGTTAGCTGAAGGTGAAACTCCCAAAGACAAAAGAGGTCAAAACTGTTCTAAAGGAAATACTATCAACGAAAACAGTAGAGAACAAGTTAGGGCTCATATTCTCTCATTCCCAGTTAAAGAGTCCCACTATTCAGGAAAAGATTATAAATATCTTAATAGTAAACTCAATGTTAAGATTATGTATCAGTTATTTAAAGAGAAGTTTCCTGAGTCTCCTATTAAATATAGCTACTATATAAAATTTTTCAATGAAAATTTTCAGCTACATTTCGGCAGACCTCAAATCGATACATGTGTTACTTGTGAAGATTTAAGTCTGAAAATAAGAAGTACTAAATTAGGAATCGAAGCAAAACGGGTAGCCGTGGTGGAAAAAATGGTTCATGAAAGAAGGACCAAAAAATTTTATAATGCACTAAAATCCGCAAGTGAAGAGTGCAAGAAACGTAACGATTTGGCAGTTTTAGCATTTGATTTTATGCAGAATTTGCAGTTACCGGAAATTCCAGTACAAGACTTATTTTATTTATCACAAACTGTGATGTCAGTGTCAGTGTTTTTTGTATTACTGATTTGAAAACAAATAAGCCACACTTTTATATTTACCACGAAGGAATTGCATCAAAGGGACCCAATGAACTCTGTTCTTTCTTAATGGATTATATAAAAAATCATATTTCTGCAGAAACTACTGAACTGCGTTTGTTCTGCGACAACTGTCCAGGACAAAATAAAAATCATTGCGTGATAAGAATGTGTATGGCACTTTTAGCAGCTGGCCGTTTTAAAAAAATTCAACAGTTTTACCCAGTAAGAGGACATTCGTTTTTACCTTGTGATCGAGTTTTTGGTTTTATCAAAAGAAAACTGAAAAAAATTTGATAGAGTATACAACGTATACCAATACACAGGGTTATTAATACTCTCTAGTGCCACAAACGCGTTTACGGTGAAACAGATTGTAACAGAAGATATTTTGAACTTCAAGGACTGGTGGCCAACTATCTATAGAACGACATGCTTTTCAACACAATCTGAAAACTTACCAAGAAATGAAAAAATTGGCTTTTCTATAGCCAAATTTCATCATTTTTTCCACGAACAGATACAATACACATACATAGCTTTATATGGGAAACCTTTCGAAATCTAGAACTACCGAGAACATCGAACCGAAGTGTGACATTTCCTACAACACAAAAAGCCTATAAAGAAAAACTTCCTATTTTAGAAACAAAACTCCCAAACATAAAAACGTTGCTAAGATGGGTAGATGATGTAAATAAAAACTTTTATGAAGATATACTAAAAAACCACAAGTCAAAATCTGCCAAAAAAGCTAAAAAATAATCTCTTCAGATGTTTAATATGTTGCTTGTTTGTTTTCTTTTTTAATTTTGTATTCTAAAATTAAATAAAAAACATTGGTAAAATTATTTTTTATTTTTATTGTAAAAACAACCCAAGTCACTTTTTTCAAAATTAATTTTTGGCACTAATTTTGTTTTTTATTTGCAAAATGACAGCATAGGTGGTATTGTATAGTCTCATCTTAGGTTTTAGTTCCGTTGGTTGCAAAAAACTTTGCTTTGTGACTGATTGAAACGTTTTTTTCGTCTCCTGAAAACTAGCAAAAAATGACTTGGGTTGTTTCAGCAATAAGCGATTCAATTATTTCATTGGTTATATGGGAAACTGGACGTTTTAGTTATTTTATGTTGCGTTTAATGCTGTTAGTTGGGTTGCCCGTAAGTTCCCCCGAGATTGATTAAGTTAAATCGAACCCCTGTTTCTCATACTTTTTCAATTATGATGGCTTAGAAACATCCTGCATTTTCATTGTACAATTATTTATTTTAAGTATTACAAAAATGATCAGACGGATTAATTAGGGTATTAGATTTTTTTTTTAAAGGCGAGTATATAAAAGATATTAATAATAAAACTGGTTTGTCTGCTGTTGCCGTTAGTTATGTTCCTGTTGGTGAGGTGTGAGGTTACTGCAGCCATATTTGTTTCTTAGATCGAATTCCTGAAGCTAAAATGGTTCAATCGCTGTTAAATCTTGGGTCTTGGTTTGTTTGGTTCGAAAAGTGTTCGAAATTGAATAAAATTTTGTGTGAATCTGTACACGGGGAAGATTAGTCTCCGGAGGGTTATTATTCATGCGAATAAATCAGGCAAGTGGCCACCTCGGTCTAACGTGTTTAAGGTACCCCCGTTTCCCTTGTCCACGTTTATTATACATAGTGACAACTCCGTAAGAAGTTGTTTAATAAATCATTTCATTAAATTTGGAACAGTAAATCGATAGTAAGAGGCACAATGCAAACTGGTGAGCAAGCTGTAAGAGGTTTGTGCTATTTGTCGCCTTACGAAATATACTACTACCACATAGATAGAATAAACGCGCATGGCCACACCCGTACCTCATCGATTACGTTCGTCAGTGTAAACTCGGGTTTTTAATTAATTACTAATAAATATTGACATACGACCCTTCCGTTACACCAGGTGTTTATATAACTATGCCCCAAGATTGCAGATTATTGTCGGAAACGAGCGGGCAAAGCACATAAACAATAATTTCTTATTCCCGGTTTTTACGTACATAATGATTCCATTGTCCTGTTGTGAATAAAAACACAAAACGGAATGTTTCAGGATAATTAATCCTCTTTCTCCTGTTTATTTTATGCATTACTGGGGGCGTAAATTAAATAATGCCGTTCTTCCTTTTTTAATTATGTTTCGTCATAAATATTTTTTTTATATGAGGGGGGCTCAGAAATGAGGTTGTTTACCGTCCCTTTTGGTGGACATATCTAATTGCACCTGCCTGATCATACACCAATGCCAGTTTATATCATTAGGGGGTACAATCGATGGGGCTACGTCTTTTGCAGACGCCATAGTGACAACTCCAGCCACCGCACAATTCCATTTCCGGTTAGTCTCCTTGCATTAATAATGTACTCCATCCACGGACGTTTCCCGTCCATAATCTAACTCTATTCTTCATAGACACCACCAAGCCAGATAAAGTTTTAATCTCGCACGTTTATGCGCTACGAGAGAGACAATTTCGTCCATAAATCGTATAATGCGAGAAATAATTATCCACAATACAATTAGACCGCGTCATATTTGTTTTACACGGCCGCAATTGTGTGCACGAAACTAAAGTTTTAGTCTTAGTCGGCTGTCAGCGGTAATAATTATGACGGTTGACGAACCACGCCATAAATTACGATTGTTCAGAAGTATCTATTTGCTAAACTACACACAATAACTCTATTTTGACTAATTATACAGTTAGCAACTTCGGGACCTCGGAACAACTCATTATTGTTTAAATTTACCAATTTCTATAACTGTACGTAGGTAGGTAGGGTACACCTCGCATTTCCATCCATCCTTCCATCCACAATTCAAGTCTTTTCGAATTGTTCACGCGTTAAAACACAAGGGTTTTAATGTTTTCATCAAAATAATACGTGGGTGTTTCTTTTTTAATTAAATATTTTCAAGTAATTGTAATCCCCCCCCCCCCAAAAAAGAAACGAATATATATTGTATATAAGGAAAGTCTGCGGAAAATAACGTATTTCTTTAATCCCCCAACCTGCAGTGTACCAAACAAACGCCTTGAATAAAAATAAACGGGGATTGAGCACTTTGGTGGAGCTGAATAATGCGCCCTGCAAATTAAACGATCGGAATTTGTTTCCTCAGAAACGCTTCGGGGTTCACGGGAGCGCCAAGAAACAACGAAAGACGTTCCATCTAGATAAGAAGTGGGAATCAATTGATTGTGTTACTGTGTGACAAATAACTGACCGCACACAAAGAACTTGACCATTAAAAATTTATGGGCCTATCCGCCAGGAATTTGTTCGCTTTTTTTTCCTAATTTTTCTTTCTAGCTTTGAGAGTACCTACGAGGAGATAATTTATGGATTTTTACTTTATTTCCGTGGCATCCCCAGGTGGTGTATAGCCTAGCCTAGCTAGGCTACATGTGCTACTAAGACCTTCTTTTTTTTTTCATAAAACAACTATTAACTTTGTTATAAAGTACTGTGCTTGAAATAAGCCGTATTATTAATTTACTGGTGGATTATATTGGAGATGCAAGATATAGACGGAAGTAACAAAGTACGGCGCGCCAACTAGCGGCAGGTTTAATACACCCGACACTGTTACATACGTATGTTGTACAAAAGGCGATGCGCATGTGGGGACCTCCCGGTTGGCCGAACAAACGTGTTGCAGACCCTCGACAAGGACACTGTATGTTCACTGTCGTCAATGAGGAATTTATAACTTTCTGGTTTGCCTTTTAAACGCGATAAAGGGCCGTTATATATTACAAAAGGTTCAGTTTCTCATTGTTTTCAAGTTTTGAGCTTCGTCTACCCTGCAACACACCGAGATCGTTTACTAATGTACGGTACAAACAATAAACCTTTAACTTTGTTACCGAAAACTATCAAAATTATTAAACTTGGAATATTAAGCCCGAAGTAGACAACAAAACGTCGTGATTTATAGATTTAATTTCAGCTCGCCGAACACCAAAATCCATTTCTTCGAATACACACACACACACAACCGTTTTAAGTTTGACATTTCCGAGC